>JAABOM020000001.1:24629249-24640058 GCA_011800125.2 Solanum clarkiae
TATAGTATAATATAATTTTTTCTTATTGAAGGATGAAGGTCGCCTAATAGGATAGTACTGATAATGTATTATTTTATCTACCTTTATGATCTATCCATATGTGTTGTTTATTTTACTTTGATTATTATGTTATTTTATTGTGGATATTACTTATGTTTTGTATTCTTTATACTATTTTTTATATTAATTGTTATTTTTATGAATTATTTTTTTTATACTTAATTTAATATATTTGAGTGAAAGATTTTTCAAAAATAGTTTCTTTATCTTTCATATACTAGACATCGGCGCCTACGCTAGCGCGGGCCCAATATCTATTATTTTTTTAAAAATTTAAGTGATATAGATAGAATTTAATTAGTAGCTAACATTAAAAATAAGACAAATAAATTACAATGGAAGAACCATAAAAAATTATGAATATACCCTCAAGCTGCTCGAGCAACCATGTCGACCTACTGTCTGCTGGAGCAATTTTAATTATCATGATTAGCAAAAATTTTTAATAATAAAAATAAGTCATACAAATTACGGCGGAAGAATCATGTAAAATTATGAATACACCCTTAAGCTGCTCAAGCAGACATGTCGACCTACTGCCTGCTTGACCTGTTTCAACTCCCTATAAGTTATGGCTGAAGAATCATGTAAAATTATGAATGTAACCTAAAGGTCCTTAAGCAGACATGTCGACCTGCTGCTTACTTGAGTTACTTCAACTCCCTCTTATATAAGATAGTAAAGTAATGTTATTTTCGTACTTCATTTAATGAATCTCAAAATATATTGTTGTTATATATTTTTTTGTGACAATTGAATGTACTTTTTAAATTAGAGATAAATACCCTTTAATGATATATTACTAGAAAATTAGCATGCTTGATGGAAAAGCTTCCTCGTACAAATCGACTCAAATGTTAATTAATATTCTCCATATTAGATTATAATATACTAATAAAATAATGCATGACAACCTTATCATCTAAGTAGGTGCTCAAGTTGGAATTAGTACAAGATTAGAGTTGTCAAGATTTAATTTATTCTACTTTTCGTTTTTAATTTAATTTGAACTCAATTTTTTTTATAACCTTTTTATTTATCAGAAGTGTTATTTTCCTTTCGAAAGTCATAACACATAAATTATGCACTAGCAAAAATTATAACTAAGCAATAGATTCTCGATTATTTCTAATAATATACTTTGAATTCGAATTATAAATATAAAATTATCTTTTGATATAAAGTATCTCACTTTTAAAGTAATTTTTTTCTTATATAAATTTGAATTAATACACACTTCTTTTTGCACATTTTATCCTAACATTTACAATATGATTTTTTTCTAGAACAAATAAAGAAACTTTTTGATTTTGTAAAGATTATAAATTAGCTAAATGTACTTATAATATCAAGCAAGTTGAAATATGTGTTTTGTGTTGCTTTCAAGCGGCCTAATTATTATTGATATTAATCTTAAAAATAGACGAATTATTGTTAGAAAAATACTAAAATTGGTGTTTTTTTTTTTTTTTAATTTCTTTTAGTTGTTTTATGTACTACAATTTTTCTTAAAGAAAATGTTACATTAAAATAGAAATATCCATAATGCTTGCCATCAATATCCATTTTGATCTTTTCCTTTTTTCAAATAAAAAATAAAAAATGAAAAATCTTGTGTCCTGCACCATGTTTTGCTTACACATTTTTGTTTCAACAATTAAAAAGTTTAAGCCCATTTTTGTACTTCCGTTGTAACAAATTATTTATCGTAATTTTTAAGAATAATTATCTTAAATTATTTATTATTTTAAATTTTTAAATTAATTTTTTAATATACCCTAATAGTAATTATTTTGGAAGATTATACATATTTTAATTATTAAAATGCACATGAATAAAATAAATATTTAAAGAAAAGCATTTTTTTGTGATATCATAGATTAGGAGAAGAGTTTAATGTTGACATAATAAAAGAGAGATAATGTTGAATACATAAATAATCATATATATCAAGATTCAAAGTTGACAATATTAATAAGAAATTAAATCATTAAGATGAAAAGAGTATATCTTATTTTTCTTTCAAAATAATTATTTTTTCCCCAAATTAGTAAAACCTTTTAGTTTACACGACTACATCGGAATTCCTTCAAATTATTTTATGACGATTATTTGAAAAGCAAAATTTCATGTTAACCTTTTCTATTATTTATTAAAATGATAAACCCAATCCTAAACAATTCTTATATAATTTTAGTATCAAAGTATTCTAAGGCGCCGTATTGCATAATTCACATATTTTCACATTCATTTTAGAAACAAAATGTTGCGATTACACTTTATTACAAATTTTCGAAATCACATAATTTATAAAAATTCATTAATCAATGATAATAGTAATTAGTTAGTATATTCTTTAATACAATCCTTCTACGTGCTAGGAACAATTTCTTCACGCTAAGCATTTTTCTTTTCAAAATATAAACTTTTGGGGCAAGTTTTATATTTTTCTAAAAAAAATTCAAATCATAATCTGAAACCTCAAATCATGCTTTTTGGAGAATTAACATTTGATGAGTTCAAATCACATATTTAGACACTTATTCAAAATCATAATCCCAAGCATGCCCAAGTGACTGTATATAGATCTGTACAAAGTGATGAAGAGGACTTGAAATAATGATAAATTTGTGTTTATGTGATTTATATAAGTTATGAAATATTTAAATTGTGAAATTTTATGTCAAAACAATCTACATCACAATCAACAATTATACAAAATTAAAGATTGTGATAAGTACTTATTCATTTTTAATAAGAGGATTCAGAGTTGAGCCAATTAAACACGGAATCATCTTTGTTAGGAAAGGCATCATCACCCAATATCGAATTTTTCATATGATAGGATCCGGAGTTGAGCTTGTTAGACATGGAATCACCTTTGTTAGGAAGAATATCACCACCTAATATCAAATTTTTCAATAAAAATTAAAATTTCAATATAAACCACGAATATCAGCGAATGATAAAAGAAAGTATTAACAAAAGTCACTTATAAATAGTAAAAAGTGTGAACATAGCAAAGGGAACAAGTGGGAGAATCTGACAACCCAACTGGAGTCTATTTGTGTGTCATCCTCAGTGCCTCTGCTCTGCAGCATCACATGTAATCTGGCACTGAGCAAGAAATCTAATGAGAAGGACAAAACAAGAACTCTTGGGAAATAAAGTGACAGATAAATTTTGAAAGAACTTCCCAATAGGAAATTGATTTTTTTTTTCCTATACTGTCTATGCTTAAGGTCCTTTGCTCTAGCAGAGAGATGGTTTCCAATAGACCCTCGATCACAACAATAATATATATGCAGCACAAAAGAAAAAGCTATCTCCCTCCTAATCACATCATCTGTCAGTGAGAACTTGAGCATGCCAAAATGAAATCTTCCTCTCCCTTGATATTAGTATAGATTCTACTACTCCAATCTGTTACTCCCTCCGTCCCAATTTATGTGGCACCCTTTGACTTAGCACGGTGTTCAAGAAAAAAAGAAAAACTTTTAAAACTTGTGGTCTAAATTCATTCTTAGATATTTGTGTGGTTAAGAATCATTTCATTAAGGGTAAAAAAAGAATTTTAAAGGTAAATTATTTCCAATTAGAGTAAGATGATATTCTTTTTGGGACAGACCAAAAAGGAAAGCATGCCACATAAAATGGGGTAGAGGGAGTAAAAGTTATTTAAATACAATTTTGTTCAAACGTCAAGAACTTGTAACTTTCCCTCTCCCTACCCTAAGAATATGAACTTACTGGATGGCTATTGATATTACATTTGCAGACAACAGGATTATTACTAGAAAGTATTATAAAGCTATAACAAAGTAAGGTGGCATGTTGCTATGTAAATTTCTTGGTTTAAATGCATTTCTGAAGTCGCGGCTCTAAAAAGTTTCTTCTTGATAAGTTCCCTTCAAAATCAACATGTTCAGATTCTAAATAGTACAACAGACCTGGTGGAGAAAGAAAACAGATCATTCATTACAAGACTTCATGTTTTCGATCCATGCAGTCAGCAGCAAATACAGATTAGTGTTCAACATTAGCTTCCACTTCCTGAAATTCAATAGTACAAAACAAGTTAAGGTTGCATCTCTCAAAATTTTTGTAAAAGAACTGCACAAACAGCCACCTAGTTTAAGCAAAAACAACAGCATAGATGTGAGTGAATCATCATTTCTCAATGTAAAAGGATGTTATTAATGAAACTCTAAGCAGCACTGTATTGAAACTCTAACTCAACACTGTCAATATCAAATTAGCCCAACCATATAGAAAAGAACAAAACTCTTCCAGATCAGAAAAGAAAATGAAAACAGAACTTTTCATACTTCAAGATAGACCCATCACACCACATTCTTCTGGAAGGAGAGAGAAAATAGCAAATTACTAACAATTTAGTTGTTAAAATAACACTATGGTTCAAATCTATTTTAAAAACAAGGCAGTCTCTTCTCTTGCATATAAGCCTTGTCGATAAGGAGTATTAAGTTTGTTGCATATTGTGGTTGGCACTTGAGCCATAGAATTATTGCACGGTTGGTGCATTTTGTATTTAGTTTTCAGAATATGAGTAAGTTAGAGTTCAATGATGCTACATACAAGTTAGAATTACTGCATAGTTTGTGCATACATGGAAGGACCATATGCATGCACTCACAAAAAAATCATGAAAGGTCATGTAGCATACCACATCAACTTATTTCAAAATCCAGATCTATCTTCTATGAGAAAATACCTTTGTACATTTTGAGCAATCAGTAATTCAAACAAATGCTTTTGAAACATGTATATTGTTAAAAGATTTATTGCTTTAGAATACAAACATTATAATAATTAACAATAGAGGACTAGATGCAATGCACATAACTAGAAACTAGAATAATAAAAAGGAGAAATGCTTACAAGAACTACAAGCAAATATGATGTATGGAGTCATAAATATTCATTGTCTTGTCCTATATTTGACAGAAAAATAAGTGCAAAAGAGTATACCAGCTAAACTAAGCAGAATTCTTACAAGATACCGTTAGGGGATTAACAATGCTTTCTTCATAGATTTCTGGAGGATTGCATCCCTCAACATTAGCAGTGTGTTTTGGTTGAACCATCAAATATCATGATAAATCCAGGAAGCAAAAGTAAAATGCCACCCTTGTTTGACTGGCGAAGATGCATCGAGAATGTTAAAATGAGTGGAGAAAACATATATAGCCCAGCATTCTGAGGATATTCAGTGGTGGAACAATTTTGTCCAAACTCTGCAATCCTTCAAAATCCAGACATCAGAAGTAGTATCACCTATACGACAAGTATATAACAGAGAAAGGTCACTTCCCACTACTCCCAATTTGAGATTACAATTCACTTCTCCGGAAAACGGAAGCTCCAAGCTACCCCATGTCTCATCTGCTACATCAAAAGAAATGATGTTGCACACACTGTGATCACGAATAGCACTAGATGCAATCCAATAAACCTTCCCGTTGACAAATTTACCTGTAAAGATTTACTAGATAGATGCCCCGAAGCTGGTCATGTACTGTTGTCCAAACAATCAGTCCTCAAACAGTAAATATTGACCAGAGTCCTCACATTGGACACATCATCATCATGATAAGAATTACAACAATAATCGACAAATATAGCTTTATAATCATCATGTAAGTCATCGTATCCAAAACCATATATGGTTTAGAAAGAGGCACCCCATTTCGAATCAACTAATTCCTTTGACTTCCTAATAGTTTGGGTTCCATATATATGTCTCCCCTGAGTGATTGCACAGACAAATCATCCCATTCGCAGGACCCATAACAAAAGCCAATAGAGTGTGAGGATCGATGTGAACAGTGACTTGATGTTGTTTGTCATTAAAGAGGTGAGAGAGAGGATAAAACTTAAATTCATCCACAAGGAAATAGATATAAGAAGAGCAGTTTCAAGTTGTATCTGTACAGTTCAGCACTCATACTTCTTCCAACAAACTTGCTGATTCTGTTCAACTTTTTGTACTCCTAAACTCAAACTCACTCACAAGACAGAGAGCAATAAGAAGCTGGGACACTGCTTACACAAATTCCCAGAGTATGTCACTGAAATTCAGATAAAACAATCCCTAATTAACTGTGTGGAGTGAGTTACGATTCATACACAGCTATCTCCCTCCTAATCACTACATCTGTCAGTGAGAACTTGAGCCATGCCAAAATGAAACATCTTCCTCTCCCTTGATATAAGTATAGATTCTAGTACTCCAATCTGTAACAGATTATCAGTTAAAAGTAATTTCCTCAATACAAATTGAAACCCCCCCCCCCCCCCCTTCCAAAACTCACACACACACACACTACCCTAAGAATGTGAATTTATTGGATGGTTAATTGATATTACATTTGCAGACAACAGGATTATTACTTGAGAGTTTTAAAAAGTTATAACAAAGTAAGGTGGCATGTTGCTATGTAAATTTCTTGGGTTAAATGCATTTCTGAAGTCAAGGCTCTAAACAGTTTCTTTTCGATAAGTTCCTCTTCAAAAATCAACATTTTCAGAATCTTTTGAAGAGGCAGCTAAAGTGTTTTTATATACCATTACTCAGTCATACAGTAGCTAAAATAATTTCTACAAAAAGATGGCTGTTCAAGCACAATAATTACATCATAGAAATAAGCATAAATTGATTGAAGTTGAACATTAATATTTCTACCTACTTCATCCCTATGTGAAACCAACACAAGAAATCAATAATAGCTTTCCACAATCATGATAACCGAAGAACCAAAAGTTGAATTGCAGATAACTTTTCCCTTTCGGATACAAATCCAGCAATAACCAATGCAACTACAGAAGAATCGTGTTCAATGTCCATTGCACATAATTGATCCTCTGATTCCTCTCTTGAAACCCCAAGAAAACAACTTACTACAAGGGCATCCACATCATCAAACAATTCTAAAAGCAGACAAGAAGGCAAAAACACAAACTTAATGACTTTTTATTTATATATATAAGAAAAAACTTCAAAACATCTTATCGCACTAGAGAGGGAGGCAGAAGCTCTTACAATTTGTACTGGAAAAATAAGCTACTTGTCAGATATCTGAAACACCTATTCAAGAGTTGAACAACAAAATACTCTACACATTTTGGCCAGTAACAGCATCAAAAGGAACAGGTGATCAATGAACTAACCAAGGATGTTATGCATTTATAAGTATATTAAATAACTTTTTGAGTTTTTGTACAAGCACGGGAGTACTTTCTTTCACTGCTACTGGCATAGCCGAGCCAATTTCTCCTGCTGAGAGTAATGGAAAAATCTTATACAAGTGTGTTACAAATAAGAAGAAAGGTTTCATGATATATCACCCTTCTTGAGTATGTTGATCATGAGGTAGTACTAGTGGACTATGGAGTGCTTCTGCAGCATTTATCTCGAGAAGACTGATGAAATACCCAGAACAGAATCCTGCTTCTTGGAAGTATGACCACACTTTTCCATATGATGTAGCAAGCGTAATACATCTTCGATTTGTGTCACTTGCTAGAGCCTAGTGGCTTTGCAGCTTAAATTACCAGGCGAGCTTCCTGAAAAAACCCTAAATCCAAGTTAGCCTTCGAAATTGAGTATTTTAGGACCCAGTAGCAAGATTCTCTATATAGCATTCAAAATCAAGAAACAATGAACAGACAGGTATGAGTCCCGTCAAGCACTCAAACCAGCCCAATTTTTGAAAGCAATAAGAGCCTCCATTTTACTGCGATTTTTCCTTCTTAACTTTGAAACTCTGAGCTTCTTATGTTTTTCCATGAATGCTTGTTTATATCTCCATTTATCAACAAAAATTTTCATCTCTTGAGATTTCTCCACAACTTGCATTACTGCGTCAAAGAAGCCCCCTTTGACCAATGCATACAGAAATGCATCAACCAGGCTAGTATCTAGTTTCAACTTCGTCTCCCCTTCTGCCGAAACCTTTCTTTTGACTTCATTCCACAGCATCATAACATTGAAATACTTCTCCAGAGTCACATATCCATTTATTAGAGAAAGATAGGTCTGCTCATTTGGTTCAAACTGAAGGAAGGTCATTCTCCTAAAAGTCCTACTTGCATCTTCTAGCCGTCCAGCCTTGCAGAAGGCATGGATGATGGAGTTCCAATCATGCGTCCCAATTTCAATTCTAGGATCCTCAACAATCTCATCCAAGAAAGCTGCCATGAGCTCAGGTCGATGACTTTCTGTTAAACCGGTCATGATTGTCAAGTAACTCCCTTGCAAGTCAGGTATTCTTGCTTCTCTCATGTCCCTAAACATAGAAAATGCAGACTGAAAATCTTGGCATGACATTGATGCTTCAATTAGAGCATCGTAGGTAGCAACATCCAACTGGAGACCTAAACTGCTAACGTCTGTCACCAGTTGAGCAGCTTCAGCGGTTCTTTGCTCTTTGCAATATGCCTTCAATATTGGAAGGTAGACTCCAAGACCTAAAGTAGCACCCTGAGCATTCATTTCATCAAATATCATGTGTGCCTTGTCCAATAACCCAAGATTAACGCAAGAATTTATGATGCCATATCCAACCGATCTCTCAACAATTTTGGATGGAGATTCCAAGGTCTGCGTTTCATCAATCAACGTAGCCAAATCTTTTATGCTCCCACTTTGAAGAAACCCACTTACTATTTCATTATAAGTTCCTTCTTCAAAACATAGTCCTTGTCCACCCCTTTCTCTTATACCTTGAAGAATAGTAGCTGAAAGAGACGTCAAATTACCACACTTCACAAATCCACTAATCAAATTACTAAGAAAAACCCCTTTATCTGGGAAACCAAATCCACTAATTAAACCTTCTAACTCAGCTATTTTCTCTTTAAGACCCTTCAATGCATACAAATAAGCAAGTAAACCAAAACTATATTCATCAGGCCTAACACCCAAAACTGACATGGTCTCCACCACTTTCTCTGCGTCAGCAACAGACTCAAGCTCACGACAACAACATTCTAGAGCAGCATTACAAGCTACCAAACTGGGTTTCAAGAAATTCAACTTCTCATCAATAGCAATCCTACAGTTCTCATTGAAAACTGGGAAAAACCCACCAAAGTTACCATTTTTCCTACAAATCTCAACAAGAACATCACCCCAGAGACTAAAAGGGATGAAAAATCTGTTCTTTAACATACACTTTACCAATGCAAAAGCAGGGGCAGCACTATTAGCATCTCTCATTGAATTCAACAGGACATGTACAGTTTCAGGCTGTAACAATTCTTGTTTCTTCTCTAACAAGAAAACTACTGATGCAAATGCTCTTTTTATGTTATGGGTATCACTCAATGATGACAAATGAGTGATGAGTGAATTGGTAAGTGACTTACTTGGGAAAGCAGAATAATTTGAAAGAGTCTTGAATGCTTTCCATGCTTCATCCGTATTATTCCATTTTATAGATTCTTGAAGAGTAGATTCAAGATTGGATTTGTGTTCTTGTGTTAAATTTAGAGGGGTTTGGTCATGGGGTTTAGGTGGGGTTTTAGAAGGTGATTCAGTTCTTTTTAAGGAGAAAATTGAAGGTTGGAGAAAGGAATACAAATTGGGTATTTCAGGTTGTGAAGAAAAGGGTCTTTTTGAGAGAATACATAAAGCTCTTCTCCACATTCTTGCTCGATGTGTTGATTTTTGTTCGATTGAGATGATGAATAAGAGAGAAGCCCTCGCAGAGGCAGAATAGTAAAAGCTGTTGTCCAAGGAACAATTAGCAGTTGTACTAATTAAGTCAAACAATCAGTACTATAATAATTACACAAATAAATAGTTTTGTTCAAAAATTTTTATAAATAGCATAAGCTTGAAACTTAATGTGATCAAATAGTTATATGTATTCTACATAATTACACAGTATAACTTTGGCTATATGAGCTGGAGGGGAGAGGAGGAGAGAGGCGAGCGAGATTGAGGAGAAAGGTCAATTGTATATGTATATTTACCAAATTATATATGTAAATCTGTCAAATAAATTATATATGTATAACTAATATAATAAATTATATATGTGTAACTAATATATATATATATATATATTTGACAAGCGAGACTGGGAGAGAGAGGAGAGAGACGAGCGAGAGATGGAAGAGAGTGGAGAGAGGCGAATTGAATATGTATATCTATCGAATTAACTATGTATATCTGTCAAAATAATTATATATATGCAACTGATATACATATGTAATTATACTAAGTATAGCAACAGAATCCTAACTATAATTATAAATAGTAATTTTTTAAAATTATAGTGCCATAAGGTAAATACATATCATATGTTTGCCTAATAACTTCTCCAAAAAGGAATAGCGAATCAATCAATTATTTGCGTAAAGCCCCGACTAATACCTGATGGAGGCCCAATTACAGAAAGCCCAAGTTCATCTTAGAAATAAAACCCCAACCCAATAGAAAAAAGAAAATAAAATAAAAGAAAAGAAGGGGCATTCCGAGAATTGAACTCGGGACCTCTCGCACCCTAAGCGAGAATCATACCACTAGACCAAATGCCCTCAACGATAAGTGTTAGCAAAATTCTTTTTCATAAGACAGTTCCCTTCCTTGTCTTGGGAACAACAGAAGCTTTTAATGCCGTGGAACTAGCTACTTCATCCATCTTGCCATTTTTGTCTTTTTTATTAAACATCAAAACTGTTCATTATATCGGATTATGACTGACTTATATATATACATAT
>JAABOM020000001.1:24640158-24653250 GCA_011800125.2 Solanum clarkiae
ATATATATATATATATATATATATATATATATATATATATATATATATATCCCCATACATAAATGACCATTTTGTCATATTTTAATCTACACTCAATATATAAAAGAAGGTTGGAGACATCAGTTTTGGAGGACCTTTAAAATGGAAACACAACAGTTAATGATTTTTTCAGCCAAGATCATTTCATCACTGATTTTAGGTGGATTTCTGGTGTTGTTCTTTGCACATCTCAGCAAGTTTTTACTTTTGCATCCAAGAAAGTTGAGATCAAAACTTCAAAGTCAAGGGATTAAGGGACCTTCTTCACCATCTTTTCTCTATGGAAATCTCCCTGATATCAACAAGATTCAACTTCAGAACCAGAAACAGCCAATCCCAGAAGAAACCAACAATCAAGAATTAGAAAAGAAAAGCTCTTTGCAACATACATGGCCTTCCAGAGTGTTTTCACATATAAAACAGTGGCAAATTGAATATGGTCAAATCTTGGTATTCTATACAACCTTCATATAACTTCAATTCTTTTAGCTCATATGGGTTTTTTATGTTTGAATTACAGGATCAATATTCATGTATTCATCTGGAACCATACAGATATTATGTGTAACTGATGCACATATGGTGAAAGAGATAAGTCAAAGTGCATCTTTAAACCTGGGAAAACCAACTTATCTATCCGAAGATCATGGTCCTCTACTAGGCCGAGGCATTTTCTCTTCAAACGGACCTTACTGGGCTCATCAGAGAGAGATCATTGCCCCTGAGTTCTATCTCAACAAAGTTAAGGTACAATTCCGCTCACAGATATTTATGCACTTTGTTAAGTTCAAGAAATCTAATCACAAGTAGTCGTGCAACTAAGATTTTCACTAAGAGTGTATCAATTGACTTCCCTTGGATAAGGATAACTTCACCTCTGAACCCAAGACTAGATTTCAAATATCTACTTATTATGCAGGAAATGGTGAAGCTTATGGTTGAATCCACCAGTAAAATGATAGAATCATGGGATGAGAAAACCAGAAATTCAGAAGGAAAATTGGATGTTAAGGTGGACGATGATCTCAAGAGTTTGTCAGCAGATATGATTTCAAGAGCTTGTTTTGGAAGTAGCTATGTTGAAGGGGAACAAATCTTCCTAAAGCTTCAAACCCTTCAAATGGTTATGTCCAAGGTTCCTGTTGGAGTTCCTGGATTAAGGTAAAGGATACTGTATCTACTTTAGAACTATGTTTAGCTCTGTCAAGTGTAAGGGAAGGGTACAAGAGTGAGAAATATCAATCTTATTTTCTCGTTTCAAAGAGGAAGAAAAGGTAGGAGGATTAAATAGATAAAACTCATGGTAATAGATAATTTTCCTACTATGTTCAGAATGCATGGATTGTGACAGGCATATTCCAAGTAAACATAACAGGGAGATATGGAGATTGGACAAAGAGATTAAAACAATGATATTGAAGATAGTACGAGCACGAAGAAGCCCTACTTATGAGAAAGACCTTCTGCAGCTGATACTTGATGCTGCTAGAGGTTATGAAGAGAGTGGTGGTGATCAGCTACCAGCTGACATTTCTGCTGAAACATTCATTGTTGATAATTGTAAGAGCATATATTTTGCTGGATATGAGAACACAGCTCTCACAGCATCTTGGTGTTTGATGTTACTAGCTGCATATCCAGAATGGCAAGCTCGTGCCCGAGCTGAGGTGCTTGATGTCTGTGGTAGTGAGTTGCCAAATGATTCTATGCTTAGACAAATGAGAGTGGTATGCAGTAATCCAACAACCATATAATCGAATTTCACAATATGCTTTATACCTGGATTCCTAACATGTATGCATATTTGATTGGCAGCTGACAATGATCATCCATGAAACGGTGCGTTTGTACCCACCAGTGTCTTCTGTGGTGAGGGAAGCGTTGCAGGATATAAGTTTCAGGAGAATTGAGATTCCAAAAGGGACTAATATTGAGATTCCAATCCCAATTCTGCATCAGCAGCCTGAACTCTGGGGACCAGATGCTCATGAGTTCAATCCAGAAAGATTTGCCAAGGGAATTGGGAAGGCTTGTAAAGTCCCAAGTGCTTACATACCATTTGGCATAGGAAGTAGAACCTGCGCAGGGCAAAATTTTGCAATGACTGAGGTGAAGGTGATTGTATCGATGATTCTGTCTAGGTTTACACTTTCTTTGTCCCCAGGATATCAACACAGCCCTGTTTTTAGATTAGTATTAGAACCTGAGCATGGGATCAATCTGTATCTCCAAAGTGTTTGACATATTTCCCTTCTTTGATATTTGTCGATGCCTGTAATCTATCAAGTTCCAAATGACCTAAGAAAGGTTTAATGAGTAGTTCTTCAGTCATGTTACTTTTATGAGCCATCTCCTGTAGCAATACAACATAGGAGCAAGAGAAACTACTGTTGTTATCTTGTGTTGTCAATAAATGATGCACTCCTGCTATTCTTCCTAAGAAAACTCAAGGATACGTGTTCTTTCATAATCCATACCCTGTCCTAACAAATAAATCCTTCAAGTACTTGCCAAGATCAAGATAAAATTACAGTAACAATCATATCAGAGTATAGGCAAGTCGTGATCACGAATTGAACTTTCAAGTGAATTCATCTGAGCATGAGAAAGTAGTCGCCAGTCTAAACATGCTAGTGTCTATAACTCTTCTTCGTTTACAAGAACGATTAGAGACACGAAGATCTGCACCAATAAACTATCAAAAATTGAAAATATTGCCACCAATACTCGTCTATTAATCAATACAATCATCATTTATTGCAAATCAATAAACCTATTTGCCAAAAAGGAGCCAAACGGCCACAACAAACACAATCACATTGACTCTAACGTGAAGGATCTACAGTACAGTTGCTTCTTGGAATAAGTTACATGAAAGTGTTATTAGCCTCATAAATATTTTATAATGATAGCACCAGAGACTTCAATCTGTTATGACTCATGAGAACAAAGACCGACTTCGATTGCGCTCCAGCCGAGCTTCCCGCTGCAACATATCAGAAATAAAATGACATATCAGGAAAATCAATACCAAGAAAAGGGGTTAAACGAGAATATCTAAAGGCACAAGAAAGGCAATTCTAATGTTTTTAAAGCATAAAGCAGCAGAGACATTCCATGATGTCAATGTGAAATGCACCTAAAAACCAGAGGTAATTGATTGCTTGATAATATCTTCCCTCTCACCACTACCTCCCTGCTTACGTACCACAAAATCAAATTTAAAAGGAGCTCCCAATAAAGTAAATATAGTTGAGCTATAATATATCAAGTGACAAGAAAGAATCAGGGGAGAGTGTTCTCACTATAGATTGAGGTCTGAGTATAGACTGCATTGATAGTGATCAAATCAAGGACTGGCTAGTGGCAAGAGTATACAATTATTATTACTATTATTTTTGAGGGTGATGGCAAGAGTATATATTTCTAACACGTAAATGAATCTTAATCAATTAATTAGCTTGCAATCTCATACCTAGACTCGTTTGCTTTAAAATGCTAAACAACTTGATCCCATTCATAAGTATTTACACAGTGTCTCAACGTAACTTGTCTGAAAGTATTTTACCAGTTCCTACACACCCACATAAGAAAAAAACCACTCCAAAGAGCCCATCAAAGAACCTCTCAAAGTCCAATTTACAGGGCAAAACTCTACATCAGAGGGGTTAAAGCATTGTGTATTTTCTTTCACATTACCAATTTCATCATAACATTTTATCGTGCATTTTTCATTGGTTAGAGAACATATACTACTACCATCCACATACATAGAGATGTGCATGAAAATAGTTAATATGCATACCTCCTTTTTCTTGCACTCCTTGTAAACATCAAAATGTTCTTGACATTTGCTCTTATCTGTGTTATACTGTTCCAAACCTGCAAAGCATTCATAAATTAAGCAACACCCTGAATTAATCGCATAAGGGATAGAAAACACGTCTTTGAATAAACTGATCAGATGGAAGTGTCTTTCCACAGTGTTCTACCACGGAATTCTACAGACGATGAATGTGTATAACAATGATATCTTTAAATAAAACAATATTTGCAAGAAAAGTGATGAACTATGACTTGTGTGTATGAAAATAGACATGAACTCCAACATTCAAAGGCCTTTCCAACCTTCCCCGAAACCTTCATCAAGCTACTTAATCCTCTCTGATCGATTACCAGTATTCTTCAAACAAATTATGGACAATTTTTCATGCAATCCTCATTACAAATAAGTTCAGCTCAATTAAAAAAAATCAACAAAAAGTATATTTTTTTCAGCAAGAGAGTTCAAGTTTGCAGTTCTGGCACAGAAGACACCTAATTTCTTACCAAGAAAACTTCCCTTACCGAAACAGCCACAAGAATTCAATACCCCAATAACGAAAAGAATAATATAATATCAAACATATCAAAATTCGAATACTGCAAAAAGATAACATGATCGGAAGAACAAAGTGGCGGTTCAGTTTACACTTGAGAGAAGCAGTGTATTGAGGATAGCAATCGGAATCAGAAAGTCTTGCTGCACTTGGATATGCCGGTGTTTGAATTTTCGAATTTGCCATTTTGCCCTACTTTTTCCGATTTCCGGTCAGCAATTTCACCAGTTCCATTGAGTTTTCCCTATTTATTATTCGGGTCGAATTTCACCGACTATGAAGAAAAGTTGTCCTCATTTTAAACTGTGGCCCATAATGTCACTGGCCCTTATAAGAGCCTCTATTTGGCCCAAAATAGATTTGCATAAATAGAATCTTTCAGAGCCATCATTTGAATTTTGGCCTCATTTTAAAAAGTTTTGCAAAAACAAATTAGCCGCTAACATGAAATAATAAAACCTTTGATGAATTGTCAAAATATCGATTTTATGAGTATGATTTATTTAGATACGAATTTTGAGGGATTACTATAATTTATCTGTGAAATCTTACTAAAATACTATAATTTATTAACTTAAAAAATTTAATTTTCACTTTGAAGTCACAAATCAATTTAAAATAATTTCAAAGTATGATATCCGAAAATTCTTAGGGAATATATTCAATCTACACTTTCGAAAAATAATAAACTCAACATATATTTTTAAATAATCAAGTTCAACAAAGTTAACAATAGTATTTCTCATATTTCTTCAATCAAATCAATTCAAACTAACCATAGAAAGGAAAAAAAAAACAAGTCTTTATGTGGAAATATATAGTATACTAGGATAGATAGATTATAAATAGTTTTTTTTTTTTTGACATTAAATATTTGGAGAACAAATTAATTTTGTGAAAGATTTATAAATAATATTTGGCTACAAGGGACCGGCCCCCACCTTCCCAAATTTTCGGGGCCGGATCAAGCCCATCGTCATGATTGATTATGTGGAAATATAAATCATTTTGTAGTTAAGGGCCCCCTTTATTTTATTAATATAGAATTTGGAAAAGAAAGTTATATTTTTAAAGTAAAAAATTATGTTTAAAAATTAATATTGTGATTGATTGTAAATATAAATATTATAAAAAATTTCTGAGTTATTTGAATTTGAAAAAAAAAAACGAAGTAAAAACAACTTTTCCGTATTTTTTAAATTTCAAAAGTTTATGATTAAATATAATTTCAGAAATTCAATTCGGAAAAAAGTAAAAAAAAAAAAAATTCCCTCTCTGACAGCTCAAAATAAAGCCACCTTCATTACTTTTCCTGCCAAAAAAGGCTCTTATAGAATCTTTGTTTTGCTTTTTCTTGTTCCCTCCTTTTGTCCCTCACTAAATAGAGTAGCTGCAACACTTTCTCAAAAGATTTCTTGAATTTTTCTCCATATTAACCTTCATAGAAACTCAAAATATTCTGTTCTTTTTTGGTAGTTTTTTTTTGTTTTCTTGATTAATGAGATGAATAGTACTACTAGTGCTAGTAATAATGCTCCTACTGCTACCGGAACAAAGTTCATCAAATGTGTTACTGTTGGAGATGGTGCTGTTGGAAAAACATGCCTTCTCATCTCCTATACTAGCAACACTTTTCCCACTGTATGTAAAGATTCAATTTTTTCTCTGTTTTTATCTTGTGAGTGTTCTTGTTTCTTGATTTTTTATCTTTTATCTTTCCAGGATTATGTGCCAACTGTTTTTGACAATTTCAGTGCCAATGTCAATGTTGATGGGAAGATTGTGAATCTTGGCCTGTGGGATACTGCTGGTATGCCAAACCCTTTTTTTATTAGTGTATAATTCTGATAAAAATCATCTTTTTTTTCATCAAAGTTGCCAACTTTATTGTTCTTTGCCATTATTGTTCTCTTTGTGTTAACAGATTTTATTATAAGAAATCATGCATTCTTTCTGATTGTTATTTTCAAGCAAAGAAAGATAAGGGGGTCTTTGTAGTTCATTCAAGATTTTGCTTTAGTGCAAATCTTGAACCAGAATTGTTGAATGAAACGTGAATATTGAACTCAAATTAAGCCTTTTACAAATTGTCAACTCTGCTTATGGGGCTTGATTCTTGAGACGAGGGTTTCTGGGAAACAACCTCTCTATCTCTATGAGGTAGTGGTAAGTTTTGAGTACATCCCCACTTGTGTGATTCCACCGGGTATGTTGTTGTTGTTGTTGTTTTCTATTCCAAACAATCAATTGATCGTCATCAAAAGCAGTCAGATGAAATTCTCGTGCTTAATCAAGATTACGTTCAGCTTAAAGTTGTTTTACATTAACAAATAAATTGTTTGCTTTCAGTTCACAAAGCAATGAAGTCATCCTCATGGACTAGTAAAATGCACCTCCTTAACCAATATAGTGGTCCTATTACCTAGCATCTGCAATACATGATGAAGCTCAAATTGAGGGTAGAATTGAAATGAGAAAACCATTTTATGTATGTATTCTTGTGGCAAAATCTTATGGAACTTTGACATTAAAACAACTGCAATGAACCAGATTTAAGCCATTAGTACATAAGTAGTAATGACTATTACAAGATAACAAACGTGTCGTCGTCAAGAACTCATTATACATGATAGAATTGTGATGCTTCAACTGCTCTTCACAGGTCAAGAGGATTACAACAGACTTAGGCCTCTTAGTTATCGCGGAGCTGATGTCTTCCTTCTTGCTTTCTCTCTCATAAGTAGGCCTAGCTTTGAGAACATATCAAAAAAGGTATGCTTTTTCCCTCAACTTTAATAGCTGTTCCAGTGGCTGTGTTGTATTTTGCTCCTTTGATCATGTAATTCTGACATCATTCTAACTTTTTCTTTAATTTCTTATTATGTTGGAAAAGTGGGTTCCTG
Source organism: Solanum clarkiae (assembly GCA_011800125.2). Taxonomy (NCBI): domain Eukaryota; kingdom Viridiplantae; phylum Streptophyta; class Magnoliopsida; order Solanales; family Solanaceae; genus Solanum; species Solanum clarkiae. Next base: position 24,647,480 of record JAABOM020000001.1, read on the forward strand.
AGCTAAGACATTATGCCCCATCAGTGCCTATTGTTCTAGTGGGGACTAAGTTGGGTGAGTTTTCTTTCATTCTAAGATTCCTATGCTTTACTAGTAGCTCTTGAGAGGATATATGCCTTTTTTCCCTTTTGTTAAAACTGCTTTCCCCTTTTCTTTCACTTAAACACTTGTGAATTTGGCAGATATTGTATATTAAAATGAATCCCGAGTTTAACTAGTCTACAACAATAACTTATCCTGTGAAATCCCACAAGTGGGGTTTGGGAAGGGTAAAATGTACGCAGACCTTACCACTACCTCGTAGAGATAACGAGTTTAACTAGTCTGTTAATGTTTAATCAACAAAAGAGCTAAGAGAAACCATCATTTTATTTGCAAATATGAATTATGTAATGGTAATATTGCATTACAGTTTTTCTTCTTCTTTCTGTTTTTTTCACTTTCTTGAGGGGTAGACCTACATACCCACAGGCCTTATCCAAAATATAACTAAGGGAATGGAATGAATCTTCACTTTTATGTGCTTAACATGGGGCCTAAAGATTTAACCACCTTATAGAATCATGATAGGCAAGAAATACTTGCACATGGTTTAGTGGTTTGTTTTGCTCTATGATCTTATTCTTCTCGTACATCGACCCAATGTTTCATCCTTTTTGTTTTGTTTAATATGACTTCCCCATCACTTTGTGTTCAAACCCGAGCCAACTGATTCAGTTGTCTCTCTCTCCCTATACTTCGAACCATGACTCTTCTACAAACTTAGGTTCTCTAGCTTTTATTCTTGGGGTACATAGACTACACCATTCTTTTGGTAATTTCAGGCTATCTAGTCTAACAATCAACAGTTGTGAATTACAGAGAAGAGCATTGTAACATGATCTAATTATGTTTTGCAAGTATTTGTTTAACAACGGATGGTTAATCAACTGCAGACATAGCAAAGGCTACATGTTTATAGGCGTCTGGCATATAATCTTCCACTCTTTGTTTCTAAGTTTCTATCTAAACAAAGTTTAAATGTGACAGATTTAAGAGAGGACAAGCAATTTAGAAGGGACTACCCTGGTGCATGTACAATTTCAACAGAGCAGGTACACTTATTTTGAGAAAGAGATATTATACGTACTGAATCTCTAAAAAGTTCAATGTAGCTTATCCAAAAATATGGTTCATGATCTGCCTTCTTATAAAGAAAGGAAAGTGTAAAGGAGAACATAAAGTAAGACGTATGTCCCAAAAGGAAAGGAAAATGTGAAGTATGAGAGTCTTTTAAGTGTATGAAGCTGTCCCAATAATATGCTCAGAAATCTTTAGACTATATACAATCTGTTGAAAGTTTTATCAAAATGGCCAGCTCAGGAATACTTTGAGAAGGGGCAATGAGCCATTTCTGAGCTAGCTAGCTCATCCAAGAGACAAAATGGGACAAACTTGCTTTTCTTTTTTTTGGTCGAAAAATGCAAAACAATCTGCACAACTTCTTCTGCATATTGTTGAAGTGTACAAACTGACATCCATAGGGAGACTACAATGTAACCTCGGCCTCGGTGTAAAAGCATCTAGGAATTGACTATAAAAAAGAGTATATTTTTCAAGGTCCAACTCGTTGGATATGTTACTGCGACAATGTCAAGTTTGAGAAAAGAAAAAACATGATAAATTAAGTCATAGATTACCAAATGATGGAGCAAGGAAAACTCAGTCAAGTTTTTGTCTTCAAGCACTCTTCTCACATTACAAAATTTGTTGAGATTTTACTTCTCTTTAAAACTATAGGGTGAAGAACTGAAAAAGCAAATTGGTGCAGTGGCATATGTTGAGTGCAGTGCTAAGACGCAGCAGGTAATATTTGAACCTTTTAGTATCATAAGAACTTAAAAAGATTTAGTACATGAAACATGATGACTAATACTAGGTGTACTTCCGAAACAAGCAAACAATTTAGATGAATGCAGCTTGTTCAATTTCACAATTATGAGCCGAATCCAATTGAGAAAATACTGTTTGTGATGTAGAATGTGAAGGCGGTTTTTGATACTGCAATCAAGGTAGTTCTTCAGCCTCCGAAGACCAAAAAACAGAAAAGAAAACACAAAGCTTGCTGGATACTTTGATCTAAGTCGCTGGAAGGGAGACGTTTGTACATTAATCTTTTCCCATTTTGGTGAGCTGTTTCTCCATACTATCCGTAGATTTTATTACCTCATCTGCTTTAGTAAGAATGCCAGTTTTCTCATTTCATAGTATGTGTGATGTGCTTGTTGAGTTTTATTGCTGGCTGCTTGCTTGTAAATGGTTTTTCCCACTTGGAAAAAAGGTGGGAAGTTGTTTGTTTTGGTGTAGACAGAATATGCTGTATTTTATGCAATGATCTGCATTTCTTGCATTGTTTTGGTGTCAAAAATATTCTTGACACTCTCAGAATATTCAGAACTTAAAATTGTTTCCTCTAAGCCTAAAAAAGCAGCTTTTCAAAAGTGAAGTCACTCAATCATTTTGAGAAATGGCATGTAATACCCGCCATTCACTTTTACTCGTCCACAATGTATTTTGTATATTCTTTAAGGAATAGGACATAAAATGCATATTTTATAATGATCCTCATATTAATATTGATGTACAGTCTAATGTATTTGAGAAATCAGTTTAGATAATTAGTTAATGCTAAAGATAAAAGAAAAGAAAAGAAATTGTTTTTTCTCTTCATATGCTGAAGTGAAAAAGTAAATACTCTAAAAATGTCTAGTTTCCTTACAAGTATTATTATTCTTTTATTCTACTTTATTTTCTTCAATTATCACATTATTTGTTGATTATGATCTTTTCTCTTTTTCAAAATGGCTTTTTGACGTCTATATTTTCTTTTCAAATTCGTTGTCTTTTAATTGAGCGGAGAGTCTTTCTGAAATAGTTTTTCTACCTTCACAAAATAAGTTTAAAAAGTTGTATACACATCACTATCTTAAAAATTCACTTATAAAATTACATCGAATATATTATGATTATTTAGCAAGAAGTTTAATTTTTGGTGAAAAGCAGAACTCATGTTCAAGAATTTATAACGAAGTTATACGAACTGAGAATCAAAATAAGTCATAAATACATTAAAGTTATCAAAATAGGCCATAAAATTAAAAGTGAACAAAAATAGGCTTAGTGTAAAATTTTTTTACACATTGCATTTTTTTTATAACAGGCCGTTGAATGGAAAGTCGTTTAACTCTAAAGTGTAAAAAAAAATTTACACTTGTGTAAAATTTTTTTACACTTTATAATTTTGCAGCCTTTGTCATATTGATGTGATGCATAATAAAGTGTAAAAAAATTTACACTTTGTAAAGTGTAAAAAAAAATTCACTTTGTAAAGTGTAAAAAAAATTTACACTTTGCAATTTTTACAGCCTTTTCTTACACAATTATATGATTTGACCAATCATAAAACATGTACTTTTTTTACGTTTTACATTGTTCTAATGTTTTATGTCGATCTCTATTTAAAGATTCGCAAACATCCATTCAAGAACTATAATTTCATGTTTTTTTTCTCATTTTAATCACAAATAATATCTTCTGAATCAAAAGTTAGAGTTTCAATTTATTAGGATGGTGAAATTGTTCATGATGGAAATACTATTTATTATAGTTATCCTCCCAAACACAATGCTAAATATCCACTTAACATTCGATATCAAAAGTTTCTTTCATCAATTTATAGAAGAATGGGTGTGAATAGTTCTGATTATAATTTGATTTTAGTCGAAAAATATCCGACTTCATTTTCATCACAAAGACAAGTAAATTTTGGAGAATGGATTATTTATAATGATGAATCGTTGATCGACTTTTTGAAGGCTCCAACCAACTACATAGATCAAATCAAGTTAACTGTGCTTGAAATCTATGTTAGGTTGGAGCTTAGGACTAGTGAACAACATTTTTCATTATGTGTTGATATTCATCCTCAATTGGAAAATCGTAACAATCCTGATGGATTCCATATAACTCAATCTAGTGATTTTCCAAATATGTCTCATTATCAAAATATTCTTATTGGTTGATATGATTTTGATTTGAACAAAACTATCAATGAAAGTGACTGGTAATGCTCAACAATTTCGAATTTATTTCTTAATTTTGACTATTATTTTTTAGTAGATAATTTAGTGTTATTGTTATATACTTTGTAGTGGTTTACAAAGTGTAAAATTCTTTTACAGTTTATAGTTAAACGGTTCTCTATTCAACGGCCCGTTATAAAAAATATACAAAGTGTAAAAATTTTGTATGCTACTTTTAGTTTCATAACCTATTTGGTTCGTTGTATTTTATTTGAGCGGAGAGTCTTTCTAAAACAGTTTTTTTACCTTCACAAGATAAATTTAAAAAATTATATACACATCACTATCTTAAAAATTCACTTATGAAATTACATCAAGTATATTATGATTGTTTAGCAAGAAGTTTAATTTTGTGGTGAAAAGCAGAACTCTTGTTCAAACATTTACAACAAAGTTATACTCGCCCTATTATTGTAAATGGAGTTTTACTGATTTTAGAGAATATGGACTGAATAGAATATTCAAAACTCATTTTATTAAAGTAAATCTATAATTTAATTTACATAAAACTCAAACCAGATGAATGCTATTCATCGACTGTTTTTTTTTTTTTTTTAAAAAAAACTATATTAATCTCTTCTTGCATTTATTAAAGCAAGGATACATGTGATAAAAATAATTAATTATATATTTTAAGTATTTAAAATAATATGTCTTTTGAATCAATTATTGTATTATAAGCAAAATAAATCGGAATGATATTCTATACTGAAAATAGTAAAATATCATCTAAGTTTCGGAATGACATAAAGTCTTCAAAATTAATGCTGTAATTTTAACCATAAGGTTTAGAAGTAGGCTAGTAGCCCACAAAACTAATTGAGACCGAGCACTAAATAAAGGAATAATGGAGAAATTTTTGTATATAATTATTCAAATATATTTTAATTATATTTGATAGTTATAATTTTGATAATTAAAATAGATTATATAAAGTTTCAGTAATTATGACATTTTATTTGAGATGTACGTTGCACATGATGATTTTTAAAATATATCGATAAGATAAATGTATATTTTTAACTCATGGATAAAATATATAACTCCTAAAGATTTAGTGTTCCTTTGTCCAGTTGCGATCAACATGTATTCATAAATTAAGTTATGGATAAGGTTTGCTTTCTTTTATGTTTATTGTACAAAAAATGCTCCAGTCAAATTTTGCATAAGACAATCAAGTCAACATGAATACATATTGATTAACACAGTGCTCATGAAGGTTTTAGAATCTAAAACAAAACGGTAATATGTAGGAAGAAATAATAGGACATACCTGGTGGCTTGTTGCATAAGTTTTTTTCTTAATGAGAGAATGTATTCGGTGTTTGGTTTATTATAAGGAAAAAAATTGAGAAGTTGCATCGGTTGGAGATGCAGATTAGATTGAGGTGTGCGATTGTATTAAAGGTGTTATGGCGAAAAATAGCTTTTGTTTTTAAAAAAAAAATAAAAAAAATTCGAAAATCAAAAATCAATTTCAGCTCAATTATTTTAAGTGAAACCAATTCTCAAAATTCGAAAGAAGAAATAGAGTCGCCATCTAATTTTACGGATAATTAGGAAACCATTAAGTTATTTTAAAAGACCTAACAGAAAAATCTTTTAAAATCCAGAAAACAGGTTCGGGTTCACATTTCCACTTCGAGAAGG
>JAABOM020000001.1:24653633-24667116 GCA_011800125.2 Solanum clarkiae
ATTAATTTTAATTTATGTTGCACATATAAAATTTAAAGAGTCAATCAAAATTTTATTTAGTTTTTAGATATTTCAATTATTGATATGTTGTAATTTATAATACATTTTATATAAATTTTAAATAATGTATGTTATCTTTCTATTCCAATTTAAATTGGTAATTATTGCGATATAGTACTTTTTACATTATTTTAAGTAGTATACATGAACCTTTTTCGTTTATTTATTATTATTTTTTTGATATAAATATAATCATCGAAAGATATTAAAATTAGGATTATGCAAAAATCTAACCGATTGATAAATTGAACTGATAAAAAGGTTATTGGTTTATTGTTATTGGGTATTAGGTTATTGAGTTTTTAATGGTTTTGAAAAAAAAAATTATTGGGTTATCGGTTCGATATCAATTTTTACTATTGGATTACTGGGTAAATCAATAACCCAATAAAATTATAATAATTCATTTGTTATTGGGTATTAGGTTATTGAGTTTTTAATGATTTTGAAAAAAAAAATTATTAGGTTATCGGTTCGATATCAATTTTTACTATTGGATTACTGGGTAAATCAATAACCCAATAAAATTATAATAATTCACTATTTTACCGCTTTGTAAATATTAAATATTAGTATTTAATAGTAATAAGATATTGTAGTAGTACTTTACCTATTTTAATCTTTATCGTACTTTAGTGATTAGTTACCCACTCTAGTATTTAGTCTTTAATCTTTACTCTCTTTCGTACTCCATCTGTTTTTATTAATGCAAATTTTTATTATCATTCTTATCGGATAAATCGAAAATCGAACCATTAAGGATTTAAAATCGAAAATCAATAAAAATTATTTTATTGGTTTGTTATTGGTTTAACATATTTAAAAATCGAAAATCGATAAACCAAATCGGTAATGTAAAAAATTGAATTGAACCGATCGATGCACACTCCTAATTAAAATGATTATCTAATTTTACTTGTCCAGTTTCCAAAGAAAAATATAATTTATCATTTTATATTTATCATCCTAATTCTAATATTTGTATTACCTAAAATAATTTGTTAAGATGATAATGTGAAATCACAATTAAAATAAATACAAAAATAATTAATAAAATATATAATTAAAATAAACATATTAATCAACAACTATCTGCTTAAATAGACAGATCAATCGAAACGTGCCTTCACATATATATGTGTATATGCAACAGATAATAGATACACTATAGTCTCTGATTTATCGATATAACGGAATTTCTTATTGGTCCAATTTCTCAGAGAAAATTTTACATAAAAATATGTTTGATTGATTGTCATTTCTGTAATTGTATTTAAAAAAAAATAGAAATCTGTGGTGATTGATTGCACATTTTTGTCAGTTTTGTGTGATAGGACACGTGCACGCAACTTAAGGAGTGTAATTACCCTTTCTGATACCATATTTATTAATTTTTCAATTTTCACAGTTAGAGACAAAGTTTCGTTTTCAATTTTCATGAAAAACTTATTTCCTTCCATTTGCTAATTGTACATTTGCAGTTTAATTTTTAATTTGTATAGCTAAATCATTCAAATAGTCACCTTTTCGGCCCCACACGGTTTATTGGGCCTGATACTTCTTTTCTCTCAAAGCCCATTTATGGGTGACTTACTAAGGCCCATTATAAGTAGAGCTAATTTTGCAATTTGGCAGGACACAGATGTAATGTGGCTAAGAAATCCATTTTTGATGTTAAACAAGAGCAAAAAAATGGATTTACAAATAAGTACTGATTGGTTCAATGGAGACCCTTTCTCCAACTCAAATTCCATCAACACAGGGTTTTACTATGTCAAGTCCAACAGAAAAACCATCCCATTATTTGAAATATGGTACGCGATGAGGAGGTACTCGAAGGGCATGAAAGAACAAGACGTGTTGGCCAAATTGTTACGCGAAGGTGTGAATAAGGAACTTGGCCTTAGAATCAAGTTCTTGGACACCCTTCATTTCGGTGGTTTCTGTAGCAATAATAAAGACGTTAAGTTAGTTGTGACCGTTCATGCCAATTGTTGCCGGAGCATAGAAGCCAAAGTGGCTGATTTAAAGAATGTGCTCAGGGATTGGAAGAGATTCAAGGAGGGTCATGTTGGTGAAAATAGCTTCAAATGGTCAAAGCATATTTCTTGTAACAATTCATGGCATGTACTAAATTCTACTTTGAGCAAGACAGGACTCATAGTTTAGCAATGCATTATTTACAAGTAGACTATCCAAAAATAATAATCAACTTCAAAAGAGTTCTGTTGTCATTTGCTGTCTTTGGACCTTTTCTAAGGCTTCTAACTTAATTATTACTATGTTTTGAAATTCTTGAACAAATCTACTGTTTATTAACCACTAATTGCTTTAATAAAAAAAAGCTATGTAATGATAATGTGTGCTATAGATTTTGTTGAGTTTAATTTCATTATTTTAGTATGTGAGAATAATCGTTAGACTAAGATTAATGCTTCATATTTGTTTTCTTCAAACTCCAAATCGCTCACACTTTGGACTATTAGCAACATGTCTGTCATTAAACCATTCACTATTCAAGTTAAATCATCTCGAGATGACATAATTTTTTTCTTCATAATTATGATATTCTGATCAATTTACGTCTCGCATCAATGCAATACATGTTTATACTTGGTATATAGAGAAGGAAGAAGGATTGTGACGCCTCATATCCTATTGAATTACTAGAATTACAATGGAGGACTACTTTTACATTGCCTTAGCAATGACTATCAATTCCATAACATCTCTCATTATTAGGATTGCCTTAACAATCAACACTGAGTCATCATCATAGGTATAGACTTAATAGTGACTTGTGGTGGTCTCAAAACAACAATATAATTTGATTTGATAACAGGATCGTTTGGTTGAATAGGATAATGAATCCCAACATAAATCGATAAACGAGGTGGCCATAGCCATCGGCGTCAAGGTTTGAAAGTCGGTGGTTGACTGGTCGTAAAGTTTTAGGGTTTCCTATAACAATAACATATCCACTGAAATTCCACAAGTGGGGTCTGAGAGGGTAGAATGTACGCAAACCTTACTACAATCTCATAGAAGTAGAGAGATTGTTTCCTGAAAACCCTTGTCTCAAAAACCCATAAGCAGAATAAACTAAATATGACAAAAAAGAAAGGAAAGGAAATAGAAAGAACGACTAATAACGAAAAACACATAACAATATGTAATACGATAAAATTAACACGCATACGAAAAATAATGACAACATATAATATAAAACACGAATACTTCTACTACCTTACTATACCCTAAGACCAGACATCCACCTAACCCTACCAACCAATTAGCTTGCTACTCTAATTTGCGACCTTCACTCCTTTCTATCTAAAGTCATGTCCTCAGTGAAATCAAGTTTCGTCATATATTGTCTGATCACCTCCCCCAACATTTCTTCGATCTATCTCTACCCATTCCGTGTAGACGTAGACCGAAAAAATTTCCTAAGATAGCTAATTCATGTCATTATTATATATCGAATCAAGATTTGAAATTTTTTGATATTTCTCTAATGACCTCAAGTTAATATATAAATACATTCAAGATTTGAAATTTCTTGATATTTCTCTAATGACCTCAAAGTTAATATACAAATACAAATAATAATCAAATTTATAATGAATTATTTATTACTCCAATATTTATTGAATTTTTTTTATTTGTTCTTATATATAAAGCAAAATTAGGGTTCCAGAAATTCCTCAATCCTGCTGTCTAGATATGTCCTCTCTCAATTTTCTGATATCAAATAGTATATTTCTACGACAATAGAAGTTGCTCAATCTTTCAGATTATTCTTAATTCCTCGAAGTTCCTAAAGATCCAATCTTTAGAGTTTTCTTTGAATTCCACCGGCGAATTTCCCGGAAAAATGCCTCCGAAAGCTGTAAAGAAGACGCCGACAGGATCTGCATCTAAACGGGGCGGGCGGACAACCCGAGGGACACCTAAGTCACAGGGAAAACAACCGGTAGTAGAGGCGGATGAACCGGTAAAAGTTGAGATTTCTGCGGCGGTGGAGGAGAAGAAGAAGGTGGAGGTCAAACAAGAATCGAAAGCTGAGCAATCGGTGGCTGACCAAAAAGCCGACCCTGAGAAATCGGTGAAATCTGTGGAGCACCGGGTGGTTTCTGAGAAGAGTAAGTATTACTACTGTTTTCTTGTAAATTGGTGTTATATGAACTTTTGTTGATGAACTTCTGGCATGGGAGTTTAGATCAGCTTGTTTGTATCACTCGTTTTAGCAATCATCATTGGCAATTTGAAATCTCGTTGATTAATCAAGTTCCAAAAGTTCACTACTGAAGATTATTGTATTATTGGGTGTCTTTTTTGTTATAGTAATTTGAAATCTTGTTGCTTAATCAATATAAATAATAATAATTGGATTCTTTTCTGTTGTAGTAATTTGATTTATGGTTGCATAATAAATTATAGAAGATATAGTGTTGAGCATAAATGTACTATGGGGACAAAAAGGCAGTTGCTTTTATGGATGTGGTTCTCACAATCGAGGCGGGGTTGTAACACTGGAACTAATAAAAGAAGATTATCCCAAATAGGATGGCCATGGGAGGACAGAAGAATTATATATGAATTACACGATATGATCTGCTGAGAATTAATTGATACATTATTGTCCCAATTTACAATTTCTGCTTTGGTGTTGGTGATTCTTGGTTAGAAACTGTAGCTGTATGAAGAAAGCAATGAAATAGCAAATCAACGAATCATGATGATTAGCCATTTATAGTGATATTTTTTTCCATGCTATGTTTTTTTTCTGTCTTATCTTTTGTTATTTTTTCTATCTTATTCTTCAAAGACGGCCTCTATACCTCAAAGAGGTAGAGAGGCCGTCTTCAAACCTAAGAAGGCAGTTGCTTTTATGGATGTGGTTCTCACAATCGAGGCGGGGTTGTAACACTGGAACTAATAAAAGAAGATTATCCCAAATAGGATGGCCATGGGAGGACAGAAGAATTATATATGAATTACACGATATGATCTGCTGAGAATTAATTGATACATTATTGTCCCAATTTACAATTTCTGCTTTGGTGTTGGTGATTCTTGGTTAGAAACTGTAGCTGTATGAAGAAAGCAATGAAATAGCAAATCAACGAATCATGATGATTAGCCATTTATAGTGATATTTTTTTCCATGCTATGTTTTTTTTCTGTCTTATTTTTTGTTATTTTTTCTATCTTATTCTTCGAAGACGGCTTCTCTACCTCTTTGAGGTAGTGGTAAGGTTTGCGTACACTCTACCCTCCCCAAACCCCACTTATGGGATTTCACTGGTATGTTGTCGTATAAATCGTTGCCAGGAAGATAGAATTACCTATTTAAGCTCTAGGTGCATACAACAGTAAAGCAACCTGTGTCCTCTACCTTTATGAGGGAAAGGTTTGGATTCAATTTGTAATTATAGAAAACTATAGAGAAAATGTAGCTTCTGGATTCATCATAATTTGGTGATAGGTCAAACTGTTGTTTATTCTTCAACGAAGGAGAAACTATAAAGGCAGTTACAGTGCGAGGGTGGTTAAGCTCTGATGATCCTGGAATAATAATCTTTACTTTAAAGTACTTTCCCTTTCCATGGTTGCAAGCCTCTTTTGGAGCATATTTTCTTGATCAAGATGTCAATTTTATTTCTCTGTATAGTTTCAAGTTGTTGACGACTTGCAAGGTTTACCATAAATTTGGTTACATGGATCAAGGGGTTAGACCCTTCTATTTTCAATTTATTCATGGGCCTGGATGGTTATTTTTTGATGGCAGAGGACGATGTGAAAGAGTCGGTTGATGAATATGATAAAGGTGAACGATTAGATTTGGAGGATAATGATCCTGAGTTTGAACCTGAAGAGTATGGTGCTGTTGATTATGATGAGAGGGGAATTGAACATGTGGATGTTCAGGAAGAGGATTATGAAATAGAGGAGGATCCCCAAGAAGGAGATGATGGTGAAGAGGAGGAGGATGATATGGTTGAAGAGGAAGTTGAAGAGCATGAGGAAATTGAGGGCGAGGAAGACCATGAGCATGCATCTGGGGAGGAGCATGCCGAGATGGTTGATGCAGCTGAGGATGCAGAACATCACGAAGTTGCTAAAGAAAGACTTAAGAGGAAGGAATTCGAAATATTTGTTGGTGGCTTGGACAAGGATGCTACTGAGGATGACCTCAGGAAAGTTTTCAGTCAAGTTGGTGAGGTAACGGAAGTGAGACTCTTGATGAATCCTCAGACAAAGAAGAATAAAGGATTTGCATTCCTGCGTTTTGCAACAGTGGAACAAGCTAAACGAGCTTGTATTGAGCTGAAAAATCCAGTGGTACTCTCTTGATTCTGTAGTTATCAGAGTGCCTGACGTTCATTACTTGATAAAGCTTGTTTCCTAACATACCAACTTCCAGGTGAATGGCAAAAAATGTGGTACTTCCCCCAGTCAGGACAGTGATACCCTATTCTTGGGCAACATATGCAAATCTTGGACAAAAGAAGCTGTAAGTAGACAGAGGCAAATTCGTATGGTCATGAAACATCGACTTCTTAGGTTCGAAGAGCTGTTTAACTGCTGTCTGATATATGTTTACTTTCACTCCAGTTAAAAGAGAAGTTGAAGCATTATGGCGTTGACAATGTTGAGGATTTGACGTTGGTTGAAGACACTAATAATGAAGGAATGAATCGGGGCTTTGCTTTTTTGGAGTTCTTGTCACGCTCAGAGGCCATGGATGCTTTCAGACGTCTACAGAAGAGAGATATTGTGTTTGGAGTTGATAGGCCTGCAAAGGTTTCTTTTGCAGATTCATTCATCGATCCTGGAGATGAAATTATGGCACAGGTAAGCTCTTCGGACCCATTTATCTGTTTTTGAAAAGGACTATGGCTCTGGCTAAGTTTGGCTAATATATCTTCCAAATGGAGTTGGTTACACTTAGCTTTTTGGAGGAGCTTAGTCATTTTTCAGTGGACTATTTGGTATAACCTGTTTTTGAACTTGTTACTGAAGTAGTTTATCCTTTGATAGTTTGCTTCCTACCCTTTTATTCTAGTTACCTTATTCTTCAACAGGGAAGAAAGATGGGTGAGGCTACTCATTGTATTTACTGCTAGTTCAGTTAGACTGATACCAGTCTGAGGTTCATTTTTTTTTTTTTGGCCTTTCTTGGTTGGGGTGGGTCAGTAGAGGGTAGCTAAGTGACATTTTGTTTTCCCATGAAGGTGTTCTTCGTATGACTTTGTAGCTTTAATGTATTTCTTGCGGTGCAGCAATTCATTATTTGACAACGATGTGTATTAATTTCAGGTTAAAACAATTTTTATCGATGGTCTTTCTGCATCTTGGGATGAGGATCGTGTGCGAGATTTACTTAAACAATATGGAAAGATTGAAAAAGTTGAGCTTGCCCGCAATATGCCTTCAGCCAAGAGAAAGGATTTTGGATTTGTCTCCTTTGACACTCATGATGCTGCAGTTATTTGTGTCAAAAGCATTAATAATGAAGATTTGGGAGAAGGAGATAAGAAGGTATGGTTTTTTTGTCTTGAATCTTATCTGAACATGTCATTCTTGTGTTTGCTGCTTATATTTGTATAATTCAGGTTAAAGTTAGGGCCAGATTATCACGACCTCTTCAGAGGGGAAGAGGGAGATATGGTGCACGTAGTCTGCGACCTCGACGTGGGTTGATGCGTGGCCCCCCTGCTCCTTGGAGCCGTCCAATCTCTCGCAGACCCGCTGTTCGTGCATCTAGAGGTAGTACACGCGTCCCTCGCCCGGCTGATCATAGTTTTAAACGAACTGTCGCAGTGAGAGATCGGCGACCAGCTGTGGCCCCTAGGGGCAGGCCTATGACTCCACTATCCAGCAGGTCCTATGACAGGAGACCACCTGGTATGGGATCAGTTTCTGAACTTTTGTTCTGCTCTGCTGCTTCCATTCTACTTTCTTTGTAGTTGACTAAAACTGAATTGCAGTTCCCTTATATTCAAAGAGTAACTTGAAGAGGGAGTATGCACGACATGAGGAAATTCCTCCTCCTAGAAGCAGAGCCACAGTGGATTATCCTTCTAGGTTTCCTTCCGACAGACGTGTCTCCTACAGGGATGATTATTCCTCTCGTAGCTCGGGATACTCTGATTTTCCAAGAGGTACTCCTCGCACAGCGACAAGGAGAGCTTATGTTGATGATGATTATGAACAGCGGTTTGAAAGGCCTCCCCCTGCATATCGTGAGGGGCGAGGTAGGGAATATGACTCCTTGTCGGGCTCCAAACGTCCATACAGTGAAATGGTATGTCGTCTTAATACAGTGGGATAGATTTTTGTAACATTCTTGATCTACATAAGATGTACTCCCTCCGTTCAATTTTACTTGTCACGTTTGAAATTGACACACCCATTAAGAAAGCAATAATTAATATGGCTATTTTACCACATTACCCTTATCAATCGATGTTAGTATAAGTTCTTGAAAAATAATTTGGGGAATAAGTAATTAAGATCAGTGGACAAGTAAAAGTGAAAAGACGGAATAAGATCTAATTTAGTGCGTCCACATGTCAGGATGATATTCCTCCCCGTTATGCTGAGGCTGGAGCCCGCTCTTCTCGTTCTCGTTTGGATTATGAACTTGGTGGTGCTGGAGGCACACAATATGGGGATTACAGTGACAGGTGTGCTGCTTTTGCAATTGACATGATAGTCATCTCCCTTGCAATTCTAGTGTTACACTGACTTTCTATTACTGAATAGCAGTAGGCCAGGGAGGTCAAGTGCTGGATATAGTGGCAGCCGGAGTTCCCTTTCTGGTCAAGATTCTCATGGAATGTATAGCAGTCGTCAAGGAGGCTATGGTGGAGGTGAGTTCTTAGTGTTCTTTGAAATATCTGGCGCTCATGTTAACTGTTTTTGGGTTACAGTAGATATTATAGGGTTTGACTTTGGATGACTGTCTTAACTTCTTTTTGGGGTTTACAGGCTCCTATAATGGCAGTGGTGTCAGTGGAATGTATTCATCTGGCTATGGTGGCGAGTACATGACTCGTAGCAATGATGTATACTGTACTTTATTTTGACGATGATTTGTCTGGAGCTTCTGTGTTGATTGTGGACCATCGTATTTATGTTAGACTCTGTTGAAATTTTCAGGTTGCTGGTAGCTCTTACTCATCAGCCTATTCCAGCCGTAGCATGGGTGGTAGTCGTTATATGGGCAGTGGTGATTCTGGATCTTATTACTAAGGTGTGTCACATGTTTAAAGCTTGTGTTATTTGATGGGATTTTTTTTCTTGTGTACTGAGTATCTTACTGAATTAGCAGTTGTTTCTCTCTGTTAACTTGTGGGAAGATGGAGTGAGGAAGTTTATACTTACGTTTCTTCTAATAAGAGCCACAGTTGAAGATGAGGAACATTTGGTCACAACAAATTTGTTTATGGTACAGATTTGTGTTGGACAAAAAGATTGCAACTGGATGTGTATATCTGCAAGCTCCCTATGCAATGGGATCCCACCAGAAGATGCTGGAGTTGATCTGTTATTTAGCCTCATTGTATAAATTGGGTGAGAATATCTTAGTTTTAGGTTGTATTGCTCCAGAGCATGTTGGATTCGACTGGGGGGGGGGGGGTTAAGAGACATCTGTCCTTTCCTGCTGTAAGGAAGATTGAGCTTTTTAGAGTACACAGACACTCTGGTGTTTAAACTTGCAATATTTTGTTATGGTATCTCCATGTAAGAATTTACTGGAATAATAGAGGAGGTACACTGCATGATCATTTCAAGAAAAAGGTTTTATGAAAGTCGAAGTTATATATTATCTGGTTAACGACCTCTTGGATATATTGGTTGAGGGTAATCGGATCGTTTCTGACAGAATTATATCCAGTTATTGGATCTTCTTTTTACAAGGCTATATAGCCTTCTGGACTGCTATAGAATGCAGTATCAAAGAGAGATTTGTTTATGTGATCAAAATATCTGGTATCATATTTTAGTTGATGGATTGACACAGGTTCTGAAATATCATCAACATCGCTTTTGGCGGTGCGAGATTATGATTGTAGTGAAGGGAAAATAAGTATTCAGTTATATATACTTTGGCAGATAATGCAATCCTGAAGCAAAAGGAAGAAATGTATTTGTTCGTCAGTTGCTCAATTTACAAAACCGACCTTGTTCTTGAGCAGAAGAAAGAAGTTGATTTATGATGTGTGTTTGTGAACCCCATAATTGTGAATTCTCTGTGCTTGTTGTCTTGGTGTTTCTGTTTTGTTGCTTTAGTCCTTGGATTTTGAGCTGCTATGAAGCTCTTATCGTTGGGCATAAAATATTGTTGTTCTGATGCTTCAAATCCTCCCAGCTCTGGAACTATTTCTTGTCACAAAGTTTTGTTAGTCATTGCCTGTATGGTGTCAATTGGCTCCCAAATGAGATTTACTCTTTGCTGTGCATATTGTGTGCATAAATCACATCACATATGTTTCTGACAGCTTGTGCTGAAGTTGATATTCTTGTAAGCGTGCGAGGACAAGGTAATCTGAAGATTTGCACTGTTCTGCTCTTTCAATACTGGATGCTCTCTGATTTGGTAGTAGCTTTGTTGTTTATAGAGTGATCAGCCCTCGGAAAAGAATGTATTTTAAAGTGATCAAGGGGATCAGTGTACAGTTTTTACTAAGATGAAGTGGTAGTCTTATAAATTCTACTGTCGAAGAAATGTGATAGTTCATGAAACTGGTGGAGCGATGAAGCATTAAAAGTTTTGTAAATTAGTAGCTAGTAGCACTAGCCAGATGTTTCAGCTGCTTTCCTTTGCTTGTGCCATAAGTGCATTTTGTCAACTGATTTTGATGTTACAGTCACAGGTTTGCTCCAGGTCGGGTTAGTTTCCTACTTTAAAAATCTGTTTGGTAGCTTTGGAACAATATTCTTGCACAGTGTTTTCGAGAACGACCCTATTTTTGGATGCATTCATACACATTAAGAACAGGATTTTGTAATCAGTAACATGATTGTAAATTGGCAGTGATGAAAGCAATAGCTGATTCTGCATTGTGATTTTGTATCAACTTGTTTGCGCCCATATTTGGTAATTTAGGAACCTACGTAGAAGACAGACTCAGTTGTACTGACAAAAGATGCAGCTGTGCTTTATTATTCCCGTCTTTTCAATCTTAAACTGGACTTAGAAGTCTTGCCGTAATTAGTGGGAAGCAGAGAAAGACTACTCAATTGACTTTATTTGTGCTCAATTAAGATCAGGGATCAAGCTACATTCACCCAAGGGTGGTCAGATGAACATTTTTCGTTGAATTTTTTTTTAATATATAGGTTAAATATAAATATTATGATATATATTAATTGTTGAAACAATAAAATGTTTCGATAAACTATAGTTTACTATTGTTTAATAATACTTCTGTTGTTTGGTTTGACTATATGGTATTGTATCATAACTGATAAACTTACGAAAACAGTCTTAATTATTATAGCCCTTGGTCAATATTAATTTTATTTTTATTTTAAGTAAAAATGATAATTAAAAATAGTAGCCAATTACATAAAGTTAATAGCCCAAAGTGGAAGTAACTTAATGTGAAATAAGAGAAGAAAATAAAAACGAAGAAGAGGAGACTTGAGGCGGAAAAGAAGCTTCAACTTCAAAAGTTAAAGCTGAAGAGAATGAGTAATGTGATTGTGCAAGCAATAGATATATTATGATAAAATCTAATAAAGGATAAAATCTAATAAAGAATAAAGGATAAATTACCAGATGCCACCAAATTGATGGGTTTCCAGAAGTGGGGTTCTCATGTTTACAAAACATATCATGTAATTAAAGAAACAATAAAAACACACGTGGTTCTCGTACTAATTATACTATACCACGGAAAACCACCGTCCAAACAAGCTGTTAGTACTTAGTACTACTATAAATAAACATGAGTGCTTGACCATTCGAGGCACTAAAATTGAAACTGGAGCGTGATTTAGCAGAAGTTAGCATGGACAATAGGCTACTTGATGCTTCACGAACAGGAAACGTTTATGATCTGATGGAGCTAGTAAGATCTGATCCTATTATCATTGGCTTAGTTGATGGCGATTCCCCCCTTCATGTCGCTTGTATTCAATTTTGTGAAAGAGCTCCTCAAGTTGAGGAAAGAATTAGCTGGAGAGATAAATCAGAATGGTTTCAGTTGCTTGCATATTGCTGCAGCCAATGGGGACGTACAAATTGTCAAGGAGATTCTAAAAGTGGACATTTGTTTTGAGCCTTGTGAAGGGCAGAGAGAGAAGGATTCCTCTTCACTGTGCTGTTACCAAAGGCAGAGTTGATGTCATGAAAGAATTGCTCTCTGCTTGTGTTGAATCCATTGATGTTGTGACATCGCGGGGAGAAACCGCACTCCATCTTGCTGTCAAGAATGCGCAGTTTGGAAGTATTGATCAAGCACATCGAGATGTTCAACAAGATGAACGTCTTTAACAAACAGGATGAGCTAGGAAATAGTCTTTGCTGCAAGGAAACAGCACGAGGTACGTAGATATTGTATTAGCCATACTCTCTGAAAAATAAAGATGATTTTTTGGAATATTATAGATTAGTTTCTAAAATAGTCTGGTGTAGTATTTATGATAAATATCTTATAGAAATATCTACATTTTTAAAGTAGAAGACAAAGTTACTAGAATATTCTTTTAAACATATTTTGTAAAAGATAGTTGTAGAAAATCATAGAATTGTCTAGATCTTGTAGTATCTAGAACCATCCCTAGACGTATAAATAGGGGTGACCTTAGTCATTTGTAAGCAACTAGGGATGACAATGGAGCGGGGGCGGTTGCGGGGCGGGTTGAGCTCAACCCGCAAATTTTTTTAAACCACCCCGCTCCGCATGATTATTTTTTTAATTTTCAACCTGCTTGCCCCGCATATACCTGCCCCGTATAAAGCCGCCCCGCTTAAATTTTAAAGTTCTTTCATTTTTTTAATTAAGTTTAATTTTTTTGACTAATTAACGTCTCAACAACTAATTAACTATTTTTAGTTGACATTTTTCTTAATCGTTATTTAAAAGTTTCTAATTAACATTTTAACGACTAACATATCGAACATGTCTAGTTCAAATTTTAGAAAAAAATAGAATTAAAGTCGATGTTTAATATAAGAAGTTTATATCTTTAATTTTTACTAATTAGAAAAAAATTATTTCTTCGAATTCCTATTTGGCTTTTTACACCCGCAACCCGCCCTGCCCCGCATTAGTTTAAAAAAATACCTACTTTAACCCGCCCCGCAACCCGCCCTGCCCCGCATTAGTTTAAAAAAATACCTACTTTAACCCGCCCCGCATCCCCCCCGCCCCCCTCACATAGCTCTAAACCCGCCCCATAC
>JAABOM020000001.1:24701367-24735200 GCA_011800125.2 Solanum clarkiae
CATATTGTTAGTATGCTATCTATTGCTTATGATTATGCATTTTGCCTATGATGCCTATCTCTTGTTGCATTGTATCCCACATACTTAGTACATTCAAACATACTAACGCACACTCCATGCCTACATGATATCACCATGTAGGAACCAAAGCTCCTATTGATTTTCCTCGTGGTTAGGCAGATTGTTCAAGATATCTTACGGTGAGTCCTCAAGTCCACGAACAATATCTATCTTCTCTCAAGCTTATGTTTAGACTATGTCTAGTATGTTTGGATTACCTATTCTCATTATTATGAGGGTGAGCCCGATTGCTTGTCTTGGCCCCCGCTTTTATCTATGTAGTAGAGGTGTTGTCGGACATGATATGTATCTATGCTATGAGCCTTGACTCTCTTGTTTCTTGATGTTTATGATATGGATGTTTACCCTTAGTCCCAATTTCCCCCTATTTATGCATATCTCTTATTGTAATTTCAATTGCTTCCGCAACCAAGGATGTGTAATGATATGCGACGAGGCTTGTTTGGGGTTCCTTCGGTTTCCCCATTTGCCGATCACGTCTAGGCCCTAGGCTTGGGTCGTGACACATAGTTCTTAGTGAGCACTTGTGTTTACTCTTTGTTTGTTTGAGCCGTTATTGCTTGAGGACAAGCAATCATTCTAAGTTGAGGGTGTTGATGAGTCATAGCATTACGACTCTTATAATGCTTTAAATGAAGGATTTTTGCGCGTTCTCAAGCAAATTTGTTATTTTGATGTGTGTTTTTGTTATTTTTCAAGAAAAATGGTAAAGGCATGGAACAATGGGTGACATACAAGAAAATGAATGAAAAAAGAGCTCAAGTGTTGGCACAAGGAGGCCTCCACAGGTCGTGTATCATCACACGGACCGTGAGAGGCCATGTAGATGTGGCCTTTGCAAGTGAAGCAAAAATGGAACCAAGTGAGGGCTCATGGGTGCCTTTACAGCTCATGTAACACTGCATAGACCGTGAGGCCCACCGCGGCCTCACACTTGGCAGCACACAACATGTCAATGAGATAAAGAAAGATGCTGGAGGAATTAGTCAAAGGCACATCCCATTCACAGACCGTGGGAATTGACACGGTCCGTGCCACATGCCATCAAGGTGACATGAAAGTGAGCCTTTACCATCAAAAATTACAAAAATTACACAAGTTGAGCGAGATGGGCCGGTTCACGATCCACGAATCCTCATACAGACCGTGCCGATGCACGTGAAAGGCATGTCCCATGGTACCCTTCACAAACTGTGGGAATTGACATGGTCTGTTTGCCATACGCCATCAAAGTGACGTGAAAGTGAGCCTTTACTGTTGAAAATTGCAAAAATTACACAAGTTGAGTGAGATGGGTCGGTTCAAGTTCTATGAACCCTCATATGGACCGTGTCGATGCAGTGAGGCTGTGATACAGTGAAGATAAAGTTTGAAGACCAAGTGACGACTCACGGTCCATCTATTGTCTCACGGGCCGTGAAGTGGCCCGTATCCATGCCGCTGATATTTTTTCTATTTTAAGTTGGATTAGGTTTTCCTTGTATATATATGTTATTTTTATTACGATTTGGGAAGTCTTGGACTGCTGGAGACGGAGAGCACGAGAACACTATTTTCCTTTCAATTTCATTGAACTCTTGGATTTCAATTTGTGACACTCTGTAACTCCATGCTATTATGTAACCATGTTTCAAACCTTATTTGTGTATCTAGGGAGTGTATTAGGGTCATCAGAGACTTCTAGTACTTAGACGAGTTCATGACTTCTCTACGAGTGGAGTTTTGGGTGATGGTTCATGCAAGGGTCAACTTTAAACGAGCATAACATTTAGAACACCTGGAACTAGATGGCCCATACATATCAAATGAAAGCCCTTCGAGTTATCTTCCCAACACACTTGGTTTCATCTCGTTCCGAGGTCGGATGAAGAAGTTATGATCGCCTTCGTGAGACCCTCCCTTGTAGTGAAACTACACGAGCACCTAGACGGGCCATGGAGCTTTGGACGGGCTATCTGGGCTGTCTTGAGCTAGAATAGACCATTTTTGGTCTAAGGCATGTGACACGACCAGTGGCATGGACCGTGGCTGGTCGTGGAGTGTGTGCAAGTGAGGAACAGTAGGCATGGGAGGAGTTTTCTTAACTAAGTTTTGTGCCACGACTATCTTCATGGGTCACGGCAGGTCTTACGAGTCGTGGCCCTGGGTGTACGGTGGCCTGGCAACATTTTTTTCTCACCAAGTGTTATTCAACAGACCACTACACGGACTGTGTGGCACCACACGACCCTTGAGGGCTCTCCGTCAAAGTGACGATGACGTTAATTTTTCTAAGTCTTCCCAACTTCTAATTTTTTAACAAGTCTCGTCTCACGGACACCCCACACGACCCGTGGAGTGCCACACGACCTGTGAGGCCTTCAGCGGGGCATCACTTTGCCAATTTTTTCATCCGTTCACTAATGGCGTTTCCATGAATTTAATTTGTTCTAATGACCTTTTTAGACTTCTAATGCTATCTTAATCTCCCCAAAAGACTTAAACCTTATTCCAAAGGATCAAAGTCATTACTCTCAACTTAAA
The DNA here is from genome assembly GCA_011800125.2 of Solanum clarkiae. NCBI lineage: Eukaryota > Viridiplantae > Streptophyta > Magnoliopsida > Solanales > Solanaceae > Solanum > Solanum clarkiae. The sequence continues at coordinate 24,703,972 of JAABOM020000001.1, forward strand.
CACACTCTCAAATTCTCCCAAGAGCCTCCATCAAAACCCATATACGAATTCAAGGAAACTCACGAGCAAGCTTGGATTCCAAGACCCACTTCCAAACTTCAAGTCTTTCACAACTCAATTTTAAGAAACTCAAAGTCTAAGGTATGTGGGTTTCATTCATGGGTATCTTTCATTCATGAAGCCCAATCTTCCATTTTTATGAAAATTACATGTTTCCAAGTTGTGTTGCTTATGGGTATTATTCACTAGTGACTATGATCATATACTATGTTGAGGTTTCATGAATGTTTGATTGAAAATACATGATTACTCATTTTTATGTCTATACCATGAGAGGATTTACCTATTATGATTATGCATGTTTTAAGCTATAGAACTATGGTCTCTCTTGATATTTGATGGGGGGTTTTCAATGTATTTCACATGAGGGTTTTACCAAGTATTGGTGGGTTTATTAACATTAGATTTTCTCACATGATTCTACTTTTGAATTGCATGGTTTTATATTAGCATAACACACCCGCCAAGTGTTTGATAAAATGTCCGGCTATGGAGTCTTGAGTTATTGATGGTCTAATACATGTATTTTGAGTTAAGTGACTTTATGGAGATGAAAGGAATATTTATATGAGTTGTTTCCATGAAATAGTCTTATAGTATTGTAAGTTGACCAATCACCTAGTTGAGGAGGTGATGCCTCAATCACCATGGATAGTAGGTGAGACAACCATCAACCAATTGAGGGGTTAATACCTCAGTCACCATGGGTGGTAGGGTGATACAACCATCAACTAATTGAGGGATTGATACCTCAGTCACCATGGATGGTAGGGTGAGACAACCATCAACCGTTGAGGGGTTCATACCTCAATCAAAATGGATGGTAGGGTGTGGCAACCCATCATAATGTTGGTCTCTTCTTACATATGCATTATGTTCTATATAAGCATGTTTTACTTCAAGCATCATTCATACATGTCATATTGCTATTATGCTACTCGTTGCTTATGATATTGCATTTTGCCTATATTGCTTATCTCTTGTTGCATTGCATCCTATATACTTAGTAAATTCAAACGTATTAATGCATGCTTTATACCTACATGATGTTACCATGTCGGAACCGTAGCTCCTCACGATCATCCTACCTGTGGCTAGTTTGATATCTTGAAGATAGCTTATGGTGAGTCCTCAAGTTCGGGGATGTTAGCCTTCTTCTTTCTTGCTTATATTATTTTCTTATGATGAACACTTTGATACTAAAAGGGTGAGCCCGGAAAGCTTGTCTTGGCCCCCGCCCAATCTATGTTAGAGGTGTTGTTGGACAAGTGATGTAATTACGTTTGAGCCTTGGCTCTTTATGATTTATGCTATGAAACGTTTCTCTTAGTCTTTATCTGTAATTGTACTCTCTTGATGCTCTTTACATTACTTCCACGACCAAGGATGTGTGAATGATATGCTAAGAGGTTAGTTTGGGGACCCTTCGGATTCCCATTCGTCGTGTCACGTCTATGCCCTAGGTTTGGGTCGTCACAAACTTGGTATCAAAGCACTAGGTTGTTAGCGGTCCTCGGCATCCAATACACTGTGTCAATTAGAGTCTTATTTTCATGGCTGTCTTATGCACCATGACTATGAGTATTAGGCTATGAGACGTTTTAGGAAATGTTTCCCTTATTCAGATCTATGTGGTTATATAGAAGTTAAGTAAGGTTTCCCCTCTAACGAATGTTTTTTTCAATTTTAGATCATTCCTAACACAAGTGGGAGAAGAGCCCGCACACCCGAGGAACAACTAGCTCATGGAGTGCTCCGGGATGCTCTCACCTTGCTAGCTCAAGCAATGGCTAATCAAGTCAACCAAGGGGCACAAGCCCCTCATGCTCCTACTCTGGTATCTAGGGTAAGGGATTTCATGAGGATGAACCCACCGGAGTTCAATGGATCTAAAGTGGATGAGGACCCTCAAGAGTTTATTGATTAGGTATAGAAAGTGTTGTCTATTATGGATGTGAGATCGGAAGAGAAGGTGGAGTTGGCGGCTTATCCACTCAAGGGGGTGGCCAAAATTTGGTATACTCAATAGAAGGAGGAGAATGGGGTCAACAATGTGATTTTATGGGAAGAGTTTAAGGTAACATTCCTCAACCAGTTCTTCCCTTTTGAGCTTAGGGAGGCCAAAATGATGGAGTTCATGAATCTGAAGCAAGGATCTATGAGTGTGAGGGAGTATGCCCTCAAGTTCAACCAACTCTCTAAATATGCTCCCCACTTGGTTGTCGACTCGAGTTCTAGGATGAATAAGTTTGTGATGGGTATATCCGATTTGGTGAGTGAAGAATGTCATACCGCCATGTTGATAGGTGACATGGACTTGTCCCACCTTATGACTTATGTCGAAAAATTGGAGGAGGAGAAGTTGAGAAAGAGAAGGGGTAATAAGGCCAAGAGGGCCCGTTTTAATGGTAAGTTCCAAGGTCCCAAGGGTGGCCGGTTTCATCAAGGCCCTCAAGGCCAAGGGTCTTCTCATGCTCCTAATAGGAGGTTCGCCAATAGCTACCCAAGGGTCCAAGGTGATGATGGTGTGGGGGCCTAATGCTATATGTCCAAAATGTGGTAGAGGCCATGGTAGCCCATGTTTGAGGGACACTAATGCTTGCTATTGTTGTGGAGAAGTGGGTCACAAAAAGGCTGATTGTCCTTGTAATCACAACAAGGGTAAAGATGTTCGTCCTCAAGGTCAGGGTGCAAATGTTGTTCCTTTGGGGAGATGAGGTCAACAAGGTGGTTCCCCAAGGCACAATCGTTTCTATGCACTCCAAGGGAGACAAGGGGTTGATGAGGTACCCAATGTCGTCACCGGTATGTTAAAAGTCTTTGATTTTGATGTGTATGCATTAATAAACCTGGGTGCCACTCTTTCTTTTGTTACCCTTTTTGTTGCCAAAATGTTTCATGTTGAGTCCGAATTGATGTGTGAGTCTTATGAGGTGTCTACTCCCATTGGTGTATCCATTGTTGCTAGAAAGGTCTATAAAAATTGTCCTGTTTGCATTTTGCATAAAATTTTGACTTGTGATCTTGTTGAGTTGGATATGATGGATTTTGATGTCATTCTTGGGATGGATTGGTTGCATGCATATTATGCCTCTATTAATTGTAGAACCCATAGGGTCAAATTCGAATTCCCAAATGAACCTGTCCTTGAGTGGGAGAGGCATGAGTGATTGCCAAGGGTAGGTTTATCTCTTGCATTAAAGCCCAAAAGTTGATCTCTAAGGCTTTCTCTATCAACTTGTGAGGGTTAGAGATGTTGAGTCCAAAGTCCTTCCCATAGTGTTGGTTTCGATGGTAAATGAGTTTCTTAATGTCTTCCCTAATGATCTTCCCGGTGTTCCTCCCGAAAGGGAAATTGACTTTGGTATAGACCTCATTCCCGATACTCAACCCATCTTATTCCCCCATATCGTATGGCCCCGGCAGAGTTAAAGGAGTTGAAGGAGCAATTGAGGGATTTCTTGGAGAAGGGTTTTATTAGGCCCATCCAATCACCTTGGGGTGCACCGATGTTATTTGTAAAGAATAAGGATGGGTCCCTTAGAATGTGCATTGACTACCGGCAACTCAATAGGGTCACCATCAAGAATAAGTACCCTCTACCAAAGATTGACTATTTGTTTGACCAACTTCAAGGGGCTAGTCATTTCTTTAAGATTGATCTTCAGTCCGGGTATCATCAAGTGAAGATAAGGGAATGTCACATTCCCATAATGGCTTTCCGAACTAGATACGAGCATTATGAGTTTGTGGTCATGTCTTTCGGTTTGACTAATGCACTGGCTATATTTATAGAGCTTATGAATAGGGTCTTTAAATCCTACCTTGATTTGTTTGTGGTGGTTTTCATCGATGATATATTGATCTATTATCATAGTGAGGAAGAGTATGTGAGCTATTTGAGGGTGGTGCTACAAAGGTTGAGGGAAGAAAAATTGTATGCTAAGTATAAAAAGTGTGAGTTTTGGTTGGGGGATATTGCTTTTCTAGGCTATGTGGTGTCGGGTGATGGTATTAAGGTGGATCCTAAAAAGACGAAAGTGATTAGAAATTGGCCTAGACCTTTGACTCCTTCGAACATTAGAAGTTTCTTGGGCTTAGTGGGTTACTGCTGGAGATTTGTGAATGTGTTCTCTTCTATTGCTTCTCCCATGACTAAGTTGACTCAACAGAAGGCTAAGTTTGTGTGGAGGATGAGTGTGAAAAGAATTTCCAAACCTTGAAGGATAATCTTGCCTCCGCTCCTATCTTGTCTCTACCGGAAGGATTGGAAGGGTTTGTTGTGTATTGTGATGCCTCCCGAATTGGTTTGGGTTGTGTTTTGATGCAAAATGGTAAGGTAATAGCTTATGCCTCTAGGCAACTTAAGGTGCATGAAAAGAACTATCCTACTCATGATCTTGAATTGGTCGCTGTGGTATTTACTTTGAAAATTTGGCGTCATTATTTGTATGGAGTACATGTTGATGTGTTTACGAACATAAGAGTCTCCAATATGTGTTTACTCAAAAGGATCTCAACTTGAGGCAACGAAGGTGGTTAGAACTTCTTAAGGATTATGATATGAGTGTGCATTATCACCCCGGTAAGGCTAATGTGGTAGTTAATGCTTTGAGTAGGGTGTCTATGGGTAGCCTAGCTCATGTTGATGATGGGGGGAAAGAGATGGCCAGAGAGGTTCATCGGTTGGCGAGATTGGGGGTTAAGTTGGAAGAGGTTGATAAAGATGGTATTGTGGTTGTTGATGGTTCAAAATCTTCCTTGGTTGATGAGGTAAAAGCAAAGCAAGATCTTGACCCCTCCTTGTCAGAATTGAAGGCCTTGGTGAGAGAGGGAAATGTGGAGGTTTTCTCCCAAGGGGGAGATGGTGCCCTTAGGTACTAAGGTAGGTTGTGTGTGCCTAGTGTGGATGACTTCAGAGAGAAGATTCTTGATGAGGCTCATAATTCTTTCTATTCTATTCACTCTGGTTCTACAAAGATGTATAGGGATTTGGGGGAAGTGTTTTGGTAGGGTGGTATGAAGAGGGATATTGCTAAGTTTGTGTCCGGTTGCCATAATTGCCAACAAGTCAAAGCCAAACATCAACGGTCGTGTGGCCTAACCCAAAATATAGAGATTCCTACTTGGAAGTGGGAGGAAATTAATATGTATTTTGTGGTTGGGTTGCCTAAGACTAGAAAGGGTTTTAATTCTATTTGGGTTGTGGTTGATAGAATGACGAAGTCAGCTCATTTCCTACTGGACAAAACTACTTATGGTGTCGTAGATTATGCTAAGTTGTACATTCATGAGTTGGTTAGATTTCATGGGGTACTCTTGTCAATCATATTGGATCTTGGTACTCAATTCACTTCTCACTTTTGAAGGTCCTGCCAAAGGGGTCTTGGTACCAAGGTAAAGCTTAGTACAACCTTTCACCCTCAAACGAATGGCCAAGCCGAAAGGATCACTAAAACTGTTAAGGATATTCTTAGGGTCTATGTTTTGGAGTTTAAGGGTAGTTGGGATGATCACCTCCCACTCATTGAGTTGGCATATAATAATAGTTATCATTCGAGCATTGGATGTCTCCTTTTGAGGCTCTATATGAGAGGCGTTGTAGATCCCTGGTTGGATGGTTCGAGGTGGGGGAGATGGCCTTGATAGGTCTGGATTTGGTTATGGAGGCCATGGAGAACGTGAGGTTAATTAGAGAGAGGTTGAAAACCACCCAAAGTCGATATAAGTCTTATGCCGGTGTGAGGAGAAGAGATCTTAAATTTAAAATTGGTGAGTTGGTCTATTTGAAGGTTTCACCATGAAAGATGTGGCGTTCTGGTAAAAAGGGGAAATTGAGTGCAAGATTCGTGGGTCCTTATAGGGTGTTGAGGAGGATTGACAAGGTGGCCTATGAGTTGGAATTGCCCAATGACATGCATATGGTTGATCCGATCTTCCATGTATCTATGTTGAGGAAGTGTGTGGGTTACCTAAGTGCTATTGTGCCTCTTGATGTTGTGGGGGTTGTTGAAGACAATTTGACTTATGGAGGTTCGGGTAGAAATCTTAGACAAACAAGCGAAGAGGTTGAGGAACAAAGAGGTAGCTTCCGTCAAGGTTCTTTGAAGAAACTAACAAGTTGAAAGTGCCACATGGGAAGCGAGGCCGACATGCAAAAGTGATATACATATCTCTTCCACTCTACTCAAGCCCAAGGTATTAATTTAAGTCCCCCTATGCGATTTCAAGTCTTAAGTTTTGGCCCTTATGTCATTGCATGCATTCATGTTTATATTGACAAGTTTGGTGGTGATTTTTGATGTTCATGTTGAGACTTTTGAAAACAATGTTTAAGTGCATTTGTTGCATCCATGTTGGGCCAAAATCTTCATGATTACTTTCCTTGTGTACGTTTCTTTGACATTCGGGGACAAATGTTCCCAAGGGGGAGATATTGTGACACCCCGTAACTCCATGCTCTTATGTATCCATGTTTCAAGCCTTAGTTGTGTAGGTGGGGAGTGTATTAGGGTCATGAGAGACTTCTAGTAGTTAGACGAGTTTAAGACTTCTCTAAGATTTGAGTTTTAGGTATTAGTTCATGCAAGATTCAACTTTTTAAACGAGCTTAGCTTTAGCACACTTGGAACTGGATGGCCCACGACATGTCAAATGAAAACCCTTTGAGTTACTTCCCAATGCACTTGGTTTCACCTCGTTCCGAGGTCGGATGAAGGAGTTATGACCATTTTCGTGAGACCCTCCTATGCACTGAAACCACACGGGTACCTAAACGGGTAGTGGAGCTTTGGACGGGCCATCTGGGCTGTCTTGAGCTGGAAAAGGCCATTTTTTGGTCTAAGGCATGTGACACAGCCAATGACATGGGTCGTGTGGCTTGCCACTGCCCGTGTGGCTGGTCGTGGAGTGTGTGCAAGTGATGAAAAGTGGGTGTGGGAGGAGTTTTCTTGGCTAAGTGTTGTGCCACGACCATCTTCACGAGTCGTGGCAGGTCTGACGAGTCATGGCCCTGGGCGTGGGGTGGCCTGGAAACATTTTTTTCTCACTAAGTGTTGTTCAACGGACCACTACACGGACCGTGTGGCACCATACGGCCCGTGAGGGCTCCCGTCAAAGTGACGATGACGTTAATTTTTCTAAGTCTTCCCAAATTCCAATTTTTTACCAAGTGTCATCTCGCAGGAACTCCACACGACCTGTGGAGTGCCACACGACCTGTGAGGCCTTTAGTGGAGCATGACTTTGCCAATTTTTTCATCCGTTCACTAATGGCGTTTCCGTGAATTTAATTTATTCTAATAACCTTTTTAGACTTCCAATGCTATCTTAACCTCCAAAAAAGACCTAAACCCTATTCCAAAGGATCAAAGCCATTACTCTCATCTTAAATACACTCTCAAATTCTCTCAAGAGCCTCCATAAAAATCTCAATACAAATTCAAGGAAACTCAAGAGCAAGCTTGGATTCCAAGACCCACTTCCAAACTTCAAGTCTTTCACAACTCAATTTCAAGAAACTCAAAGTCTAAGGTATGTGAGTTTCATTCATGGGTACCTTTCACCCATGAAGTCCAATCTTCCATTTCTATGAAAATTATATGTTTTCAAGTTGTGTTGCTTATGGTTATTATTCACTAGTGATTATGATCATATACTATATTGGGGTTTCATGAAAGTTTGATTGAAAACACACGATTACTCATTTTTAAGTCTATACCATGAGATGATTTACCTATTATGATTATGCATGTTTTAAGTTATAGAACTATGATCTCTCTTGATATTTGATGGGCGTTTTCAATGTATTTCACATGAGGGTTTTACCAAGTATTATTGGGTTGATTTATATTAGATTTTCTCACATGATTCCACTCTTGAATTGCATGATTTTATACTAGCATAACACAACCACCAAGTGTTTGATAAAATGTCCGACTATGGAGTCTTGAGTTATTGAATGTCTAATGCATGTCTTATGAGTTAAAGTGACTTTGTGATGATGAAAGGAATGTTTATATGAGTTGTTTCCATGAAAAGTACTTATAGTATTATAAGTTGACCAATCACCTAGTTGAGGAGGTGGTGCCTCAATCACCATGGATGGTAGGTTGAGACAACCATCAACCAATTGAGGGGTTGATGCTTCAATCGCCATGGATGGTAGATGAGACAACCATCAACCAATTGAGGGGTTGATACCTCAATCACCATGGATTGTAGGGTGTGACAATCCATCATAATGTTGGTCTCTTCTTACATATGTATTATGTTCTATATAAGCATGTTTTACTTCAAGCATCATTCATACATGTCATATTGTTATTATGCTACCCGTTGCTTATGATATTGCATTTTGATTATATTGCCTATCTCTTGTTGCATTGCATCCTACATACTTAGTACATTCAAACGTACTAATACATACTCTATGCCTACATGATGTTACCATGTACGAACCGGAGCTCCTCACGATCAGCCTACCCATGGCTAGTTTGATATCTTGAAGTTAGCTAGTGGTGAGTCCTCAAGTTTGGGGAAGTTAGCCTTTTTCTCTCTTGCTTATGTTATTTCCTTATGATGAACACTTTGATACTAAAAAGGTGAGCCTGGAAAGCTTGTCTTGGCCCCCGCCCAATCTATGTTAGAGGTGTTGTTGGACAAGTGATGTAACTACGTTTGAGCCTTGACTCTTTATGATTTATGCTATGAAACTCTTCTCTTAGTCTTTATTTGTAATTGTACTCTCTTGATGTTGTTTACTTTGCTTCTACGACCAAGGACGTGCGAATATATGCTAAGTGGCTAGTTTGGGGACCCTTCAGGTTCCCATTCGCCATGTCACGTCTAAGCTCTAGGCTTTGGTCGTGACACAATTATCTTATTCGAGATTGCAATTTGTGGATTTATTAATTCTTCAATAGTAAGTTCTTTATGATGAATTCTTCATATTGTTTTAGGCTATTTTTCTTGAATATGCTAGGCTAAATCCACAACTAGGGTTGTGCAAACCATGAGAAATCAATAGATAGACGAATATGGGATATATCTCGGGATTCATTAACGTATATAACAAGAAAGAGGGATGAGAAAATAGGAAGTACAGTATTATCTTTTTACTTGTCCTTGCATCTTTTTTTTTTTTTTTTTGTTAATTACAAGAAGAGGGATATATATACATATGTAAACCTGGCACAAAGTAATTGTTTAAACATTCGTTTTACAACACGTTTTAAACTTTACCAAATAATAATTCATGTCTAACTTGAAGAAATTATTAATTACCCATACCATTTTGAAAAGAACCATATTAGTCACTACAATCATTAACCAGTGGATCTTTATAAAACTAGGCACATTTAAAAGTCTGTAAATCACAAATATATATTTATAAAAGTTACATAGATGTATACGATTTATCAATATAATATTCTTAGGATATCCCGATATTTTGTTCATGAACAATTATTTGTTTGTTTGGTAAAACTGTATTAAGAATTGAGAAATTTTGAAACTTACAGGTTTTTACACTTGTGAGAAATACAATTAAAAAAAATCCAAATTGAATATCAAAATAAACCTTTTAACTTTAAGTCAATATGATTTCAAATTAATGATTCCATATCGCATATCAAACAGCCCTGAGAAGATAGGCCGTAAGAATTGCGGAAAAAGAAAGCCCTCCATGTATATGTCAGTACAGTACATCGCCATATTTTAAAACTATGAGATACTAGACCCTCAAGCAACAAAGTAGATTTTAGATATTCAACCAACATATCCTTTTTATTGATACCCATGGAATCTGTATCAACTTATCCGCTCATTAAATCAATAAAATACCTGTCACCTTCCACAAGCAACAAGTAACTTTGTCCACCAAGGGTAGAAAACATGGGAGAAAATCACCTAGTATATGTGCGTTCAACTAAACAACAGTCAGGAGTATATGATCTTAGAGCAGCAGCAGTGGGTTCTACAACCTAAAAAGACCATCTCATATTATTACACTTGAAATGCAATCAGGATCACATTTTAACTCGAAATTTTTCAGGGAGAAATTGAACACAACTTATCTGTACCAAGAACCCTATAAAAATTTTCACTTGCATTAGTTTGACCATATTCAACCGCAAGAGCAAGTACAAGTACATATGCTGAAACAACTCCAATCTCTTACTCAACCGGCAAATGCAGGGTGGAAGACATAGTCTCGCTATTCATCAAGCCTAATGTAAACAAGCAACTTGCTTTGGTCAACATCAATCATAAACAAGTCGTACTAAAATGGCAATACGAATGGCAATAAATATAAGTTCTTGCCAATATTCAGTTCTAAACATCCAACCACATAAAAGTTCCAGATAGAGACTGATTAGTACCATAAAATAATGAAGGCAGAAACATCAAAATAAGCTGAATGGGTTTGTTAGGCATGAACCATTTTCCAATTTTTCCATGTTGGTTGATCAAGTATTCTGGAAAGCATTTCCTCTGTGAAAACGAGCTGCTACTTAAAAATGAGGAAAATGACTTCTTCCATGAAAGTAGGGGAAAACAAGTTCCATTACTGATATTTCACATTAATTGTGTCCTCCACACCTTCCAACACACCTCATCTTCACCCCATCACTATAGCCCTCATCCCCACCATTCCACGCCTCTTATCTCCCCTAGCCACCTCCTATATTATTTGTCTAAATTATATATAAATTCTTTTAGAAGTAGAAGCGTGAAGCACGCTTCTTGTTGAAGTGCCAAAAGCATCGCTTAAGTGCTGTTTAGGTTTTTTTTTAAATAGTTAAGATTTTAAATTACCCAAATATTTTTGCATTGCTGCTTTTGTAACTGCAACTGCTGCGAGCCTGCGACTCCAGTCTCTCTTCTTCATCGCCTCCAGTCCAGTCTCTTCCTCCTCCTCCTCTTCCTCTCTTCTTCTCTTCTTTTTTAGTTTCTTCTTCTGCTAGGGTTTTCCTATATTAGTTCTTATTAGTTTCTCTGTGCTTCTGTAATAGAAGTTCTTTTTATATTTTATAGTGCTCTGTTTTTTTTAAAAGAAACAAATTGCTGCTCTAATTTTTGCTGCTCTGTTTTCTTCTTTTAAAAAGAATTAGTGTGTATTTTTTTGTTCAGTGACTGAAATCACTGCTGTGTTTGGCTTTTATCTTGTGGTAAATTGTATTTTCTTATCCAATGGCATAAAAAAGGGATCTTATGGAACTGTAGTGGGCAGTAACACAAAAATCAAATATGTCTTTTGATTAATATGTTACCTTTATTGAGTTCTTGATTGTTTATCTATGCATATTTAATATTTTTTATTTTTATATTAAATAGCGCTTTATTTGAAAAAAGCGTGCGGCTTCTCTTCACGCTTCTCGCTTCTGAAGCGAGCCCTTGTCGTTTTTTTCGGCTTCTTGCTTCTCAAAACACCACTCCTGCCCCATCCCCACATACAGTGCCTTTCTTTTTTAAAATGCACTACTACCAGTAATCACAGTGCTTGATCTTTTATTAACATGTGAGTGCAATAATATCTACACAGACTGGCGTTCATGACAGAGACACTATTTGGCAGTCACCTCCTATTTGATAAGAACATATAATTCATTTGTAAAGATTTGGCAGTCATCTCAGAAGGTAGTAAGTTAGTAATTAATTCAACGTTTTCCTGGAACATTGTAACAAATCCAGTTGTTTTAAGGGCTGCAACTCTTCATGTTATCAAAGAGTAAAAAGTTCTCCATGGACTAATTATCTACTTCTGATAGTACCAAGAAAATACACAGTTCCAGTAATTTAAGTTTTCTGCAAACAACAATACTCTCCCCTCCCTTCCGATCTCTCACTTTCTAAATTACACCACAACTTTAAATAAAGAAGGAAAAAAGAGAACATCCAAGGGTGTAGCCTAGTAGTTAATGAAGTGGGTCAAAAACAATGAGATCTCGGGAGGCAAAAACACTAATCGATTTCTTCCCATCGATCCAAATCTTGATAGGGAGAGTTACATGCTACCTGGGAAGGTAGTTGGTATCCCGTGAAATTAAGTTGAGAAAATAGAGAAGTACTAGTCTTCCCTGTAGATGGTCCATTTTATCATTGGTTATAACAGTTGCTACATACAGTAAAGTCAATTCCCTCAATGTCACAGACAATTCCTAAACAGAATAGTTTTTCTTTCTTGGGAAAACTTATAAGTCAATACAGATAAAAGAACCGGATTGATGAATTTAGATACAGTAAAGGAGAAGGATTTCTTTTCAAGCTCCTAAATCCTCCATCACTAGATTTAATTACTTATCTTTTACATACCTATTTTATTTTATTTAAAACAAGAATAGTAGTGCACCTGTACCTCCCACAATCAACTCAACTAGAACTTGCATTGAAAAATGCCTAATTTTGTAAGGCAAGATCTCAATTTACAAAACACACACACACATACATATTCTTGACCATTTAAGTATCATTAGTCAAACATTTACTACACCATTTAACAAGATATAAGGAAATACAAAAACTTCCTATCAAATATAGGAGATGAAAAATACACAGATACTCACTCACAAATCATTTCCGGTTAGCTTTTGTATGCCCACGCTTGAAATCATCCTCATCCGTTTCGGCATCATCCTCATCAGTGTTGTTATCATAATCGTCATCAGTTTCGGAGGAAGGTGAAGGGTCAAGTCTTGCAGCATCAATGGCCCATTTAATCACCTTTTCAACTTCATCATCATCCTCTTCAATGGCGGATGATGAAGCCGACGAACAAGCGGGAAGGGAGCTTTTAAGAGCTGCAAATCTGGTAAACAAGTCATCTGACTCACCCGTTGTTATGGAAGCTGAAGGTGGTTGGTTGTCTAAACCCTGTCGGGAAATAGTGTTTTTTACCGGAGTTTGCTTGGATCTGAGGGCTTGGAAACGTTGATCGAGAGCTGGGTCGATGAATTGGGTGGAAGAACCACGAGCCATATGCGAATTCAGATTGAGCTTGAGGGACACGTCATCCTCTGCGGCACGGAGCAGCTCTTCCACCTCCTCCAATTCGCTCTTCTTATTGCCCTTGTCCACACCTCTCCTCATTCTATTCCTGTTGATGCTAAACAAATATTGGCTTACATACATATTCGACTTTTCCATTCATAAAATAGCCGTCTCTCATTTCTTATTTTAAAGTACATCGACCTGGCACAATTAAAAAAAATCTCTCTAGCAAGAAACCCAAGAGATTGAATTAAGGGTGATAAAAATATTTCAAAATTAATTAAAATGATTCAAATTTTAAGAATTAGATGTAGGTAATAAATTTATAATTAAGAATTAGTAATATTTAATTATTTTTAAATAAGTACCTAAGTTTTTCTTGTATACTTGAACCTATCAATAAAATATCTTAATTGACTAATCTGGGAAAATTTTCAATGGTTGCTCCCTTTCTCTCCTCTTTTTCGTGAATTTCTTCTTCTTCTATAGCATCACGATCTCCTTCTTCAGTTTTCTGCTTGTTGTCACTATTTTTTCAATATTGAAGCTTCAAATTTGGGAGGAAAATCGAATCAACTTTTTGGACATTCGTTTGTATAACTTTGGAAATTACTTGAAAAGGTAACTTTTATCATAATTATGACTGATAAAATTGAATGTGATGTTTATTTGAGCTCTGTGTTTTTATTGTTGTTTCTGCTATTATTGCAATTCTTCACTACTAAGCTGTTTTCAGTAACGTTGCAACAGATGTTGAAATAGATGCAACAGTTGCTGAAAGATACAGAATAATGGTTGAAATATTTATCAGCAACTTGTTCACCACTTCCTACAACAGTTTTCAGTTATTGCTAAATGTACTGCAGTACTTGCTGCATCTGATGTTTCAACTGATGAAGTAACTGCTGAATAAAATACAATAGTTATTATATTTCTTTACAGTTTTCTCATGTTATGCTTTAAATTATAATTTATTTAGGTCCTTTCAACATCATCAATGGGAGACAATAATATTAGGAGTTGATTATTATGGTGAATGAGTTGAGTCCAACAATCATTTTATTTGGCGTTGGAGAGGCAAAGAAATGATCGAGACGATAGTGATGATTGTGAATCGAGACATCGCGTATGAGGATTTTGTGAATCAAATTATTGCCAGCTGTGAATTAAATTGTGAGCAGAAAGATATTGCCATCCTTACATGCATTCTTGTAGCGAAAAAAGAGGGTGGTTCCATTTAGAATAAAAATCAAGTGAATTTATGAGTTTATATGGAAGATGAAGGAAGACTTATTCTACGGGTATACATGGTTGACAGGTTGATAGAGAATCAAAATACATCTCAAAATCAACAAATATTAAATGATGAATATAATGTGATGGATATGGAAATTCCACATAGAGCAAGTGGAGGTGAGCAGACGCCAACTCGAGAAGTTGCTAGCAATACACCAACAAATACACAATCAATACAGTCAAATCATGTTCAAGATGATGAAACAGGTTTATATAATGGTATGACATTTAAGAATAAGCAAGATTTATTTACTGCATTGAAAATAGTTTGTTTGAAGAAAGGATTTAGAGTAAAAGAGATGATAAACTCGTGTTTTTTATATTGTGTCAAGTATGTACATGTTGAGTGCAAGTGGTGGCTGAGAGTTGTGAAGTTTAAAAGTTGTGACATATTTTATATTAGAAAGTTTGAAAAATTTCATACTAGTGTTCTCAATATCTGACGAGTCATAATCCACACGGTCAAAGTAATCAGTGCATACCTCAAAGATAAGTTTTCCAGGGCAAAGGGTCATCCAAAAGAGATATAAGAACTTCACTTCGTGTTGAATTGGGATGCAAGGTCAGTTATTGAAAATTTGGGAAGGGAGTGAAATTGCAAAATCTTTAATAAGGGGAACACACAAGCATGAATATGCAGTGCTTGACGTGTATTGTTATATGCTTAGCACTATAAGTTCAGGGACCAAAACGGTGTTGGAGCTCAATGAAAATGGTAAGATTAAGTATTTCATTGTGACCATGGGAGCTTGGATTTTTGATTTTATGCATATGAGAAAAGTCATAGTCGTCGATGGAACATTTTTAAAAGGCAAATATGGTGGAGTTTTATTGTCTGTTGTTGCACAAGATGTTGAGAAACTTATTTCTTCGGTTGTATTTTGTGTTGTCGACTCCGAGTGTGATATCTCTTATCGATGTTTTTTTTGAGCAAAGTAGCAGTTTTGTAGATGATACTCCAGAATTGTGCATAGTTTCGGATCGGCATCCAAGCATAAAAAATTCAATTCTTTACGCTTTTACTCATTATGGTTGTTACCTGTGGCGCTTTAATGAAAATATTCGAATTAATTTTCACAATGGAAGAATCATTTATCACTTTTACAAGGTCGCACCGGCATATAATGTAAGTGAGTTTAATGACCACTTCAATCAAATTTGAGATATGAGTCCGCATGTGATAGTGGCACTCCAATGTCAATATGGTAAACATTATAAAAGACATATTTATGAGTATTCTTCTCAATATTATAAGGTAACTTGCATACATGGAGGAAATTAAATCTGTGTCGGTCGAAGAATTTTGGGAAGTTCCTACGGAGATTTTAGAAAGGAAAATAATTCCTCCATATGTTGTGCCGTGAAAGGTGGGAAGAAACATAAAGAAGAGACGGCCAAGTATCAGACAATCATTTCCAAGAAAAAAGAAAAAACGTTCCATATGCAAAAGGATTGGGCACAAGAGAACTATATGCTCGGAGCAAAATGTTTCATAAGAACACTCACTTTTATTTGGTGTTTATGAACTTATTTCATTTTGCATATTAATTTTATGCAAAATATTATTTGTACAATTAATATTTATTATTATTTAATGTTATCAGCATTATTATTATTTGAATACATTTTTCATCAAATGCTTCAAGTATTAATAAATTGCATTTTAAGCTATCAGTAATTTACAACAATTGTTACTTCATTTATAACAATTGTTACTGATCTTTTAGTACTTGCTACGGACTTCATAGCAAATGCTACACAATTTACGAAAATAGCTATACCATTTATAGTATTTGTTATAGAGTTTTTCAATAATTGCTATGAATTTTACAGCAATTATTACTGACCTTACAATAATTGCTATTGCCTCTACAACAAATACTACACAATTTAGAACAATTGCTAAAAAAAAAAAAAAAATTTACAACTGCATAACTTGCTGAGATATTTTACATCAATTGCTACAACTAATTCAACAACTAGCCAACTTGCTATAACAAATTCAAATAAAATTTTTACCATCGACTGATTTCTGGTATAGACTAAAATCACTATATTCATCCATAACCATGATCAAATGGACTAACTAATGGAAACATCAGCAAAAATAAGTATGATCTACAACTATGATCCCATTACTTGTGTAATTACTATCTCAATGTATAAGATCATTGTTGATGCTAGCATTTAATCCAACATCGGACTAACTTCACGTCATATATTACAAAATATATTGGCAGAACCAACTAATAATCAATTTACTAAATCACTATCACCTACATATGCAATGACTTAATAGATTGTATATTACTTGTCTAATTACCACCTCAATGTATAAAATCATTGTTGAATCTAGCTTTTAATATGAAATTAAACTAATGCAACTCAATTTATCACTAGATATAATTGATACCATCCACTTATAGTTAACTTGCTATAGCAACTAATTACCTTGCTATAAAAGAGTTCAGCAAATGCTACATAATTTACAACAATTGCTAAAAGAAATCATTAACTGTACAGCTTGCTGAGATATTTTATAGCAATTGTTACAACTAGTTCAATAAATAGCCAACTTGCTATAAGAAATTCAAATAAATCTCTACCATCGACATATTTTTAGTGTTGAATTGGACTAAAATCACTATGTTCATCCATCATGATCCAATAAACTAATTAATGAAAAAATTAACTAAAATAAGTATGATCTACAACGATGATCCTATTTTTTATGTAATTACTATCTCAACAAATAAGATCATTATTGATTCTAGCATTTAATCCGACATTGGGATAACTTCACCTCATATATTATAAGACATATTGACACAATCAACTAATAATCAATTTACTTAATCACCATCACTTACATATGCAACTACTCAATAGATTGTATATTACTTGTCTAATTACCACCTCAATGTATAAGATTACTATTGAATCTAACTTTTAATCTAAAATTGGACTAACACAACTTAATTTATCACTAGATATACATTTACATAGGCAATTATTTAATATAAGTTGACTTGCTAAATAAATTCGCAAGAAATGGTACGATTGTCCCAACAAGTTATTCACTTGCTGAGATATATTTACAAATGTTAAGACTATCCTAGCAAGTTATTGACTTGTCGTGTCATTTCACAACAGATAAGGATAACCTCATAAAGATGCTAACCTGCTAAGTCATTTTCATAGAAAATGTTAAGACTGTCCCAGCAGGTAAGTGACTTGCTGAGTCATTTCACATTAGATATAAGGATAGCCCCAGTAAGATATTGACTTGCTGAGTCATTTTCACAGCAAATGTTAAGACTATCCCAACAAGTAGGTGACTTGCTGAGTCATTTTACAGCAGATATAAGGATAGCCCCAGCAAGTGATTGACTTAATGAGTCATTTTCACAGAAAATGTTAAGACTGTCCCGACAAGTAGGTGACATGCTGAGTCATTTTACAACAAATATATATCTATAAAAGGAGATATTTCTATAACATAAAATATCTATTGTCAATATTCCAAAAAAGTCAAAAAATAAGAAAATACATATGTTCATAAAATAACTAATAAGAAAATACATATGTTCATAAAATAACTATCTATTACCAATATCCCCAAAAAAGTCTAGAAAATAACAAAATACCCATCATCCAAACTTCAAAAAATATCCATCACCCAAATATCAAAAAATACCCATCATCCAAACACTAAAAATATCCATTATCCAAATATTAAAAATACCCATTATCCAAACATTAAAAATACCTATTATCCAAACATTAAATAAACCCATTATCCAAACATTAAATAAACCTATTATTCAAACATTAAATAGACATCATCCAAACTTTAACAAACAACATCGTCCCATTAGTTGCTGCTCCTCCATACCATCTAATGATTGTTGCTCCTCTATAGCAGCTGCTACTTGCTGCTCTTCCCTAACAGCTACTGCATGCTGCTCCTCCCTAATAACTGCTGCTTGCTACTCCTACCTAGCAATTATTTCCCTCTTCTTGGCACTCACATAAGTGCTTTTGAAACTTGTCTTTGCCTCCTTTACTCACGAATAAAAGTATACAATGACACCATCCTTGATGACAGAATGACACCTCTTTTGGACATTACGGTATTCAAGATTCACTCAAATGACTCTATCTTTTTCATCATCCTATTCATTTTGTCATTACAAATTTCATAACTACAAGTACCACAAGGTACGTTAGAAGTCGCAGCATCAGATGAATGGATCTACCAATAATGAATGAAGTTCCAAAATCACCTCTATAAAGAGGACAAAATCCTCCTCTATCGCTAACAGTTGCTTCTTCCCCAACAACAGTCTCATCAATATCTACCCCAACAACATCTACACCTTTCCTAATAACATACCTACACCTGCCCTAGCAGCAACATCAACACCTACCTCAGCATCAACATCCACAGGAAAATCTCTTTTGATGGCTGTTACGCTGGCCAAATTGTCACCAACTTCAAAATCCTCGAATTTTCTTCATTTTGCTGAAGTGGCACAAATTCCATCCAAAACTTCATCTCCTTTTCACTCCACTATAAAAGTTAGGCACTCATTACTACGTATATAATTACCAGCATATCAGCTTTCCCTGCTCTGATATAAGTTGAAATTCTCAAAATTTCAGTTCGGATTAGCCATGGATAAATAATCTATGAATTATATAAAATTATCTTAACAAATATACTAAAATATGAGAAGGCAAGAACTGTTAATAAATTATAGCAACTGTTAAAGTGAGAAGATAACAACTATTGTAACACTTATCTCATCCTTCGATGGATCTAAGAGTTTGTGGGCCTCAACTTTAGCATTGTTTGGCACCACCAACCATCAAAGAAATCTTGGAGAAGATACTTCCTCGTAAAACACTTTGAATATTTTTCGTATGTGAGAAATGACTTCAAAAACCCAAGCCTAAATAAATCGATGCCATAAATAATTATTATTAAGATAATAAATAAATATAAAAATATTACAACAAAAATATAATAAATAAAATTTACCATAAAAGCCCATGAAATATTGTATATATTTGAGGACTTTTTAGTCGATGTGGCGAACTTCCTCAGATAATGCATGGTGAGGACATAACTATCACGACCCCAAGAATAGCAACAAAATACCTTCTGATTAATTGATAACTTGAACCAAGAATCTATCACATTAGTACCTGGATCTTTACCCATAAAAATCTCATGTACAAAGTAAACCAAACACAGGGACTTCTTAAAACTCTTCTTAACATTAGTTGATAGCAATAGGTCAAACATCTCCTTCGATTAGCAATACTTCTTCTTCATTGTATCAACAAATCCTTTTGTATATCCTCTTTACCTTGTCAAATTGGGAGACAGGAGGAGGTGGTAGGTGAAAATTCAACCTGGTAACAATCGCAAACTCTTTCATGCCAAAATAAATAGGCACGCCACAATAATTAACCCAAAAATTATTCTCAATTATGATCCAACGATGAAAAGCTGATGCATCAGCTTTATTTGAAACCTTGGGATGTTTCCTTCACCTATGACTAGCTATAATTTTTCAAATACCATAGACCTAAAATAGCTATCCAATTCTTCATTCATTAAATTTTTTGAAACGACCCCAAAAAATATCCAAAAATGTACCTCGGAATGCTCAGAATTTTAAATTTCAGATATCTCAAAATTCATGCACGGTATCGAAAATCTAACTTCATATTCTTGTTCGGGGGGTCAAAATTAGGGGGAAAATAGTCTAACTCCAATTTAAGAGCAAATGATTAGCAATTTGAACTTTCATAATTTTCTTATCCAGAATCGATCCGCGACAGCACTGTGATGCACAGCTGTCACGGACATGTGTTAATTTGACCTCCGCAACAGGTCCGTGTCTCCACCAGACATGGACCTGTGTATTTTATTGACAGGGATTTCTATCTCGGTCTAAGACTTTTTGGCCTTAGGCATAAGTGTTCCCAAATGTATTTTTACCTATACGTAGCCTTATTTTACCCTCATATCATCCTAAAGATTCCCCAATACTCACTAGAACACTTAACAATATTTTCACTCCCCAAATTCAAGTCCCAAACCCTCATCCCAAGCTAAGGTTCTCCTTCAAGGTTCTTCAAGCTTCAAGTCGCTATCTCCAATCTTCACCAAGTTCATCTCCAAGCTAAGGTATGTGAGTTTCTTTCATGGGTTCCTTTCAACTATGATACCGAAGTCTCCTTTTACTCAAATTGCATGACTTAAAGTTGATTTACAAATGGGTCTTGATTATTATGAAATTCACTGCACTCTATGTTAAAGCTATGTAAAGTTGTGACTGTTTTGTTATGTTTTGAGCTATAAATCTTAGATCTATTGTAAGTTTTGATGAGGGATTTCGATGTATATTGCTTGAGGGTATTGTAAGGTATTGATTGTTGGTTTTACAATAGATTTTCTTGCATGATTTCATCTCTAAATTGGATAGATTTTATGCTATCATTTCACACCCTCTAAGTGTTTGATAAGATATCCAGATATGGTTTCTTGAGAAGTTGAAGGTCCAAAACATGAGATATAATATGATTGATGTTATGGTGATAAAATGAGCTTATGTATATGATAAATCCTACATAAAGTATTGTATTAGACCACGCCCAATCTGGGGGATCTAACAACCGGATAACCGAGATGGGGGTTTATACTCATCAACAGAGTGAAGTGTTTGTACTTCTCCACCTAGTGATGGGGCGACATCATCACTAATAGAGATGTGGGTTTGTACTGATAAATTGAGGGAAGGTTTTGTACGGCTCCACCTTAGTGATGGGGCGGTATCATCATCAACCGAGTGAAGAGTTAGTACTTCACCACCTAAGTGATGGGGCGACATCATCACTAACCTACCAAGGGGTTTGGTCTTTAGAAATCTAACTTGATTTATTCTACATATATGATATCCTATATGAGCATGAGTTATTTAAGCATGTTTTACTTGAGCATTGATCATATATGCCATATTGTTATATGATGTCTATTGCCTATTGTTATGCATTTTGATTATGGTGTCCATCTCTTGTTGCGTTGCATCCTACATACTTAGTAAATTCAAGTGTACTAACGCATACTCTTTCCTATATGATATCACCATGTAGGAACTGGAGCCCAAGTTGATCATCCTCCTCCACATAGCTGGTTCGGTGCTACTCAAGATAGTTGGTAAGTCCTCCACTTTGGGGACCTTAGTCTATGCTCTTTTTTTATGTATTGAGACACTCTTCTTTATGTTCTATTTGACTATGAGGGTAAGCCTGATTGCTTTGTCTTGACCCCCGCTATTACCTAAGTATTAGAGGTGTTTGTTGAACATGTTATGTATCTATGCTAAGAGTCTTGACTCTATTGTTCTTGATGTCTATGGTATGAAAATGCTTTCCCTTAGCCCCGGTTGTCCCACTTTATTATCTCTTGATGCTTGATTTATTCTTTCCACGACCAAGGATGTGTAATGATGTTCTAAGAGGCTTGCTTGGGGTCCCTTTGGGTTCCCCTTGCATCATGTCATACCTAGGCCCTGGTTTTGGGTCGTGACAAACTTGGTATTAGAGACTAGGTTGATAGATCCTCGAAGTCTAACACACCACCTTAATTAGAGACCTATTCATGGTTATGACTATGAATAGGAGGCTATGAGGCATTTTAGGAAATGTTTCTCTTTTTCATGTTCTAAGTCATGCTATAGAGTTGTGGTAAGTTTTCCCCCCTAATGATTATTCTTTACTATGCTAGATCATTCCAAATACTAGAGGAAGATGGACCCAAACTCCCCAGGAGCAACCAACCAATAGTGAGCTCCGGGATGCTCTCACTATTCTTGCCCAAGTGGTAGCCAACCAAGTCAATCAAGGGGCCCAAGCCCCTCATGATACTACCCCGGAAGCTAGGGTAAGGGACTTCATGAGGATGAATACTTCGATTTTCTATGGCTCAAAAGTGGATGAAGATCCACAAGAGTTCATTGATGAGGTCTACAAAATCTTGAATATCATGGGTGTTGGGCTGAATGAAAAGGTGGAGTTGGCGGTATACCCAAATTTGGTATGATCAATGGAAGGGGAAGAAGGGAAATGGGTATGTTATGCTTTGGGAGGAGTTCAAATTGGCTTTCATTAATCGATTTTTCCCTCTTGAGCTTAGGGAGGAAAAGTTGGTAGAGTTTATGAACTTGAAATATGGTGCTATGAGTGTGAGGGAGTATGCTCTCAAGTTTAATCAACTTTCAAAGTATGCTCCTCATTTTGTCGACGATCCTAGATCTAAGATAAATAAATTTATGATAGGGGTCTCCGACTTGGTGAGTGAAGAATGTCGGTCCGCCTTGCTAATTTGTGACATGGACTTATCTTGGTTAATTACATATGCCGAGAAAATGGAGAAGGAAAAGTTGAGAAAGAGGAGGGGCCATGAGGCCAAAAGGGCCGGTGTTGAGGGTAAGTTCCAAAAGGGTGATAGATTTCATCAAGGCCAAGGGCCTTCTCAAGCTACTAATAGGGGGTTTGCCAATGACTTCCCGAGGCTTCAAGATGTTAGTGGTGTGACTCCTATGGATGTGTGTCCTAGATGTTAGAAGAGTCATAATGGCCCATGTTTGAAGGTTCTAATGCATGCTTTGGTTGTGGGGAGCTTGGTCACAAGAAGATAGATTGTCCAAGAAACCGTGGCAAAGTCCGAGGTACAGATACGGTTCCATTGGGTAGAGGTGGTCCTCAAGGTGGTGCCCCAAGGCACAATTGATTTTATGCTCTACATAGGAGGTAAGGGGTTGGTGAGATTTCCAATGTTATTACAAGTATGTTGAAAATCATTGACTTTGATGTGTATGCTTGATTGATTTGGGTGTCACTCTTTCATTTGTTACTCCTTTTGTTGCTAAAAAGTTCCATGTTGCCCCTGAGTAGTTGCATGATTCATATAAAGTGTCTACTCGTATTGGTGCCTCTATTGTTGTTAGGAAAGTTTATAGAAGTTATCCTATTTGCATTTGCATAAGTTGTTGCTTGTAATCTTGTTGAATTAGACATGGTAGATTTTTATGTCATTCTTGGGATGGATTGGCTACATGCCTACTATGGTTCTATTGATTGTAAAACCCGTAGGGTCAAGTTTCAATTTCCTAGTGAACCTATCCTTGAATGGGAAAGTCAAGGTGTAATAGTCAAGGGTAGTTTCATTTCATACATTAAAGCCCGTGTCACGACCTAGGGCCTAGACGTGAAACGACGAATAGGAACCCGAAGGAACCCAATCAAGCCTCTTAACTTGTCATTACACATCATTCATCGTGGAAACAGGTAAAAGACTTAAAGTAAGAATAAGGGGCAAAGGGGCTAAGGGATAGCTTGCAAAACATTATCACCAAGAGACAAAAGCGTCAAAGCTTATATCATAGATACATAATTTGTCGAACAAACACCTCTAAATATGTAGATAAGAGCGGGGCCAATACAAGGTAACCAGGCTCACCCTCATAGTCAAAATAGAACATAACGTAGAGTGTCAATACAAAGCAAGGGAAAACATAGAACAAGGTCTCTGAAATAGAGGACTGACCAACTAGCATGAGTAGCACCGAACTAGCCACGTGGAGGAGGAGGATGATCAACTTGCGCTCTAGTTCCTACATGGTGATATCATGTAGGCAAGAGTATATGTTAGTACATATTAATGTACTAAGTATGGATGATGCAATGCAACAAGAAATAGGCATCATAATCAAACTGCATAACAATTGGCAATAGGCATAATATAGCAATATGACATGTATGATCAATGCTAGAGTAAAACATGCTTAAATAACTCATGCTCATATAGGATATCATATGTGTAGAATAGACCAAATTAGATTTCTAAAGTACAAACCCCTTGGTAGGTTAGTGATGATGTCACCTCATCACTTAGGTGGTGAAGTATTAACCCTTCACTCGGTTGATGAGTACAAACTACCAACTCGATTGGTGATAATGCCGCCCCATCACCTCGGTGGTGAAGTACTAACCCTTCACTCGATTGATCAGTGCAAAACCCCAACTCGGTTAGTGATGATGTTTCCCCATCACTAGGTGAAAAAGTACTAACCCTTCCCTTAGTTAATGGGTACAAACCCCCATCTCAGTTATTCGAGTTCTTAGACCCTCCCAGATTGGACATGGTATAATGCAACACTTTATGTAGAATTTATCATATATATAAGCTCATTTTATAATCATAACAATAATCATATCATATCTCATACTTTAGGCCTTCAATTCCACAAAAAATCCCAGCTGAACATTTTATCAAACACTTGGGGGTGTGTAATGGGGGTAAAAGACCATGCAATTTAGAGATAAAATCATGTAAGAAATCTGTTTTAAAACCATCAATCAACACCTTGAAACACCCCCAAGACATTCACATCAGAACTCCTCATCAAATCCAATACTAGATCCAAGATTTAGAGCTCAAAACATGCTATAACAATCATACTTTCATGAACTCAAATTACTGTGCAGTAAATTCCTTAATATACAAGACCCATATGTAAAATCAACTTTAAATCATGCAAATTGATAAAAAAGAGATTAGGGCATCATGGGTGGAAGAACCTAATGGCTAAAACCTAGATAACTTAGCTTTGGAGAAGCTCTTACCGAAGATTGAAAATGGAGGCTTGAAGCTTGAAGGAAATCCTTAGTTTCGAATTAGGGTTTTTTACTTGATTTTTTGGAGTGAAAATATGCTAAGAGTTTTAGGAAGTATTGGAAAATATTTAGGATGATATAAGGGTTAAATTTAGCTAAGTATAGATAAAAACATGTTTGGGAGAACTTGGGTCAACACTTTAGAATATTTTGGATGAACTAAAAAACACGCACCATTTTAACACAGAGGCGCATCGCGGAAGCGACGCATCTTCTTCTTTGGAAATTACATTCTTGAAATTTTGTAATTGCTAAATTTTTTCTCTTAAATCGGGGTTAGACCCCTTACCTCCTAATTTGGACCCCTGAAGAAGAATATTAAGTTGGATTTTCGAAATAACAAACAAATTTTGAGATATATAATAATTAAAATTCCAGGCATTCCAGGGCACATTTTTGGGAACTTTTTGGGGTCGTTACAGCCCGTAACTTAATATCTAATGGGTGTATTTACCATCTTGTGAGGGTTAAAGATGTGGGATACAAGGTCCCTTCCATAGAGTCGGTTCCAGTTGTGAATGAGTTTCTTGATGTCTTCCCAAATAAACTTTCCAGTGTTTCTCCCGAAAGGGAAATAGATTTTAGTATAGACCTCCTTCCCGATACTCAACCTATCACCATTCTCCCTTACCAAATGGCCCCGGTGGAGTTGAAAGAGTTAAAGGAGTAATTGAAAGATTTGTTGGAGAAGGGATTTATTAGACCTAGTCAATCACCTTGGGGTTCCCCAGTGTTGTTTGTGAAAAAGAAGGATGGGTCTCTTTGAATGTGCATTGACTACCAACAGCTCAATAGGGTCACTATAAAGAATAGATATCCTCTTATAAGAATTGATGACTTGTTTGACCAATTGCAAAGGGCTAGCTTTTTCTCTAAGATTGATCTTCAGTCTGGGTACCATCAAGTGAGGGTGAGGGAGTATGATATTCCCAAGATGGCTTTTTGGACTAGATGTAAGCATTATGAATTTGTCGTGATGTCCTTTGGATTGACTAATGCACGGTCCATCTTCATGGACCTAATGAATAGGGTCTTCAAACCCTAGCTTGATTCCTTTGTTGTGGTCTTTATTGATAATATTTTGATCTATTCACATAGTAGGAAGGAGAATATAGGCCATTTGATGGTGGTGTTATAAAGATTGAGTAAGGAGAAATTGTATGCAAAATATGACAAGTGTGAAATTTGGTTGAAGGAGGTTGCATTCTTTGGTCATGTGGTGTCAGGAGATGGTATAAAAGTGGATCCTAAGAAAACTAATGTGATTAGAAATTGGCCTAAACTATTGACCTCGTCGGATATTTGGAGCTTCTTGGGCCTAGCGACTTATTATAGAAGGTTTGTGAATGGGTCTCCTCCATTGCTTCCCCTATGAAAAAATGGACTCAAAAGAAGGTTAAGTTTGTGTGAACCGATAAGTGTGAGAGGAGCTTCCAAACATTGAAAGACAAGCTTATGTCCACTCCTACATTGTCAGTACCTAATGGGATTGAGGGATTTGTGTTGTATTGTGATGTTTCTCGTGTTGGTTTGGGTTGTGTGTTGATGCAAAATGGTAAGGTCATAGCATATGCTTCTAGACAACTCAAGGTACATGAAAGGATCTACCCTACCCATGATTTAGATTTAGCCGTCATTGTGTTTGCATTAAATATTGGCGTCACTACTTGTATGGGATGCATGTTGATATGTTCAATGATCATAAGAGTCTCTAATATGTCTTCACTCAAAAAGACCTTAACTTGAGGAAAAAGAGATGGTTAGAACTTCTCAAAGACTATGACATGAGTGTGCATTACCATCCCGATAAGGCAAATATTGTGGCGGATGCTTTGAGTCGGGTTTCTATGGGTAGCTTAACTCATGTGGATGGTAGTGATAAGGATATGACTAGGGAAGTGCATCAATTAGCTAGATTGGGGGTTAGGTTGGAAGAGGTTGGAGGTGATGGTGTTGTTGTTGTTTATGGGTCTAATTCTTCATTGGTTGATGAGGTGATAGCAAAGCCATATCTTGACTCCTCCTTGCTTGAATTGAAGGCCTTAGTGAAAGAGGGCAAAGTAGAGGTTTTCTCCGAAGGGGGAGATGGTGCCCTTAGGTACCAAGGTAGGTTGTGAGTGCCTTGTGTTGATAGTTTGAGGGAGAGAATTCTTAATGAGGCCCACAATTCTTCTTATTCTATCTATCCAGGTTCCACCAAAATGTATAGAGACTTGAGGGATGTATATTGGTGGGGAGGCATGAAAAGGGACATTGCTAAATTCATTTCCAGTTGCCATAGTTGTCATCAAGTCAAAGCCGAACATTAAAGGCCGAGTGGCCTAAACCAAGACATAGAGATTCCCACTTGGAAGTGGGAGGTGATTAATATAGATTTGTGGTTGGGTTGCCCAAGACTAGAATAGGTTTGATTCTATATGGGTGGTGGTTGATAGGATGACGAAATCAGCTCACTTTCTATCGGTTAAGACCACATATGGGGCTGAAGAGTATGCAAGGTTGTACATCCATTAGTTAGTGAGGTTGTATGGGGTTTCTTTGTCCATCATATCAGATCGTGGTTCAAAATTTACTTCACATTGTTGGAGGTCATTTTAAAGAGGGCTTGGCACAAAAGTTCACCTTAGTATGGCCTTCCACCCTCAAACGGATGCCAAAAGAATAATTCAAACCCTTGAAAATATGCTTAGGGCATATGTCTTGGAGTTGAGGGGTAGTTGGGATGACCATCTTCCTTTGATCGAGTTTGTCTACAACAGTAACTATCACTCTAGCATCGGTATGGCTCATTTTGAGGCTCTTTATAGGAGACATTGTAGATCACTGGTTGGTTGGTTTGAGGTTGGAGAGGTGGCTTTATTGGGACTGGATCTGGTTCTGGAGGCTCTTGAGAAGGTTAGGATGATTAGGGAGAGATTAAAGACAACCCAAAGTCGTCAAAAATCCTATGCCGATGTGAAAAGAAGAGACCTTGATTTCAAAGTGGGTGATTGGATTTATTTGAAAGTTTCTCCAATGAAAGGTGTGGTCCAATTTGGTAAAAAGGGAAAGTTGAGTCCAAGATATGTGATCCTTATGAGGTCTTGAAGAGGGTTGGCAAGGTATCTTATGAGTTGAAGTTGCCTAGTGAAATGAATTTGGTTCATCCGGTGTTCCATGTCTCTATGTTGAGAAAATGTGTCGGTGATCCTAATGCTATTGTACCTCTTGATGTTGTGCATGTTGTTGAGGATACATTGACTTGTGAGGAGACTCCAATTCTGATTTTGGATAGGCAAGTGTAGAGATTGAGGAACAAGGGGGTGACATCCGTTAAGGTCCTTTGGAGGAACCAACGCTACATAGGAGGCCGAGGCGGACATGCAAAAGTGGTACCCTTATCTCTTCCACTCTACTCAAGCCTAAGGTACTAACTCTAAGTCCCCTATGTGATTTCAAGTCTTATGTTTCAATCCCTATGTCATCCATATGCATTCATGTTTAAGTTGACAAATTTATGATGATTTTTACACTTATGTTGAGGTTTTGAAAATGGTGTTTAAATGTGATGTTGCATTATTGTTAGTACTGATTTATTCTTAATTACTCTCATTTTGTACATCTCTTTTACATTCGAGAATGAATGTTTCAAAGGGGAAGATATTGAAACGACCCCAAAAAGTGCCCAAAAATATGCCTCGAAATGCCCAAAATTTTAAATTATATCTCAAAATCCGTGTGCGATATTGGATATCCGACTTCATATTCTTGTTGAAGGGGTCAAAATTAGTGGGCAATGGGTCTAACCCCGATTTAAGAGAAAACAATTAGCAATTTCAACTTTCATAATTTTCTTATCCAGAATCGATCCGCGACAGCATTGCAACGCGCACCTGTCATGGACACGTGTTAATTTGACCTCCATTACAGTTCCGCGTCGTAGACCAGACGCAGACTTGTGTATTTTGTTGCCAGTAATTTCTATCTCAGTTCAAGGCTTTTGGGTCTTGGGCCTAAGTGTTCCCAAACGTATTTTTACCTATACTTAGCCTTATTTCACCTTCATATTACCCTAAACATTCCCCAATACTCATTAGAACACTTGAACATATTTTCACTCCCCAAATTCAAGTCCTGAACCCTTATCCCAAGCTAAGGTTCTCCTTTAAGGTTCTTCTTCAAGCTTCAAGTCGCCATCTCAAATCTTCATCAAGTTCATCTCCAAGCTAAGGTATTTGTGTTTCTTTCATGGGCTACTTTCACCCATAATACCCAAGACTCCTTTTACTCAAATTGAATGATTTAAATTTGATTTACAAATGGGTCTTGATTATTATAAAATTCACTGCACTCTATGTTAAAATTATATAAACTTGTGATTGGTTTGCTATGTTTTGAGCTATAAATCTTGGATCTATTATAAGATTTTATGAGAGGTTTTGATGTATATTGCTTGAGGGTGTTGCAACGTGTTGATTAATGGTTTTACAATGGATTTTCTTGCATGATTTCATCTCTAAATTGCATGGTTTTGTACTACCATTTCACACCCTCTAAGTATTTGATAAAATGTCCGGATGTGGTTTCTTGAGAAGTTGAAGGTCCAAAGCATGAGATATGATATGATTGATGTTATGATGATGAGATGAGCTTATGTATATAATAAATACTACATAAAGTTTTGCATTAGACCATGCCAATCCGAGGGGTCTAAGAACTCGGATAACCGAGATGGGGGTTTGTACTCATCAACCGAGTGAAGGGTTTGTACTTTCCACCTAGTTTTGGGGTGACATCATCACTAATCAATATGGTGGTTTGTACTCGTCAACAGAGTGAAGGTTTTATACTTCTCCACCTAGGTGATAGGGCGGCATCATCACCAACCGAGTGAAGAGTTAGTACTTCACCACCTAAGTGATGGGGCTTCATCATCACTAACTTACCAAGGGGTTTGTACTTTAGAAATCTAATTTGGTCTATTCTACACATATGATATCCTATATGAGCATGAGTTATTTAAGCATGTTTTACTTGAGCATTGATCTTACATGCCATATTGTTATATGACGTCTATTGCCTATTGTTATTCATTTTGATTATGATATTCATCTCTTGTTGTATTGCATCCTTCATACTTAGTACATTCAAACATACTAATGCATATTCTTGCCCACGTGATATCACCATGTAGGAACCGGATCCCAAGTTGATCTTCCTCATCCATGTGGCTAGTTCGGTGCTACTTAAGCTAGTTGGTGAGTCCTCCACTTCGGGGACCTTAGTCTATGCTCTCTTGTTATGTATTGAGACACTCTTCTTTATGTTCTATTTAACTATGAGGGTGTGCCCGGTTGCTTTGTCTTGGCCCCCGCTCTTACTTATGTATTAGAGGTGTTTGTTGGACATTTTATGTATGTATGCTAAGAGCCTTGACTCTATTGTTCTTGATGTCTACGATATGAAAGTGCTTTCTCTTAGTCCGGGTTGTCCCACTTTACTATCTCTTGATGCTTGATTTATTGCTTTCATGACTAAGGATGTGTAATGATGTTCTAAGAGGCTTTCTTGGGTTCCCTTCAGGTTCCTCTTGCACCATGTCACGCCTAGGCCCTGGGTTTGGGTCGTGATATTTTTTTTAAAATCAAAAAATTGTGTCCCAATTTTAGATTTTATCCAAAGTTCACCACTCTCACCTTGATTTAAAAACCTGGGTATCTCAAAGCGATAATCATCATACCTGAAAGCCACAACTATGGGAGTGTCTGTAGTAGCCGAGGGATTATTAGCAGCAACTGTGGGAGTCTCTGTAACAGTTGAGGGACTGTCTTCACTAGTTGTGTGACTTGGTGCAATATCTGAGGGACTATCTTCACCAGTTATGTGACTTAGTGCATCAACTGGGCTACTAACACCAGCAGCTGTGGGAGTGGCACCAGTACCAATACATGAAGGGCTATCTCAAACAGCTGTTGAACTGGATCCAACAACTAATAGACTCGGTGAAGTAGTTGAGGGACTTTGTCTAGCAATTGCGAGACTGGCATTAGGAATAACCTTAGTAGTGACTTCTTAAATAAGATTTGCCAGCTGTTGCTGTGCCTGATCATCCTCTTCTTCTTCAGATATAATGAGCCTCCTTCTGGAAGCTC
>JAABOM020000001.1:24735300-24751462 GCA_011800125.2 Solanum clarkiae
AAAGAGAAGAAAATAAACAAGGAAAAAAAAAAGGCGGGTGTGCTCTTTATATATATGAGAGTAGTTTGCAATTTGATTAAGCGAAGTATCAAGTTATTGAAAAGTCACTTAACAACAAAATTAATATATATTGTAATAAAACTTCTTAATTAAAAATTATTTTAAAAAATGAAGAAAAATATGATTTTGATTAACTTAAAAAGTAGATATTCATGATTCTTACTAAACTTTCACTATTTCATAAATTTATTCTTCCAAATGCTATAAAATATGAAGTATCTAAATTAATTATTAAACAAAAAATAAAAAATATCATCATCATCATAATTAGAATAACATATACTAGTGATACTAAAAAGATGCCATCACCGACGTTTTTCGTATCTTTTTTACTATTTGTAAGAATTGAGTCCCAACTTGATTTGTTCCTCTTTGTGGTGATGGGATTCCTACTTATCTATGTTGGCAACCATTTGTGTCATTCACATGAACAAACTACGTACTACAAACTGATGGGGAAATTATTACATGTTTTGGGTCGTGGATCCACATAAAATCAAAACGGAAGACGTACGGAGCAGCTATTAGTATGAGAAAATTAACATGATGTGTGTGTGATTTTGGCTCCTCCACTCTGATGCACTCACCTAACTACTACCAGTGAGATCGAGATCCCACAAGTGAGGTCTGAAGAGAAAATCTAGTATCATCAAAATAAAGTAACACACTGATAGTTGCAACTCCTTTCTATTTGTTTCTTCTTCTTTATTACTGTAGCCAAATAATACAAGGATCAGAATTGGAATAAGTCAATAACTCAAGGAGCAAAACCACTATTTGCCCAAGTTTCTAAAACAATATCGACAACTTACTGAAAATCGATAATACCAAGTGTATAAGGAATATGAAATCTTCTAGTTGAACCTCGAATAGATTGATGCAATATTCATCATATTTACAAATAAACCTGCAACACACTTCTGTGACACCTCTGGTAAAACATGTGTATTGATTCGCGAAGCTAAAATGATAAACTTCTACTTGATGTTCAATAAACTACATATATAGTGACATGGATCTTCATAAACCTAAGAAAAAGAACAAAGATCAGTAGATATGAGTCTATCATGAATGTCTTGCTTCTTAGCTCTACACAAGACTTTTGCTTTACTCGAGTATCCACGTTGCACGAGGCATTATCCCCAATGCGTGTACCTCGAAAAATAGCATCTTTACAAGCTTTCTTGCAATTGGTTGAGCAGTATGTCAGATCCTTCGTCATTATCAGATGTATCTGGCTCAGTACTGGTAAATGTACCATTTGATAATGGAATATATGACATGTACTTTTCATCGTCAAGACATCCAACTTGCTTCAACACCTCCAACAGGGCTTCTTTACTTTGTGTATCCTCTTCCTGCTCACAAAGCCTGAGAATGGAAGATACATTTGCAGGTTTTGGTCTCCAGCTCTTGGATCCCTCAGTTGAAACAGCATCCTTCAAGCATGACAAAGCCTCAGATATTCTCCGTTCCCTGATATGGCCTTCGGCAAGGATCTCATATGTCATTGAGTTTGGCTTTCCTCCAGCTTCAATCATTTGGTCGAAGAAAGCACTAGACTTGTCCAGAAAACCCTTCCTCACATAATAACCCAACAACAGATTTCCTATTCTAGGATCATAGTGCACCTTAATGGGTAGCCACTCATCATATATCTTTTCTGCACCTTCAATATCATCCAACCTCACCAAAGAAGATATTACAGAATGATAACCCAAGTTTGGAATATTTGAAAACTGCAATTGGTAGGTTTTCCAGATCCGGAGAACCTCTTCCTTTTTACCAAGACTACCATAGAGACTGATGAGATAATGATATGGAATTCGATCACGACCTGTGATTCTGCTCTCAACATTTCTTAAAGAATCTTCAGCTTTTTCCAACTGCCCCAACTTAATGTACATAGTAGCCATAGTGCTAAATGTAGTCCAATTTGGATTGATATCAGCGTCCAGATTCATTTGTTCAAGTACTTTTTCCATTTTTTCTATAGATCCTTGAGATCCACAAGATGATAACCAGATATTGTACGAATATATATCTAATGGAATTTGTTTCTCTTTCATTTCTGAAACAACTGACTCAACCTTGTCGTAGTCTTTAAGGTTCATATAGAGTGTCATCATCACATTGAACGGAAGAGCATGATCAGTGTAGCCTCTGTTTCTCATTTTCTCAAGTAAAGATTCAGCTTGTTCCTTCTTTCTAGACCGCACAAACGCATTTAAAAGAGACCCATATATCCGCTTATCTTTTAAGGTGTCTGGCAATTTTATGAAGTATTCTTCAGCATTTGATATTCCATGTACTTTTGCTATCAGGTCTAATTGAATAGCAGTATCACTGGTGGTTATTCTAAACCTCTCTGCTCTATTGTTCATCCACTCATACACCTGAAGGATACGAGGTTAAGTCAAGCCCCAATGGAATTACATTACATGGAGAAATACAGTAAACTCAATGAGTTAAACGAGTAATGGAATCAAGAATCCAATACAAGAATGATTAATCAAGTTTTTATCATAGGACTAACAGAAAAATTGCATATTTCTCTAGTATACCAATTTAAATCTGTATTCAGTCTAGCTGGCAAGTCTTGACCACAAGAAGTCCATTGATGCTCATTCAACAACTTTCAGACTTCTGCACTTGGTTCAGATAGAGTGATAAACATGTCCAGAATTTGAATTCTTTTAGATCATTATTCTCACTTAGTT
This sequence comes from Solanum clarkiae, assembly GCA_011800125.2. Classification (NCBI taxonomy): domain Eukaryota; kingdom Viridiplantae; phylum Streptophyta; class Magnoliopsida; order Solanales; family Solanaceae; genus Solanum; species Solanum clarkiae. The sequence continues at coordinate 24,738,081 of JAABOM020000001.1, forward strand.
ACCAAATAGACAAAAACATAGTGCACACTGCACAATGATCAGTACAATTTTGGGCCACTCGTGCTCGTTACATAGTTAGGAGGATGGTAATTTTCACTTATGTCCAAAGTTTTGTAAATATAAGTTTCTTAATGCCATTGACTAGAACTTCTATTAAATTGGAAATTGTAGGAGTTGTGGTACACGACAGCATGTTTAAGATGTTTAATTCCATCTATCTTCATAATTTGAACTATCTTACACCAAACCTAAGAATCCAAGCAAAACAACACAGAGAACACAAATAATAACAAATCAACTTAGCAAACTCAAATTAAATGGTTCAACCTAGAAATTCAATAATAGTTTAGCCAGAGGATACAAACCAATAATAAGATAAAACCCCACAAAAAGATTCAAACTTTAATTGATTTGGTACCTCAAGAGCCAGCTTATAACGCCTAAACTTCCTTAGCTCCTTAATGACCCTAGAAAGCTCCCATTTTGTAACTTTTTTCCCCTCATTCTCCCACTGATTCAGCACACTAACAGAGCCTTTTTGGGGGCCATCATTCATAGATATTCTTTTGTAAATAGCATTCCATTTCACTATCGGCCGTCTCTCGTAATCAACAGTCCCATAGCTATGCACCTGCGATATCGATGAACAGCAAATAACTGAATGATTCTTTGGGCACATCAGGGGTTTAGTAAAACCACCCAAATTGCAAAACCCAGATGGGAAAGAGAGTGAATAAGAGAGGGACGATGAAAAAGAGACATGGGTTTCAGATTTTTGATGTGGGGGTTTAACGGTGGTGGTGGGCTGTAGAAGCATGTTTTTGGGGGAGTTGTAGGGTTTTTTTTGAGCTTCAGGGGTTCTTGATTTTCTGTTAACTTTTGTTGTGTACAAGATAAGATGTCGACCTGAAGAATTATGACAGAGTGATCCACTTGGTTTCTCTTATTTCAAATCAATCCTTTAAACCTTCGTTTGTTTCCAGTCCAGTCCAAGCAAGAAGAAAAATACTTTCTTGAAAAATAAATGAGTTATTTTTCTTGTATCTAGTATGTAAGCCAAAAATATCAAGTGAATTTTGAAACCTCTTAACTTCTAAGTTGACTTTTAGTCTTCTATTCAAAATTTGTATATACGCTAATCACGAGCCTCGTGCTCACATTGATTATGTTTTATCTTAATTTTTGTGATGTAGATATATTTTTTGTATGCATTTTAAAATTTTTAAGTTATTAATTATTAGACTTAGAAGCTATTGGAGAAATATAATCAAAGCTGCTTTGGAAATATTAAATTAAAAAACTCACAAAAATAATTTATCATGGCTAATATTGCAAAATCATAATTAAAGTAGCTGAAAAAATATAATCAAGCTGTTTTGAAAATATTAAATTAAGAAACTCACAAAAATAATTTATTAGGGCTAATATTGTAAAATCATAATTGAAATAGCTGAACAAATATAATCAAGCTGCCTTGAAAATATTAAATTAATGAACCCGCAGATTATTTTTATGGATCCCATATAATAGCAGCAAAGAAGCAGGCAGCTCAAGCAGACATGTTGACGGAGAGTTGTATGCTTATTTGCATTTCTTAATAAGTAAATATAGATATATACTAAAAAAAATATCAGATATATACAATGTTATTTTTTTCTAGTTAATATATCAAAGAGTTTACTCAACTTTGAGGATGTATCTATCAAGTTATTTAACATTATTTTATATCAATAAAATAACATAAATATTCTCTAACTCTATGAATATATATATTTATATTTGTGGTAGTTATAATAGAGGTGTAAATGAGAACAAAAAGAACAAGAGGACTGACCAAGTCCAAGCTAATAGTCCTACTAAGGATGAACCAAAACAATTGGAAAAGTTAAGTTGAGACAAACTCAACATCCTTGACTTTATTGCAACAAATCACCAAACAAAATTGGCCTAATTTTACACAGTATTATCAAGGGATACAGATTCTTGATTAATTTCCTCATTCAAAGAACAATCCTCTGCTATACACAGAACTGCATGAGCCAAAACAATTGGAAAAGTTAGAGCCAAAGTAATTAAAAGATGGATTCCAGCACCAGTGATAATAAGAGCACAACATGTCCCAATTGCTAGCAGTGGCAGAACAATAGGCCTTGTATCGAATGCGATAAGCCAACGAAACAGAACAGAATTGGCCACTGAACGAAGAAATAGCAAGTACAAAATTGCCACCTCCTTCATGGCAACTAAACAGACTAACGGAACTTTACGTTCAGGAATAAGCGCGATGAAAAGGACTATCCACATGAATTCAACATAGTATAGCCCAAATTTGCTCAAGTCTTCTATGATTCGCGCTGCTGCTGATTCAAGAATGGAAGGGATGCTAAATGGACAAGAAACTTGGAAGGAAAAAGGTTGACCCTTTTCAATATTTGGGATATGTTTTGATTCGTCAGGCTGAGTTTGGGATGCAGGATTTGCAGAAGTGGCTGACGGCCTTTGCACTGCTGCACCATAACTTGCCATTTTTCTGTTAGATGAATGTGTATGACTGAAAGTATGGAAAAAACTAAAGGGTATTTATTGATCCATTAAAGTAAGTAGAAATGAGTCATTATCAAAGTCCTGGAGACTTTGAAATATCAAAATAATCATGTATCAGGACTTTTGCCCACATTGGTACGCATACTGAACAGTTGTAGGCTCTTTCACCAATTAAGATGTGGCATGCATAAGGTGGACTTGAGTAGACTTGTATGCAATAACCAGGAAGCTCCTAAGTGGTATTTATCTTTAAGAAACACATAATTTGAACTATCTTATACCTAAGTGAAATTTCTGAAATGTTAGTCAGATGCCTACAGTCGGTGTATCTTTGAAAGTTCAGATGGAGAGAATAAACGGACTCCTTGAGGACTACTTAAGCCACTTTTGAAGGACTGGCGTTGTAGGATGTTGCTCGGTCCTTCTATAACTTAACAAACAAAAAGCTCTGCTTCAAGTTAGCCTCCTCACAAGGAGCAGACTAGCACAGGGGTGCATGGTCACCGATTCTCCTCTCCAATGGCAAGAATTCGGAGGAGGGCTCTAAATTGGCAACATGAGATGGGACTGGGCTATCAAATGTGCTAAAGAAAGGACTGGAAAAACAAAAATGTACAGGATGACACTAGCAAGTTGTGTGTACCGGGTGCGGCAGGAAAGACACTGGAGAATATTCCAACAGAGGGGAAGGAATGCAGAAGACGTAACTAGGTTGATCACACAGGAGAGATAACTAGGTTGATCCTTTGTAGTTGTATAGGTCGGATTATTCCGGATACGTTATCGTCGTTGTTGTGGCTGTGTAGGTGCTTTTCACTAGTAGTTGTTGGTTGCTGGCAGCAGGGCTTAGACATGTTTGTAAAGCCTGCGGTAATTTGTGCGCATATTTTTCCTTTTGGTAATAGAATCCCTTTATTTACCCCCCAAAAAAGAGGTGTGTAACTTATCAGATAAGTGTTTAATTTGCTAAAACTTGCAGTAATTAGTAATTAGTATACATTATTTTCAACAAAACTTTTTGGCACATAAGCTAAACAATAGAAATATAACATCTAAAATGACCACACATACACACACAATAAAAAAAAAAAGGCAGAAATAATTAAAATATGACAGCAAATTCTCCCCCATATGGCACAGGGGAAAACCATCCTTGACTTTATTACCACCAAACATCAACAAAATTAGCCTAATTCTACACAGTATGAACAAGGGGTACAGATTCTTGATTAATTTCCTCATTCAAAGAATAATCCTCTGCTATCCACAGAACACCATGAGCCAAAATGATAGGCAAAGTTGCAGCCAAAGTGATCAAAAGATGGATTCCAGCATGAGTAAAAATAAGAGCAAGACATGTCCCAATTGCTAGCAGCGGCAGAACAATAGGCCTAGTATCAAACGCGATAAGCCAACGAAACAGAACAGAACTGGCCACTGCACGAAGCAATAGCAAGTACAATATAGCCACCTCCTTCATGGCAACTAAATAGACTAATGAAACCTTACGTTGAGGAATAAGGGCGATGAAAAGGACTATCCACACGAATTCAACATAGTATAGCCCAAATTTGCCTAAGTTTTTAATGATTCGCGCTGCTGCTGATTCAGAGGTGGCAGGGATGCTAAATGGACAAGTAACTTGGAAGGAAAAAGGCTGACCCTTTTCAAGATTTGGGATATGTTTTGATTCATCAGGCTGAGTTTGGGATGCAGGACTTGCAGAAGTAGCTGATGGCCTTTGCACTGCTGCACCATAACTTGCCATTTTTCTGTTAGATGAAAGTGTGCGACTGAAAGTATGGAAAAAACTAAAGGGTATTTATTGATTACATAAAGTAGAGATGAATCACTGTTTAAGTCAATACTAAGAATTTTCTTCCCATTTATTTTATGCACAAGACTTTGAAAACTCAAAACTAATCATGGACCTGGTCATATATCATGACTTTTACACCCCTTTATACGCTTTGGATGGCCATGAAGGTTTACCTCAACAATTGAAAGTTGACTTGAAGAGTTTTTTCATAGCTTCTATCAAATCTACAACAATGACAACATATCTAGTGAAATCCCACAAGTGGGGTCTAGAGAGGATAAAATGTATGCAAATCTTACACTAACTCACAGAGATAGAGATAGAGGTTTATCCTGAAGACCCTCGCCGTCAAAATATCAAGCCCCAAAAGTGGAAGAAACTAGATATGAAACAAAGAGAAAGGAAAAGGAGAAAAAAAAATCGACTAAAAGGAAAAGCAGATGATAATATAAAAATACAATAGAAGTAACAAATATAAGCCGGAAAAAACTACACACGATAAATATTTGTTGAAGTATTTGATGAACAAAATATTCTCACTTTTGGCAAACTTAGAGGATCAAAACTGCAAATAAATATGTTGAAGGAACTGTTCTGAGCCTACCATCAAATATAAGGGACCATTGTTATTTTCTTGAAAGTAAAGAGGACAGACATGGTAATACGCAAAAAAGTGACATAAATAGTGGCATGTTATCAAGAATCAAAGCATTTGAAAGCTGTCTAATGAAAGAAAGTCCACAGCATCATAATAAAGACAAGTTTTTCCGTCAAATAGAAAAATTGAAGCTTTGAACATGTCAACTTTTCTGGTCTGACTATCTACGAGACATATCTTTCTGCAAAGAAAATGTAATGTCAGCAACCACCTAAATTTCCAGCTTTACTACATCACGAGCACTGCTCGGCTGATCTCTGAGCCTAACATTTTTCTCCTTCATTTATCGTGAAAAGGGAGTCGTGATAAGAGAAGAAATATGCCTAGATACAATTTTCCATCCTAGTAATGGATGCTTTCAGGGAATAACCGAGCACCCTGGCCAGCCTCTATTCATGATATCCGTATTTCTTATGTTTCCATGAATAAACACCTTTGGTTCCTTTGCCTGCATGATGAAAACAGGTTATCAAGCAACAAGGATGCCAGAATTTTGAAGCTATCATTTGGCATTGTCTGAAAAATCCTTACAAGTGATATTGGAGGAAAACCAGTTCGTATGCGAACCCGAGAAAAACCATCCACGCTCATCAGACATCTGAATCCTTCGATGTAAGAATTCTCACTGTAACAGCAAAGTTGGCAGAGATTAGGCGGACAGACTATAAACAAGATCAGCATTAACTAAAATACTATCAGCAAAGAATTGAGGATTGGCTGTGCACAAAATCTAACCCTTCAAAACTCAAAGAGGAAATAAAGAAATGTGACGGCATGTGGTGCGCTCAGCAACAGGTCTATAGTAAAAATCATACATTTACATCGAAAAATCTCTCACTAGAATATAAAAGGCTCAAAACAGGCCTTTGAAATACCCAGTCACGTCATTTGCAAACCCGTCGACTGGTTCGAAAATGTTCTAGCTTACACTTTAGGAAGAGTATTCTAGCTCACGTTCTTGCAAGGAACAGTAACACTTTAATCTTAAGGTCCTTTATCCCAAAGCATAGTATTATCTCTACACTACCCTTTTATACAAGATACAATATCAGGTAATACATGTCTGTGATAGTATTCTATTTAAAAATGTGATACCTTCTTGTGTCATTTAAAATCTTTCAGCACCAACCTTGGCCGGGCCTGATATTTATACCAATCTCTATTTGAACACCCAGTTGACACCCAGAAGTTAGCTCTAGTGAGCACATTCTCACGTGTATTTTTATCTCAAAAAGATTTTTCCCTTGATAAATTGTTAAAGTACCATGTGCAGGCAACATAGACCCGTGTATTCTGAAACCTCCAAACCAGAAATGGCCAAGAAAACCACATTAACTTATAAATGTATATAACTGGGAAGCAAGAATTCCATCTACCAATGAACCAAGAAGTAAAACACAATAATTCATAATTAATACTCGACTGTCAGACTTTAGCATCAGTAACACCAACTATATTGGTTTAAGCATAAGTAATATCTCTACATTACCCTTTATTCAAGATACAACATCAGGTGATACATGTGTGTGATAATATTCTATTTAAAATTTAACAGCAACTATATTGGTTTAAGTAATAACACAAATATGCAGGAAGTCGACAACAAGACCACTTCCATAGCTAGCCTCTTTACACTTCAGGGATCCAAGCACCATAAAGCATCTATGCATCATAGAAGAGACATAAATTCAGATGCAAAATAGTTCTTTAGCAGTCTTGTCCAAGGAAGGAAAAACACAATATCAGAGAAGTAATGCATCTCCATTACAGATATCAGCATTTCCCGAGGAACAAAAGGGGAAAAAAGCATCACCCTTGACAAAGTTGATAACCAACTATTTGCATAATCAAATCATAAGTTCTAAGAAACTCATCATATCACATTTTGTAAATCAATGTCATCCTCTATCAAGAGTTATTCTTTTGGTAAAGACTAATATGCTTCTTCTCCATTTAGGTACGGCAAATTAGCAAATGCTGTTCAAGCCGTGTGAAGCTTAATCACCACATTTTCTAGAGGCTTAGACCACTAAATATATTGCTTCTTTCACAAGGTAAGTGCAGTGAACAGTGATCCATCTGGGTCATGCTAAGGTCATTATTTATTTATTTATTTGGGGGGGGGGGGGGGGACATAAGGTCATTATTATTCATTTAGAACTAATACCTAAGTGTTGTCAATCATGCATGGGTTCATGAAATCCTAGAATGAGGAAGCAGGAGTAGTGATGGTGCTGAAAGCAAAAGTGTCCGCCATCACATGACACTGAAATTTACCAAGCATACTTGGAAATAACTTCATCTCTGCAATCAAAGAAAGATTAAATGGCTATACAGAACTTGCTGAAAGAACTTGGGGAGTCTGAAGACCAAAGCACTTTACCAATGATCAGACAAGCCTTACTTTCCCAACAATCAACTCACCCTTTCACGCTCTAAGTTTATCCTTACTTAGACTCGGAATGCTACTTCTACCTGATTCCACTGAGGCTACGAACAGAGATAAGAAAACAAGCTGGTTGGAATTTCAATTTCAGTAGACTTTGAATGATCGGGAGTTGGACACTAGAAGATTTTTGGGTAGGCTGGGTTCTTTTCAAGGATTGGCACAGAATCCAGACAAGCAAACATTTAAAGCCCATAGCAAAGGAATCCTTATGGTAAATATTTGTTGTTTCACAATTATGTCATGGTAGACAGCAAGAAATTTTTATGCAATGGAAAACAAATGCTCCTTATAAGGTGGCTTCTTTCACTTGGTTTGTTGCTCGAAATGCTTGTTTAACACAAGAAAATCTTCAAAGCAAAGATTTTCAGCTGTGCCTTAAATGTTGTCTTTGTGGATACAACTCAGAGGGTGTTAATCACCTAAACATTGTCGCATTACGGTTTAACTTTCGCACTGGTTTCTCGATATGGTGGGACCTTAAACAGATGATGCCAAGACAGACGGTGAGTTATTGAAGTGCTGGACCATCAGAGGAAGGAATCCCAAGCAAAAGACATGGTGCAAACTATTCAGACGTGTACATGGTGGACAGTTTGAGGGAGAGAAATGCTAGAAGCTTTGAGGACAGAGGAGAGCCCATTGAGAAGATCAAAATGAACTGTTTACTTTCGTTTTATTTTTGGTGTAAACAGAATTATGTTAAGGATGCTGAATCAGCAAAAAAAAAGTTATCGAATCATTTTAAGAATAGAAAGGGATGCACCTTTGGTAATTCGCAAGCTAACATGCATCAGTCAACAAATCCATTACAACTGTCCATAATGCCTTAGCCTCAGAAAACAGAAGATGTTACTTCCATCCCCCAAAACAAAGGATCTTGCAATCTATTGGAATAATTAGCCAGCAAACTAAGATAAATAAATTATAAGGAACTCACTTCAGAAGATATGTGAAATTTCTCATCTGCAAGTCTCCCATAGAAATATTTTCTTCTTTGGAGTACCTGAACCCAAAGTAGCAATCTTGGAGTTAAAATGCAAAATGCATCTGGAAGAAAATTACAGAAACAATAAGATGAACTTGGAAAGATGCGCACCCCTTGAAAGGTTAAAAGTACAGGAACAATCAATCATATGCATCTCTAAGAAGTAATTTGTACTATACAACCACAATACAGCAAAATTATTTTACACTATCCATTTCAAATAGAAAATAGAAGATGATGTGCAGATCCTAACACTGAAGCAGAGAATATAGATGCCTTTCTTGCATGCAAAGGAAGACAATTTAGCTAAGTACACAAATTGTGTAGAGATAAATACACTATGATGCATTTAAAGAGAAGAAAAGTTACAGCTATGACGGAACAAGACAAAGATGACATGAGAAATACTGAGAACAATACAAAAATACAACAAGGTGTAATTTTTTAACCAATTATAAGTCAAAAGGTTAATCCATAAAAGAAGTTCGAAAGATATGTTAACACATAAAACGAACTAATAACACATGAAACGAACTAGTGCTGCCATGTCAAGACTAGTCTATTCGTTGGAAATAGAAAACAGGAAGAAGATAAACATTAATAACAATAACAACAACAACAACAACATACCCAGTAAGATCCCACAAATGGGTCCTGGAGAGGGTAAAATGTACGCAGACCTTACACCTACCTCATAGAGGTAGAGAGGTTGTTTTCAAAAGACCCTCATCTCAAAAATATCATCCCCAAAAGCAGAAATTACTAGATATAAAACCAAACGACAAAGCAAAGATAATTTATAAAGATAAAAAAAGTAACAAAATGGATGACGGACAATAACAACACCATATACAAAGACACAACTATCTCTGCTCACCTACTAAATTGCAAAACCAAACATCATCCTACCCCTATTAGCCGTCTAACCTTCTATCCTAATATGCGACCTCCACTCCTTTCTATCTAAAGTCATGTCTTCAGTGATATGAAGATATGTCATACCCTTTCTAATCACTTCCCCCTAATACTTTTTCGGTCTACTTCTATCCCTCCACGTAACCCCCTAAATCCAACCTTTCGCACCTCCTAACAGAAGAGTCAGCAATTCTTCTCTAAACATGCCCAAACTATCGCAGTCTCGCTTCTCTCATTTTGTATGTCGTAGAGACCACCCCTAACAGTGGAATGAAATAATACCCAACACAAAGCAGGATTATAGAAAGACCAAAACAAAAAAGAAAAGGAAAATTAAGAGGATATAACTAGCATTCCCACTTTTTCTTGCTTTCATCGGACGTCGATCATCCTTGCTCTTCCATGTTAAATTATCTTTATTTTCAAGTGGCAATGGGAACAAATCTCTAGAACATATGACCAGACTTCACCAAAAAGAACTAAATTAGCAAAATGGGACTGGCAAGAAAGAAATAAAAGGAAAAAGAATTCTACCAAAAGATAACTGCTGAAAAAACAAGCCTCTTGCGTGAACGCTATTGGCAATAATGCACCAGACAGGTCGCTCCTGCCTTGTCATTCATCCCAATTGGCCTATGGCTAGGGTAGGCTACAAGAGTTGAGCCATCTTAAAGAGGGTGGAACGGCAACAGACTCCTTAATCTTTATGGATCCATGTTAATATCTGTATATCACCTTTTTTTAAGGTTTGTCTAAGCATATAGTTGAAACAATGAATACTGTACATGGGCCTATGGTTCCTCGAGGACAAATATTAGGCTATATCCCCACATAGATTTATTGCTTACGTCACACCTTCCTATCAACTTCCAAGTGACCAAACACTATTACTTCTCTTAAGCAAGGCAAAAAGCTATATTCTCTCAATTATGATATCATATAAAGAGCAAATCATCCAATTCTTAAATTCTATAATTCTTACTTCTTTGGTAAATTTTTTCCATGTTTTCCTTTTTTCAGTTCTAATCAAAAGGGATAAGGCTTATGGTTTAGGCTAGGGAAGCATTTTTAAAAGATTGGTCTTATCAGAAAGCCCCAGGTACTCAAAGGACCTTCAGAGCAGATATCCAGAGTAGCTGCATAGTAAGAAATTTGAATTGTTAGAGCCTTTTTGAAGGTTTCTACAGATAAAATTACGCATTAGCATACATTTCATGGATAGGAGATCTCCAACTAAAATCTCATCCTGGTAAAGATCTGATACGACTCCTCCTTTACGGACTTACTCTTAGGAAGAAAATCTAGACAAGCATGTGGAGATAATCTATCTTAGTTTCTTTGGTTTAAATAGGATAAAATATATAAGCAATACTTAGATCAGAGCGTTTTTCCTTGGAGATGGAAGATCAATCCAGAGATCATTTGGATTCCATTAGTAATGAGGATTTATAGTAGTTATTTATAAGCAGTAAATATTACCGGCAGTTATCTACAGCAGTAACTGTTTCTATGCATTTGGAGTTATCCTTATTTTTTTATGACAAGGATTTATCCTTATGTTTCATATAAATATGTGTACTTGGGAGAATTCTGAGGAAGAAAAGTATTATCATTATCTTTGTATCTGGAGATTCGTCCAGTCCATATGGACGTGGTTATGGGTTAATGCAGTGTTTAATATTCTTGCACTTTATTTAACCAGTAAAGTTTCATTCTCATCTTGTTTCATCTTAGTTTCTATCAAGATCACTGAGTGAATTGCATCAAAATGGTGATCAAGCATACCTCCATGGATAATTATATTCACAAAATCGGGATATTCCATTCATTGCTGAAAAAGTGTCAATATGAACCCTGAGTTCATCTGAATGCTTCGTCACACCACCTAGGCAAAGATTCAAGTCGACATTGTAAGCAGGGAAAGTTAAAGGCTAGGAGAAAAAAGGATAAAGTAAAAGTAGTGAGGGAACTAATTATTAATAGAGGTACATAAATAATAAAGAAAAGCAGGGGAAACCTTTAAAAGATGTAGAAAACCACAGCGTACAGGCCACTTAGATACAATACACTATCCATACAACTATAAGTGCCAAACTGCTTACTTTACAGAGAAATTGTTAATGTTGTTGCTCCAATTAGTTTTTTGTTTTGTCCAGTTTACCTTAAACCCTACTATTTTATACCTAAGAACTTGCTCCAGCAAGAACAGAAAACTATTGCATTAGTCGTCGTCCTAGAGTCCACGAGTGACTCAAAAAGCTAACTCTTTTAACTAGCTTACCTAGATACACCATTGAAGGAATATAGTTACGGAAGTTAAGTTAAATAAACATGTGAATTTCCAAATACTGAGCACCTGGAAAGTTACAAATATAACCCTGCATTAATTGACTCCAAACAACTGCTTTTGGGACCACAAAATTACTATAAAATCAGTGTCTTGAGAATAACTATGCAAGACTGTTATCACTTGTTTCTATGGTAGCTGAACCATATTTCTATATGTTGTAGGGAAAGAAACCACTAAGAACAGTGTTTTCCAGATAGAAAGCACAATATTTCTTCCATCTTCAAGAATATCATCAGCATATATAATCATGCGAACCCCTAGAAAATAAACTGGCAGAAAGAATATTTCAAACCACATCTGCCATTAAATGGCCCACATATCCTCGAACAAATTATACAATGATGGATCCATGCAACTAAACACAATGCAAATTAGTTTTAGATCGCATCTTAGATAACCTTAATTTTAAGAAGAGCAAGGTTGTTTGAATGGACAACATATAAGTATTCATTCCTTGAGAAAACACATTCAAGATTAAAGGGTGTTGCATGGATAAGCCCAAAAGACCTATGATGACTCTCGAAGGGATATTGGAAAAGAAAGACAGGCTAGGACTGGCATATTGACAGGATATTCAATTTGTCATGATGATGATGATGTACAAATCAGATAATAATCTTACTCGTCTCCAACAATAAGGTAGCACCCATTTCCGGGACTAGCCCGCTTCCACTTTTTTCTTTTGTTTTTTTATGATAACATGAATGATGTTAAGCAATGAAACAAAAAGGGGCAAAAACCAAGGCATTAGTTTGTGATTTTTAATGGTTTGAACCTTATAAACATAAGAGGATCAAGCAGTCCATGGCTCATTCAAACTCAAGAATGTGAGTAAAACATCAAGAGAGAGCTTACCTATCCTATGTAGAGCTTTTAGAGCATAACCACTAGGATAGTTTTCATACGATGCCATGAAAAGAACTGCCGTGCAGGCTAGACTAAAAAGTAAGAGATGCGTCAGAATACACCCAAATAATTCAATTTGCAGTGCGAGCAAGTTGGTTCCCATCATACCTGCCAAGCATAAATCCCAACATAGCAACGTACAGAAACTTCCAGAAACTCTTTTTCCTGTTATTATACCTGTATAAAGTTGAGATAATGCAACAGCATATGAATTTCCAGATAAATAATGATATAATCTTATGCAATGATGGTGAGATTCAAAAACTCAAACAACTTCTCATTGGTATTAGCCAGCTTGGGGTGGGGGGCAGGCAAACTGTCACATTGACTGGCAGCATCCAGTCCAATGCTACAACAGCATACTTAAAGTCAGGCGAGGGCTAAAGCACCACGAGAAAGAATTCCTTAGATATATATAATCTTTAATTCTTAAAAAAAAAAAAAATTCCCTAGATATTGTCAGCAATACATGTTAGCTAACATTAATGACACATAAAAGTAGCATATACATGTGGACTGATTGCCTAAGCGAATCAGATCTTCACTTTATGGTGCAAATAGGAAATATTAGATTTCGAAATAAGTTCAAAGTTCTGCAGGCCTAACCACCTTCAAGGTTTCACATACGAGTCATTTATGGTTCAAACAGAATCCACATAAGACCAGCCATATACTACTATTGAGACACAAAGTCCCACATTGGTGGTTAATGGGATGGGTGGTCTCCTTATAAGGTTTAGGCAATCCTCCTCCCTT
>JAABOM020000001.1:24751562-24770050 GCA_011800125.2 Solanum clarkiae
TTATAAGGCTTAGGCAATCCTCCTCCCTTTGAGCTAGCTTTTGGGGTGTGAGTTAGGCCTAAGACCTACTTCAACAACTACTCTACATAAAAGAACTGAACATGAATATACTCGCATGAAGATGTCTTTTGGAACTCAGAAAAATTGAAGTGGGATCATGCTAAGCATAAGAAACGACATACAGTCTACTAGCTGCAACAGCTGCTGCAAAGTTGAAGATGGGAATGGAACTAATTATGAAACGGAGCTCCTGCAGCATTGACAATTTTTGCAGTGAACAAATTATCACAACATTAACATCAACTATACAACTCAATCATAGATCTACTGAGAAATACCTTGTGCGGAAGCTTTGAGTACAGTAGAACAAAAGAGAGAACTGGAAGGATGTAGAAGAAAACCCTTCTGTCCAGTAAAACCCCAAGCTGGAAAAGACTAACATCAAGTTCAAGAAAAGAATTAAAGGACCAAGTGCAATTGAATGCCTCAGTCCTAAAATAGTGATGTAGCATTACAACTTCCAAAATATTACTTCGTACTACCTAGAAATGCAACAGCACGATGGTTACCAGCCTGCTACTGTGAGATGATGCAAGATTTTATTTTTCTATATTAGAGGCTATAAATTTCTGAGGATGAATGAAAAAGGTTCTCTTCAGACTGCTTTAGCCTTTTACTCAAAATTTCATAGGAGCTATTAAACTATGAATACCTTGAAATAGCCTCATTCTAGCAATTTAACGGGGTTAATTTTATCATTACATTCTTAAGGGGATTTAGGCCTCCAATTGCTTCTCTCAGACACCTCTGACTATCTCTGCAATGTTTTATAGACTGGTGCATGCTGAGAAATCCCACTTTTGTAATAAATGGCATGCAAGTAGAAAGCATTGCAGGAAAAAAATACATACCAAAAAAAGCGGGTATGCAGCAAGCAGTGAACGGGGAAGCGCTGACGTGAAGTACCAGTGGAAAGGATGTGTCTGTTCACATTTATTAAGGAACAACAAAAGATATGGAAACCTTTTTTATAAATGTGAAACACCAAATGATATGGAAACCTTTGTTAAAAAAACCTCTAATTAAAGGAGTTCTACTTGAATGCTTACATAATCGCAAGACTCCAGCAAATAAAAAAGGTTGCCCATGAGTACAAGTTTTCAGGAACAAAGTCAAATCCAATCAAAATAAAATAAAAAAGCAAATCAAGCAATTCACTAGAAATGCTCACAGCCACCTTTAGTCAGATTTTTTTTTTTTTTTTTGAGAAAGGTAACATTAGTCAGAATGTGTGACACTTCATATTACGTCTTCCTTTACAGTGGGAAGCAAAAAAACACACATACTTGTGCCACTAGATAATATAGTCATGACTTATCCATGTAGAACAACTTGGAAGTACATATAGAAACTAAATGTGTAATTAAATTTACGAATGCAGGATACACCCCATTCAGAACTCCGGTTCAGAACAGAGTTGAACCAGAAAACTTCTAATTCAGGCCACAACAGCCTTTTCCAAATGACTGAATCGACAAGAACAGTAAGGCCTGTAATATGGTCAAAAACATTGTTTCAAACTTTCAGATATTATGACATCCTTATTTCAAAGAAATTTTATTTATTTTTTTTTCTGCTAACGTATATTACAGATAAATTTGGTAACTACACAAGTTACTTCACCAAATAACAGAGATTCCTTCAATATAGAAGCTTACAAACCTATGGAGAGGAGAGCAGCAGCTAAGCAGGACATCAGTGCTTTCCAGAAAGAAACTGATTTAGTCTGCAGGGGAGAAATAATATCCATATTAGACAATACAAACAGAGAAAGCATACACTTTATAAGGCTACCAAAACCACAAAACAACGGCATGAAAACTTATCAAAACCACAAAACAATGGCACGAAACCAATTCCATAATTTTTTTTATCCTGAGGGATATATCCACTTTTCAGTGCAGTACACAGCACCAGATGCTTTATATTGTTTGGTCATCCGATGTTCATTTGGGCTCATTACTTTACCCATTCAAATAATTTGATAAATCAGACGGACTCTTACATGAATGCGTCAAGTGCATGCAGCACTTTGGTAAGAAATAAACATCACGTTCTCAGTATAAGTGGACAAATTAGTCTTTATACAAAATTCTAAGGGGGAGAGAGAAAAAACTAATTAAAGCAAGCACCAGTATCAAAGAGTAAGAAAAGTAATGACTCTTAAGTAGAAAGCAGTTCTCAAAAACTAAGTTCAGGAGATGAACCAACTCGTCCACCCCAATCTACCATTGCTGCAGTTCTCCAAAGGTAAAGGAGAACAGAATCAAAAGAGAAAGTAACGATTCCTAAGTAGACAACTGTCTCGCTTACCAGCAAGAGCTCCAAACCGAAAGGAGCAATGAGCAGAAGTATGTCGCATCTGAAGACTAACGTTGCAATCACCTGAAAGAGAAAACAAATGTTAATGTGATAAATGCAAATAGTCATTATAGATGTTAATGTGATAACTGCAAATAGTCATTCTCTGTAGCTGATTTCTTATTTGCAATAGTAATTTTAATTATCTGTCTGATAACACAGCAATTACTTATTTTAAGTCATTGCGACCATTTGGGCTAGTTAAACTACGAATAGATATTTAACTTAGAATTCCTAGCTCCCTGTGGGCTTGACCCCAGGTCCTTAAGTCAGAATATATTTGCAGTGACCACTGATTCTCTTTATGGTGTAAGTCACGCATGATCAGTTGTCTAATTATCTTGGGCTTCCTTGTCCTTGGACGATTCCTCAGGTTTGGCTAGCAGGATGCTCATATACTTTAAAAGTAAAGCAGAAAAGTGTATTAGACAAAACACTCAAGGAGGTCTGCTAAGTCTACACGAGCCAAAAAAGGAGAGACAAATATCCAGAAAGAGAAAATAGAATATACTTATTGTTTACATAATAACCCTCAAATATTTTAAGCCCTTGTAAATGTGGCTAATACATCTTCCAATTTTATGATAGTAACTTTTTCAATTTTCGGATCAATGAAAAGGAACCTGCATTAGCAGACATATAGCCTTTTTCATTGGTTCCAGCAACTTGTTGATTCTCTTTATGGTGTAAGTCACACATGATCAGTTGTCTAATTATCTTGGGCTTCCTTGTTCTTGGACGATTCCTCAGGTTTGGCTAGCAGGATGCTCATATACTTTAAAAGTAAAGCAGAAAAGTGTATTAGACAAAACACTCAAGGAGGTCTGCTAAGTCTACACGAGCCAAAAAAGGAGAGACAAATATCCAGAAAGAGAAAATAGAATATACTTATTGTTTTACATAATAACCCTCAAATATTTTAAGCCCTAGTAAATGTGGCTAATACATCTTCCATTTTTATGATAGTAACTTTTTCAATTTTTGGATCATTGAAAAGGAACCTGCATTAGCAGATATATAGCCTTTTTCATTGGTTCCAGCAACTTGTTTCCCCACCAAATGCCCCAAAGTTCACCACTTAGAGAATGTGAAAGGAGACTTTACTTCATTGTTCTCCTAGTTCTCTTTTCTTGCTTCTGTATTCCACAAAAATATAGTTGACAATGAATAAGTTACTGTACATACAATGATAGTACAAAGTACTGAAGGTGGCACATTCACATCACTTGCAGCTCTAAGGCTAGAATGCATTGACAAATATGATGCATAAGAAGCTAGTAGAAAGCAGAAAACAAGCATAGAAACTGGGAACAGTCTAGTTTATTTACATGGTGAGTTTGTGCACTTGTATGACACCTTTGGGATGTTTTTTGTATTATATATCTAATCATCAAAAGCTTAAGCTCATATATTACGTAAGAAAAGAAAATATTCTGAAACATAATTTGCTCCAAAAATGAATATGAAGATCTGCAAATATATGGCTTCTAATAAAGTAAATCATTGTTAAATATGATATCTAAAACAATGTGTCCTGGTTATATGGTGAGTCAAACTTACCATGCAATTTAATGCAGCATACAGACTTCCCTTAAACCAAAATCCATATGCCAAGTTTACTAGAAAAGAAAAACAAATCTGTGAAATCAATGCTCAATCTTTCCCTTTTAGGAGATGAAAATAACTGAGACAAAAAATTGCAAGGAGCGTATAATATCCATATCTAAATTATGACTCAGTTGTTAGTTAAATTGAAGGACGACCAAGTTAATCAATAAGACAGACATATAAGAGTCAAATCTTAAGCCGAGGGTTGGGTATTCAAATAGTTATTATCGATATGATGTGCTTATAGAATTAGAAGGGATCATTCAGATTGCTTGAGGTGACGAGTTTGGTATTTTGACAGGAGTACTGAGAATAGTAATTTACCACAACTTGTGTTTTATAATTTACATGATTTATACATGGTTTATAAAGTATCCGATACCATCTGTAACGACATTTCCATCTGAATGCCCAACTAATTTCAACTCCAGTCGTGTAAATGTACATTGCGTCAATTCTAGTAGGGAAAAATCTTATACTATCAAGAAAATTTCTTATTCTTTTTTAAGGTTTTGTGAGCTATGGTGTTGTCATAGTTTGATGAACCTGTATGTTCTTTACTTCCAGCAAGACTAGTACATTTGCAATGGATCTTCAGGTCCAGCTGGAGACTATCATCATCCTACAAGTGTTGGTGGGAGAATGGAAGAACACTTGTCAAGGGAGAGATCATCAGACCTTTTAGATAAACCTAGTATTATGTGCATTTTTAGGTTGTTTCGTAAAACATAAATCATTCATGCAGAGAGGCCAAGCATATTAATGGCCTTACTTTGCACAATTGTCAAGAGTAGAGTTAATTTGAAGATTCCTTCATACTAATAGAGGAACAAAGAGGCCTTACTGACCAAAGGGGAATGGCAAAAGGTGAAGAAGTAGGTCCCATCTAACTTTTTGGATTATCTAGTCGTATCAGTGTGCTAGTTTCCTTTTCAGGAAGTATGGCTATTATTTTGGGACTGATCAAAAGGAAAGACAGCATTTAATTTGGATGGAGAAATAGTTAGCACTTAAGTAGAAAAAGAAAAGTATGAATGTACAAATACTGACCTAAAGCAAATGCCAATATATTTGGAAGAGGACGAGTGCAATAGAACAGCAAATGAAACTGCGATGCTGTCAGGAAAACAAAAAATGCTTCAACTTGAGACCCATACTTCTTCTTGATCTGCACAACCAATTTAACATCACATTATTAGCTATCACCTTTTACTCTAACTCAACAGAAAAGGGCATTTTTGGAGAACGAAAGTTCATCCATTCAATTTTCTCAATTGAAACATGATTCCCTTGTTCAGGAAAAGAATTAAACATTTGGAAACTGCATGACAAGCACTATGTCACAAGATTTAATAATTCGAAAGATATTTAAAATGTTAGAAGAAATTGTCTGACTCCTCGAAAAGGGATAGTGTCATGTAAAATGAACATAGGGAATAATAACTTAAATTAAATGAAACAATGCTGGAAAAAGGAAATATTAGCATTATTGCTAAATTTGATCAGATAGATGATTTCTGTTGCAACTGATGCCAACACATTTGTGGACTTCATAGATTCCCGAAAGTTTTACAGTGAAGCTAAGATCCCATTTGCTGTAGATATTTCTTGCAATTTCTTTGTTTCAATGAAATTCCATACTTACCACAAAATTGCAAGATTCTTAGGCAAGAATATACTTCAGTTCAACACCCAATAGAAAAACAGTCATATTGAAGTACAGTCACTATATTCTTGTATAAAATCAGATACCTGAATGCGAAAAAATCGTAATGTAGACAGCACGATACCACCCAATACCAGTCGTACTACACAAACAAACCCGAAAGTCAGTCACCAAAGAAATAGCACAACAGATAAAGGAAAAGCATGTGATAGGTTTTTAGGCTCGTCATAAAAACAGAGCTAATGGTCAAATAACAGAAATCACTCTTTTGATTTACAAAGAAAGGAATTACTCAAAGAAATAAAGCCATACAATGTTCATATGAGAGTGTATTTTTGTAGCTTAAACGTGCTTAAATTGGCTTTCACCTGAAAACAAGCCATACTAATTATTTACTGTGTTTAAGTGTTAGGATGGTGCCAAGAAAAGAAAAGCAGACGTGATATTACTTTACAAACAGTCCAAGACTTGCAAAAGCCATGTCCCACTTTAAAACTTTTAACGATGTAACATGTTCATGTCATATATCAAGGGTGTATCAACTGCCGGAAAAATGAATACACGTGTCCTAAAGTTACCAGCTTATAACTTGGGTAATTATTGTTGTTTCAGCGCAAAAGCACAAGTAATCTCATTCTCAGATTATAAGCTCTTTCATACTCAACCCAAGTCATTCATTGAACTTGAAATTTCCATTTATATCAAACTCTGACTGCACAAGAACCATTGAATTTAACAATAAGTATATAATTTCTTTAGCATCAGCTTGAGCTTTCTGAATAACTATAGTTCATTTAATCACTGCTCCATCTTATATCATCAACTTCCTTTCACAGAGAAACACAATTGCTAACTTGTATTCATAACCTGTTCACCACTATGAATAAGCTACATTGTCTAAAAGGTGATATCTTAGAAGACTGAAAGCAGAAGATTGTAACCATATTTCTGCCTTTGGCGTCCAAACCAACATAATGTGATTCTGGGTTGGAGCTAACTACTATGCTATTGAAAAACTGTAGGACGTAATGCAAAATTTCTTCTCTTCTTTTTTTGCGTATGCCAAGTTAAAACAAAGATGTTTTTTGACTTTAAAGTGATGAAAAAAACAATTCAGGCAACAGTGCGGGTCAAACGTAATCATGTAAAGATTGAACGAGTAAAACCTCATCATGGTTACCAAACACCTTCATATCAGATTTAAGCGACACAAAAATGTTCCCTCACAATAACATACCTGCATATAGACTATACAGTTTTGGTAAATGTAGCAAATTCATTAGGAGAACAACTGGAGATGCCAAAATAGATACAAGAATAGCTCCTGCAATGTAGATAGAATTTGCAGAAAAAATAACTTAAATATTGGAGATAATGTGCACAAATAGAACTGGAGACCGTATATGCTTTAACTGACACATGTTTTTGGAAAAAGAAAAAAAAAGCACCTAGCTGACACCCAAGAAGGTCAATGCAGCTATTTTCCATATTAATGCATGCCTTTATTTAGTGAGTAAAAATGCCCACGCCAACTTTTTCTCCTTCTCCCAGAATAGTAACCCTTTCATATCAGTATCTTGTCTCCACAATTTTCACCCAAAACCCCTTCTCCAGACAGGTCAACAGTGGATTTTTCCTTTTGGTGACTCAAAACATTCAGTCTCATTGTTGGAGGTGGACAGGCTCAGAAACTAGAGCAGCCCTCTCTTAATTCGATTTTATACCACTATTTCCTCTGCAAAATAATCATTGAATGGAAATAGACAATTTCTTGATGCAACACTAATTGGCAATAAATTGGTAGGTCATGTCAACAATAGAAGGTGTCATTTCCAGGCAAAGACCTAAACTAGATAAATATTCATTGCCATTGGATGAGTTATTATGAAAATGAACTTTCACAGAGAAAGAACAGACCTCTTTCAAAAGAAGCGGTGTCCTAGGATTGCCGTTTATGTAGGAAGATGTGGACACTCTGCATAAATGATAAGAGAGGTTGCTTCAGTAGCAAGAGCACTCCATTTGCAACCAAATGGTTGAGAATTTGAGTCACCAAAGAAGAGAAAAGTAGGAAAACACATTGTTGACCCCTGGGGAATGGGGATTTTGGGGTGGAATCTTCTCGGTCAAAAGAAAAACACATGCACAATCTCTGCACAAGTGTGTCACATAAAAAGAAAAACACACCCACAATATCTGCACAAGTGTGACTGATACGAAGACTTGAACTGGCTGCATAAGTGCTACTTACTTTTCTGATTAGAAAATTTTCGTATTGGTGATAAGCAATAAGCTAAAAATCTTTTGTGATACTTTGTCAATTAAAGATGGACAAATTGTTTCCTTTTTAATAAATTATATCAAATTGGGCATTCGAGCGAAATCATCTCACATGGTAAAATAAGTACTACAATCTCTTGATAAGCTTAGCTGAAGTAGAAAACTTGCCGACAAATGTGCGAGGTACAACTCCAGGGAACTCCAGATGATCGTACTAAGGTTCCGGAACAAAGAATAGAAAAACTCAATGAGTATACTCCGTAACATGAAATTCACAAGAAATGTGGGTGATAAAATTTAAGGGGGATATAGGAAAGTAGAAGATCATTACCTTCTCTATCTGATGCCTGTGGTACAAAATATCATGCATAGCCTAATCAAATAAGGAGAAAAACGTTAACACCATTGGGGGGGAGGCTGCACAACACTTTTCAGTAGAAGAAGGCAAACAAAGTAGGGGAACATGGTCATCAACACTCAGTAAGAAAAGAATAAAATACAGCCTCCAAACCACGCAGTTCTAGGACATATGATAGTCTTCTGAGTATACTTTGTATCATTATATCTAGAAGCAATCCTTGAAAAGCACCAAAATTCCTCGCTCACAAAGGTTGTTCAAAAAGAGAAAGGGAATCCACAATTCAGAGAAGTGTTATAGCTGGTTAAAAACATTGCTGTGGACAGTGAGCTAGCCAGGATTGGTTGCAATTTGGAGTTCTACAGGTTACAATGTCATGAAGTATAATGATTATTGTTTCCCACTTTAAGTAATCTGCTAGCACTACAAAATCATATGTTTAACACCTGAAAAATTGAAAGAAAATCCTAATAAAGGATCCGTTAATCGCAACCAAATAAAAAACATATCCACAAATCCTTTTACTCTGAAGTGCTAACCGATTTTAGCTATTTTTGGGTTCTTGACTTCCAATAAAATAGATGACCACGTCCAATTTACAAAGTACTGATTGCACCAAGCTAAGTCACAAAACCAAGGACCAGATTTTCCAAGCTCATGCACTTACATCTTTATCCACTTTGTACCAAGGACAATTTCGAAGGTTGAGATGCATAATATTGAACCTTGAAAAGTCCCATTTTCATTTTTCTTCTATACAATTGAAAGAAATCCTTTCACTAATATGCACCAACATAGTGACAAAAATACAAGTCTTTGCCATTGAGTTGCCAAAAAATCCATCTAACATGTAATATAGTAACATTTTTTATGAGAAAAGGCAAGTACAAAAAAGAAAAAAACTAAACATATAGGAATATTTTCTTTCTACAAAAACTAAAAGTGAAAAAAAGAAAAAAAAAAAACAGCTCTTGATCCTCCATTTTCAGTTTTTCCAGTGTTATCAAAAGCAAAGAGTGCAAAAAAAACTCTAAGGTCCGTTGGGATATTAAGGGTAAAGCACAAATAATCTTTTAAGAAAAAGGCTCAAAGCAAGAAAAAAGATAAATATATATGTTTTGTTCAAGACTAATAGGTATAAGCATGAATAACAAATATATGAACAAAGAAATTGAAAAAGAGATTTACCATAAAGTGAAATATCACTAGCTTAGCAAAGAGGCTCACTAGAAAGAAAAAGCATGCCTTATAATCTTGATGATGACACCGAGCGCACATATAATAACATGAAGAGCTCAGCACATTTTGAGCATCACTTTGAGGCTTAAGCCAGCTTTTGACAACGGTAGATTTATCAACGCCATCACACATTCTTTTGTTCCTGTAGCTTTTTCCCCCATAATTAAAACCATTTTACTACATGATGCATTTTCCAGAAAGTGCCAAAATCTCTTAATCTTGTGATTTTACAGAGAAACAACAGCAACCCAATCCATCTAAAATAATAAGCACGAATGACCAGTAAAGCAACTGGGTTTTTACTTTACCAAATATCCAAACAAGAAAACAGTAATTTAAAAGGCAAGAATCATTAAAAAATAAAGGGGGCAAAATCCAGAAAATACAAATTGCACCTTTGGGTCAGAGAAAAGATTGGAAATACAAACAATGGCTGTACCTGAACATTAAAACTTTCTTCTACCTTAGTATAAGGTACCATGAACACGTAGAATGCAGCAATTGATCCCAATAGTAAATCGTAGCCTACAAAAGATCGCTTCAATAGGCTTAGTACTTGATTTCAAGAACACAACACAAGTTAACACACAAAAGGGAAAAGAGAAAATTTGGGATGGCAACTGAGATAATACCATATAGCTCCATGAATTTCTCAGACTTGCGCGCCATTGTAGAAAGAAATTGAAGAATTGAAGTCGAATGTCGCGTAAGAGGAAGGAATAGATGAAAGCTACAACGACGTCGTATAAATCGAGACTTGCTCCTTATTTCAACGACGTCGTATAAATAGATTAAAGCTACCTTTCCCTGACCGTTATTTCAAGAAGGGAGAAAACTTCAATTTTATATGTACATTATTTAAAATGGAACAATTTTGTTGTTATTCTTTTTACAAAAAATATTGGGACGAGAGAGAAGAATTGAATGTGAAAAATATAATAAAATAAAAAATATTTAGTGAAAGCACCTCATATTTAAGGGTTAAAAAAGATGACATATGATCTTTTTTTTCTTCAGATTCTATGCATATTAGGTATGAATTATTATTTCGAAGCATGATATTATGTACTTCTTTATACTATATTTAAAAAATGATATGATAAAAAAAAACAATTGTAATTATACTTTGATATGCTTCATTACTTATTTTAACTTTAAGTCATTTCATATTTTAGTCGAGGGTCAGCATAAAATATATTTAGTTGAAAAATTAATACTATCTTCATTTTATATTAAGTAAATTTATGAGGCAATATATATCTATCAAAAATTACATCCAAAGACATTATTTAAATCATATTTTCTACTATTATCCTTTTGTTTGTTCTTAAATAGTGCAATTTACTTCTTAAAAAATATTAACGGCAAGGACAAATATGAAAAAACAAAATTCAAATATTTATCTTTAATTTTGAACAATTTAATTATTTTAAATAACGAAAAAAGTCACAAAAATTCACTTAATAGAGAGTAGAGATTATTGATTACGTATTAAACTTTATATCTCATAAAATTGAAATTGCATAAAGTTGTCATTTAATTAAATCAATCTCATATACTCTAAAATAAATTTTCATTCAAATGGAGCACGTCCTGAACTTTTAAAGTATGACTAAATTATCCATTTCAAAGGCAAATTGTTCCATTTTTTCTTCCCTCGGAAAAACTGCTAGCAAGAAAGATATTTTTGACCTTTGAGTCAAAAATATAGCGGCAGGAGCATTTTAAAGACAAAATCTTAACAGTTTAAATTTGACACATTTAAATAATTTAGAGACTTTGATGTAGCTCAAGTGCATTTGATTCAATGAAATGGCAGCAAAAAGTTGATGCCAGTCTCCAACAATCAGTCTTCTAATATCAACAAGAAATTCAATCTATGTTAATAAAGAATTGCAAGCATCACTTGTCCAGGCACAAAAGGCCTAACATACTAGCTATTTCTTAAGTAGTTATAAGTGCAAAGTTTAGTCATATCAGCTTATTGCTAGTTGGAATCCTACTAGGGAAGTCATATATTTTCTTATGCAGATTGGTTGGATGTGGCTGGATCAGCAGTAGTAGAAACGGAGAGGCTTCCCATCCATGCCGGTGGCGACATTCCAGTTTGTTCATGCACAGTCTCAAGTAAAGGCGGCAATGCTTGGTAAATAGAAGCCAACTCTTTGATTTCAGCATGTCCACTGCTTGTTCCATCAACTGTTTGCCCACTTATGGCACCATTACTCCAAATGCTGATCTTTGGCTGAAGTCCCTGGATCGCTTCAGCATTGAAATTGGCTATGTCTTTAAACATTCCTCTGTTGATCATCATGTAGTCTCGCAGGGCATTGTAGTTTCCTCCCAAAGCTGACAACAGATTGTGCACATAGATTCCCTCTGCTTCTGCAATGCCCTTTAGTCCTTCAGCCTCTTTCTTTTTAGCATAGAGTGCAGGCATCAGCAGCTAGTTGTACAGCATATGTCTGAGCTTCTGCTGCCAATTTCTTAGCCTCTGCAGCTTTTCTATTTTCATAAAGCTCTGCTTCTGCTTCCTTCTGTTTCTTGTACAACACTGAATTGGCTTCTTGCACCTAGAGTAAGTACATGTCAAACTTTGGATGAGTAGTAGCATGGTGCATAAAGATGGATTCATGTGACTGAATAAAGTATTAGATTTATGACTGAAAATAGCCACATGCACGAGTATATATGTTGGGCAAAGTCACACAAGAAAGAATGTAATCGGAAGGAAACACAAGCAAAGTCGTGCGGTTGAACATGAAATCATCACATCATACTGATTTTAGAATTCTGCCTTGATTTTTCAATGGAAGACAGTACAAATAAGCATAAATTTCAAGGTGAATCCTGCAGCTCTAAATGTAAATGGACTATTAACCGAGTAAGCCATCTCACATGGAAACTTCTAAACACAAAAATAATATGAAATAATGATAGTTAAAGGCAATCTAAGCTACTATAGATAGATCAGCAAATGAAAAGTCAACTCCATGAACTCACTCAAAGGTACTAAAAGAGAAGTGTTGTGACATGATGGACTAGCCTTAATCTCATAGTCAACAGTAACCTTACTGAGGTGTTGTGCTTTGAGGCTCTCTGTCTTAGTCAATGCATTCTTTCTCTCAACTTCTTGTTGTAGTACAGCCTCCCGAATCGCTACAGCTTTCTGGGCTTCAATCTCAGCCATTTTTGCCTGCTGAGGCCACCCAGCCTTCTTGGTTGCCAGAACAGAATTTGCCTCAGCCACCTCAGCTTCTCTCTGATTTTCATATATCTTAACATCAGTCTTCACTTTAACCTCCTCTTTCTTTCCATCACCATTCCTTTGGGTGGATATGATCTTGGTCTCAGCATCAATCTTGGCAGCATTTTGACGTGTGAGACCTTCTCGCTCCTTAGCTCCTATCTCACCCTTCATTTTGGCCTCAGAAACATCAATTTTCGCTTGGTTTGCAGCTTCCATTTGAGTTTTCTGCCCCAAGTAAGAAAAGTATTCGTGGCCTTGAACATCGACCAGTTGCCTAATGTTAGCATTGTAAATCAGCAAGCCAAATTGGTTGAGCTCAAGCTGAACTTTTGTCAAACACCTCCTTCTTGAATTCTTTCGTGCCTTTAAAGATTTCCTCCATAGTCATGGAAGCAGCCAAGACACGAGTCTCTCCCTCAATGACACCTTGAACAAGGTCCTTCACATCGCGTGAATCACGTTCATGGTGGGATAGAAGTTTAGCATATTTCATCAGTCTCTCACGGTCATCCACACACAGACCTATAGTAAAAACAGCAGGGAGAAGGAAGGGCAGCTTCTCAGCGCTCATAGCATTGACTTCAAAAGTATAGTTCAAAGGAGTAACATCAATGACCCTACATTTCTGCAATGGCCATATTAATGTCTTCTTTGTGATCTTCAGTTCATCAATACCAATCCCAGTGATCACCAGAAATTCAGATGCCCTTGCTACGCAGTACATCATGTTTGCAGTTGCTTGATCTTCCTAACATGACAAGTAGAGGTTGTCAAGACCCACAACACCACAGAAGAACAAGTCTAAACTTACATTTTACTCAAACTTAAACAGTGTAAAAACTATCAGAAAATCTCAATCAAGACAGAAACACAGTTTACAACTAGTTTAAATTGTTGCATGTAAAGCTAATTAATAATCTGAAAAAGTTTTGAGTCATTAGGTTGTAAAGCCAGCAACCTTCCAACAGAATTTTTAAACCCTTCTCTCTCAAAGTTGGAATACCTCAAGAAATCTTCCTTCTGCTTCTTATGACAAAACATAAAGTTCAAAGACATTCCTTGTCTCAAAAACTGTATGCCACCCTGACTAAGGAAATGAAAACATACTACTCTCAACATTAAATTGTTGGAAAGTACATAATTAAACTACAGAAGTTACCAACAGATTGCCAGTGGAGTCATAAAACTAAACGCCTAAAAGCACATACGACGTTTTAAATCATCATCTTACTTTCTCAAAATGGAAAAGTACAGGAATTGCAAAGAAACAACAGAACAGGACAATAAATAAATAGGAAATTAATAGATAAAGGAGCATAGTGAGAGCGAGTTCTTGATACCAGCTGCAATATCTAGCAACATGAAACAATAAGAATCTGGTGCAATCAAACACAGGAACTGAATATAAAGTAAACTAAAACCTTAACTAATTCTACAGAGTACCTAGTATCTTCTGCCTCCCACCAGTAATCAACTCATTTTATTGACCACTAGACCTTTCGGCCACATATGTGGATAATATTGTCTAATCCAACTACGCATTTTCCACTTCCAAAATACAAGTAAAGATGCAGAAGAGATCAAACAGACTACAGACGAGACAGCCCAAAAAAGCAAGGACAGAAATCAAGTGATATTCAAAGTAACAAGTAATCCACCAAACTTCCAATGGATACCGGAGCTAGTTTTTTCACCAAGGGATTCCAAAATATGAAGTCAGCAGAAAAAGAAGCCGAAGGGGTTCAATATCTCTTACATATACATAAAAAATAAACAATATGATTTTCCACCGGAAGAAGCTAGGAAGAACCCCTCAGCACTAACTACTCTACCCCAGCTTCCAACAGACCATAAGAAATAAAAACGCAGCTTCTTCGCAGGGTTTTATGAAAAATAATTTTGCATTTCAGGTTTCTCCCTTTGAACTCTCGCTATACAACAAACATACACACCCATAAATCATAAGAACTAAGAAAGATCGCACAAAAAAATAATCAAAACTTCTAGTCCAAACATTATAGTAAAAAAAAAAACAATGAACCACAGAAACAGAGCATAATGAAGAACTCATTCGTTCTTCCAAACTAGACACATGAAGCTCTTTCGAAATGAACATGCAAAACTTTTTTACGATTAACCAAAAGGAAACAAAAAACCCCAAGTAAAGGAAAATCAAAAACACCATTGTTGAAATAAAAATTGTAGGAAAAATGTTTTACTTTGTGAATGAAGGTTAACTCTGAAACTCTACAAACGTCTCCAAGCCCCTAAAGAAACAAAAATACTGTGAATGGATGGAAGGAATTTATATAGAGAGAATCTGTCAAAACGCCATTATTACTGTGTGTAACAGACCAATTTCCATTAAGGGATAAAAGGAACGTGCCATGAAGCTGTACCTCTCTGCTATGGGAAAAAAAGTTACTGTTTATCCCGAGCCAATAATAACATGACAAGTGGCATATAATAGTACATTAGCAAATAAATTTAAAATAGAGTACTATTTTTACAAATTACTATTACTCAATATATACTTGCAGACACTGGCATATTTATGCAGAAGATGTTCAAGGACGTTTCTTCTACATCAGCTTTGGCACTATGCGATGCTTCGAATTTGGTAAAGTTCTCTTTATAAGAGGCAAATAGATATATTTAATAAATATCGAAAGTGTACGTACATTTTTTGAATATGGAGTACATTTTTTAACATAAATTCTTAAGTCCTTATAAAAATATATTAACAGTGTAAATATTTGTTGTTAAAAGAGTACATTAAGTATTTTTTAGTTGTTTGGAGAGCTTGTTGATAGCTTTTTAATTAGTCTCTTTATTACCAATAACTTTTTTGCTACTTAGTTATAAAAATAAATCTAATAAGTTTCTCACTTATTAGTAAGAAGAAAAACTCTCATTTCTTGTATTTTTGTTTGTATAGGGTATGTATAAAGCAATTAGCAAAGGAAGACTTTCCCCCATCTCCTTTTATAAGTTGAAGACCTTAAAACTGTATGTGAAAATTGTTAAAGATTCCATGCAAGCTATGATATTATTGCTCAAGTATTCTCCTAATCTGGAGGTTCTACAGTTGTGCCCTTTTGAGGTAAAACTCTTCATTTTTTTCATGAATTTTGTGTACAAATTCCATTTCTTTTATATGGTAGTCTGAATGACTTGTAAGTTTTGTGAAATAAAACTAGAAGTTAATTAACATGGAAGGAATCTTTCAAGAACAGAAGCCAGTGAAATTAGGCTCAAGGACTAATGTCACTAAACTTTCCAAGGAAAGGTTCAGTAAAAATTGCAATGTTGTTGCAACGATGCTTAACACGAACCTATATTCGAGAAAAGCAGATCCTGTTAAGCAAAAATCCACTGACCAAAATGATAGACGCACCATAGTGAAAGTGTGAGAAGATAAGAGTTTGAGAGAGAACTCAGCTTGATTATTCCCACAAGCTATTGGGGTTTAAATAGCTAAGCTTACATGTACTAAAAGGGAAGAAAAAATCAATACAAATCAATGCCTAATAAAACATGAATAACTCAAGCGACCTACTATATTTACATTTATATGCTATAGAATATTCCTAGGATCTAACACTCCCATCAACCCGTGCATACAAATTATATGTATCAAATTTTGTTACATATATAACTCATTTCTGGGACCGGCTAGGGGCTTGGTGAATATGTCTGCAAGCTGATTACTTGACCGCATAAACCTTGTGACAATGTCTCCTTAGAGACCTTTTGTCAGACAAAATGACAATCAATCTCTACGTGTTTGGTCCTCTTGTGAAATACTGAATTCGATGCAATATAAGTGCACCTTTAGCATCACATAAAAGTTTCATTTCAGTAGTATCTGCAAATTTCAACTTCTTTTGTTGTTGCTTGATCCATGTAAGTTCATATGATATCACTGCCTTAGCCTGATATTCTGCTTCTAAACTTGATCTAACAACCACATTTTATTTCTTACTTTCCTAAGATGCCAAATTTCCCCTATGTAGAACATAATATCCAAAGGTGGATCATCTTCGAAGGGTGACCCTTTCTAGTCTGCATCTGAATATCGAAAAATGCGAATAACTGCATTCTGATGATGGTCACAAGGAGAATTCAAGAATTGACTTACAATACTAACTGGGAAGTTAATATCAGGTCGAGTCAATGCGAGATGATTCTACTTCTCTATTTTTTGGGATCGCTTAGAGGCTCCCCGTGGCCTTGTAAGAGCTTAACATTTGAATCCATTGTAGAATCAATAAGCCTACAATCCTTCATCCCCGTCTCTTCAAGAATATCAAGTGCGTACTTCCCTTATGAAATGGCTATCCCTGATTGTGATTGAGCAATCTTAATGCCCAAGAAGTACCTCAATCGACCTATATCTTAGTATGAAAGTGTTGAAAAAAGTGATGTTTCAATTTGGTAATTCCCTCATCATCATTACCTGTGATACTATCTCATCAACGTACACTACTAAGTACGTGCACAAACTAGGAGATGAGTGAAAATAGAACACAAAATGATTTGCTCCTTTTTGTACGATGCCAAACTTTTGAATTACCATGCTAAACTTCCCAAACCATGCTCGAGGTGATTGCTTTTGGCCATAGAGTGCTCAGAGGAGTCTGCATATCATGTTACTAGACTACCATTGAGCAAAAAAAAAAAATCAAGTGGTTGCTCCATATATAACTCTTCGAGATCTTCAGGAAAAAAGGCATTTTTAATATTCAACTGGTAGAGAGGCCAATAATGAACAACAACTATGGATAAAAAGAGACGGACTGAAGTAATCTTGGCCATAGGAGAGAAAGTATCACTGTAATTAGGACCAAAAATTTGTGTGTAACCCTTCGCCACTAGTCGAGCTTTTAGGCGATCAATTTGTCTATGGAGGTCAATCTTCGTTTTACATATCCAAACGATAGCCAATTGTAGTTTTATTTGAAGGTAAAAGAACAAGCTCCTAAGTACCAGCAGAGTATAACGTAGACATCTCTTCAACCATAGCTTGTTGCCAGCCTGGATGAGAAAAAGCTTCACCTGTAGTTTTAGAAATAGACATAGGCGATATTGATAATACAAAGGCAAAATGTATCGGTGACAAAAGATGATAGCTCAAACAAGTATATATACGATGAGGATTATGAGTAGATCAATTACCTTATCAAGTGGCAATGGAAGGACTTTGTGTAGACAAGTCCTCAACAGGCAAGGATTTTGGTGGCGAGTGTGAATCATCTTGGTGCGAACAACAATGATAGGTCAATAATGGTGTAGGTGCAATGGAGGAAGATGGAGTTGTAGGAGATGACATGGAAGGATAGTCTATGGTGGAGTCCCTAAAAGATGGAATTGATGGAATCTCTGAAATGCTTAATTGTTCAGCAAAAGAGGATGTAAAGTAGGACTGACCTTCAAAAAAGTAATATCAGCAGACATAAGGTATCACTAGAAGTTAGCTGAGAAGTATTGATATCCCTTCCGTACTCTTGAATAACCGAGAAAGACACATTTGTCTTTTTTTTTTTTTTGATAAGGATAATATTTTATAGACAACAATGTTGGGTTTTGATATTGGTGAATGGGAAATGGTGGGATGAAAAGGTGCAAACCTTTCAGAAAGGTGCAAACCTTTCAGAAAGGTGCAA
>JAABOM020000001.1:24770150-24782676 GCA_011800125.2 Solanum clarkiae
GGAATAATTTCCTTAAGGACACACTGTGTATTCAGTGGGCTCGATTTTTTGTTCTTATATAGATATATATATATATAAATTTTTTTTTCCATTATTATTCCGGTCTCTAACGTTTTGGGAAGACACAGAAAAACAACAAACAATACACCAATGGTCTATTTCAAAAGTAATTACATCAGGAGTATACAGAGAGAAAAAACCATCTCTATGCCCCTCCTAAACTGTCTAAGAAGTGAGTAATATCGTCCGCCTCTTTGGGGAGGACATGATTACACCAAAAATAAAAGGTAATAAGGCAGTTCAACTTGAAGCTCTGGAAAGGGATGCTCTTATTTTCAAAGCATCTTTGATTTCTTTCCTTCTAAATTCTCCACCAGATGCATAGTGAGTATATGGAAAAAGTATGTGCTCCTAAAGACATGTGATCGAAGATAGAATAAGGTTGATTGATGAAACAAAACAGAGTGAAGTACGTGATTTTAAATAGCAGAGGAAGGCATGCGATTAATCAGATAACTGGAGGTGAGCACTACGTCTCCAGAAAATGTAATGGAACATTTGCTTGTACAAGAGAGTGCATGTAGTCTCAATAGTACGCCTATTTTTCGCTTTGCGACCCTATTTTTTTTTTTCAGTGTAAGGAAAAAATATTTGATGAAGAATTTCGTGGGAAGACATAACAATAGCAATACCCAGTGAAGTCCCACAAAGTGGGGTCCGGAGAGGGTAGAGTGTACACAGACATTACCATTTACCATTATATTGTGGACATACAGAGACTGTTTCTAAAAGACTTTCGGCTCAAGTGCATTAATTTTAAATTGAAGAATAGTAGTGGAGGAAGCATAACAATTAGTAAGAAAAGCTATATAAAGTCTACATTAGAGAACCAATAATAGCAGCAAAATAGTGTGATCATCTTGTGTCATGTAAATACATAGGAATACTATTTCTCTTTCACGTAGTAAATTAAATTGACACTGTGAACTTCAATACTTTGTCAAGATCATATGAGGTCTTTATCCCATTTGTCGTAGCCTTCGTATTTAGAGTTACCTGATACTTGTTGGTGATGGGAGATGGTAGATATCCTATGAAATTTGTTGAGATACACACAATTTGGCTCGGACACCACAATTATTTTAAAAAAATCTATAACGTGTAATGTTACCAGCTTAAAAAAAAATCTATAACTTGACATGAAGCACACAAATGCTAAAAGGTGAGAGGAAAAAATCAAGCAGTTATCCTCAATATTTCAACAAAAGGAACACTAGTTGGGCATGAGTTCTTTGGAGTTACTATAACAATCTTCCACGTCTCAAAATGTTCAAGTGATTGCAAAAGAAAATAGAATTGAGAGGAAAGAAAGACTTGAAATTCAGCTAAAGAATGAGAAGTTAGACCTGAAACTTGGTCTACTTTAGTAGTCTGTCAAATAGTACAATATTATGGTTTAACGAAATATATCTTAAATCTGAACTGTGAAAAAAAATTAAAGAATCAAAACCCAAAACTGATTGAAGAACCGAATTAATTCAGTTCGGTTCGGTCTTTCAGTTGTATGCCCACCCCTAAGTCTAAGAAGCACTGAGATGATGATACCACTTAATATAGCATTAAGTTGATAAATGAAGGAGAATTGTAAATGCGGCCTTGAACAATATCTTTATTAAAAAAAATTTCCAGTAATTATAGTATCTAAATTTGGTTATGAGCTGAGGTTGTAGAGCTTTACCAAATAAATTTATTTTCATTGTAAAAATAATGATGTATAAATGTCACCAACAGATTATGAAATCAACTCATCTGAATGCTAGAACTTTGGAGCAAGGTGTTTGTAAGATGGAAGGCATGGTTTGAATAGTAGGTGCCATGCTGCAAAATATGAATAGATCACTGGGAATTTTAATGCTTCTGTGATGCCTAGGGGAAAAAGAGAAGTCCCCAAGAGAAATGATCCAAACATTTTGAAAGTGAATCTTGAGTGACATTTTCACTTGTAATGTAGGAAATGGGTGCTTATGCTGTTGACTAATTGCTTATTGTTGTTTCAATATGAGTATAAATTGAAATGGTTTCAATTCTAACTCTTTCTGTCTGCTAGCGAGGATATTGGCTGATGCATGATCTTGATGAAAGCATTGTGTGCTTGCAATCACATCTGAAGTCAATCCGTTTGACTGGTTTCAGAGGTGCCGAATACGAGATAAAACTACTAAAGTTTTTTCTGAAGAATGCACGAGTGTTGGAAAAACTGACTATTTTCTGCGACTGGGAGGGGTATCCTGATAAATCAGAAGAGGCAATGGAGGAGCTTTTAAAGTTTCCTAGGACTTCTTCACAGGTTGTTCTGACATTTCTCGATGCCAAGCCCCAAACAAGGCCGTCTCATAGATGGTACGATGGATATTCAAAATGACTCGACCTAGGAGATGGTTATTTGATTGTTGGATGTACTCTTATTGGAGTTGCTCTTGAAGATCCTAGCAGAAACCGAACTGCATAAAAAAATTTTTGTTCCTTGGTTTTTATGAGACCGTTATGTTTCATGTTTGGACTGCCATAGAGCAGCTAGGAAGGTGAAGTCTTATTTCTACTGGAAAATATCAAGCAGATTCCCCACCCCCATAGGCAACGGTTGAGCCAGGATTATTTAAGGAGGTTCAAAATATAAAGTTAGTCATATAAACTAGTCAAAGGGATTTGACGTCTACTAAATACATATAAAAAATTATTTTAATTATATATAAATAATATAATTTTCATTGAGAGGTTGCTCCCCCTTGCCCAAGGTGAATAATATAGTGAATTTATGGACTTGCATATGGTGAATTTTGAATAAGGCGGAAACTTGAAGATTACTTTCATTGTCCAACAATAGTTGTCCACTATTAACTTGGTACAGAATTAAGATTTAAGAAACAGTAAATGATGAAAATAATTTTTTTTAAATTACATTTTAAATATAAAAAATTCAAACTAAGATAATTTTTCCTAAGTCATATTTTAAATATAATAAATGCAATATTTTGAAACATGTTTTGTCAAATTTACTTAATAAGGAGTTTTTTCTTTTCGATTCCAATTCAAACTTTGTTCCAACCCTAATTGATTTTTCTTCTTCCGAAAGAGGGAAACTCTACAAAAATGTCTTCTTGCCGTTTACTTCTCTCTATCATGTCTACCTATCATCAGATAAGGTAATTTTGTTGGTATTTTCAACTTTGTACTCGTCCAAATCCGAATATATTATGGAAATATCAACACGAAAACCTAAGATTTTCAGTACCGGGGTAGGGATTGATAGAATAAGCTGATTGCAGGATGATGTACTTCACAAAATCCTTTATATTTTTGATGTGGTTCAATTGAGTGTTTTGTCGAAAAGATGGAGATATGTATGGACTACAATGCCTTACTTGCACTTTTATATTGAGATAAATTTTATGCACAACGGATGAAACGGCAATGTGATTTTGTAATAGCTGGGAAATTCAAAGATTTTATCGATTGGGTATTGATTTCCCAGAGCGATACTACACTTGATAAGTTGTTTGTTCTCGAAATGTGATTTTCTCATAACTTTGATCTTAGAAGATTGTAGTGTAGGAGCTATGAAACTGCTTGATATTGCTTCTGCGTCTCTTAGATACATTACTTTGCGAAATAACATTTCTAATGTGGAGTGTTATGGCCATTGTGAAATCAAAATTTCTTGCCCGAGTCTCAAAGTCTTAAAATATGATGCTCCAGTGCCGAAGGATATAGTTGTTGAGAATCTCGTTTCAATAGAAGTTGTTCGCATCAACCTTGTTGATAGGGTTTCAAGTTCAATCAAAGAAAGAGGCATAATTTTGCATAAGATGATCAAGGAGGTTCATTGTTCTACGTCAGTTTTGAAGCTATGCATGACTTCCATTTTGGTAAAGTTCTCTTTTTATGCTTAAAAGGGAAAAAGAAGTACTGATAAATATATAGACATTTGGACAACTTGTTGATAGCTTTTAAATTAATCTCCATAGCAAAGGAATTCTGACTTCTTCTAAGTTATTGAAAAAAACCTCACGTTTCTTTTTTCTTTTGTTTTGGTTGCTGTAGGGTTTGTACCATGTGGCTCACAGAATAAGACTTTCTCCAGTCTCTTTTTATAAGTTGAAGTCCTTAAAACTGGAAGTAAGAATTCATGAAAAGTCAATGCAAGCAATGATACTATTGCTCAAGTATTCTCCTTATCTGGAGGTTCTTAAATTGTGGTCTGATGAGGTAACGGTCGTCATCATATTCACTTATTTTTCTGTAGAAAATCCGTTTCTTCTATATGGTTGTTGGTCAGAAGGATTTGTAAGTAAAACTAGAGGTTGATTAATATGAAAGGACTCTTTCAAGAAAAGAAGGTATGAAACTAGGCTTAAAAACTGACATTACTTAATGAAAAATTCTATGGAATTGAGGATTGAGATTGAGGGAGAAGAGGATTAGGGTTGAGAGAATTTTGGGAAAGTTTCTTTTATTTCCAACTGAATGAGATTGAGCACTGTAGCAGTGCTTTTATATGTACACAACCATACATCTATACTAGTATGTATTTACAGTGTAGTATATACTCTATAATGTGTACCCTACTGTATTGGATTAATTCCCAATAACAATTAACTTCCTATCTAACCAACTCCAACTCATTAACTAACTCTAACTCATACTAATAATATCTATTAACTAACTAAAGGATCTCAATACTCCCCCTCAAGCTGGACTTATTGAAGACATTCAATAATCCAAGCTTGCTTTGTAAGTATTCATGCTGTGACCTGTTGAGAGCCTTGGTGAGAAGATCTGCCTGCTGATCCTTTGTATGAACATAGACAGCCTTGATGAGGCCCTTTTGTATCTTCTCACGAATGAAGTGACAATCGATTTCGATGTGTTTGGTGCGCTCATGGAAGACTGGATTGGCAGCAATTTGTAAGGCAAATTTGCTGTCACAGTGTATGTATGCTGGTTCATTCAAGTTTACTCCTAGTTCCTTGAATAGACTGGTAACCCACACAACTTCAGCTGTCAAGGCTGCCAAACTCCTATACTCTGCTTCGGTGGAGCTCCTGGAGACTGTGGACTGCTTCTTAGACTTCCAAGAGATAAGAGAATCACCAAACTTCAAGGCAAAACTAGTGACTGATCTTCTTGTGCTTGGACAAGCAACCCAGTCTGCATCACAAAAGCCTGTCAGTTGTGATTGCTTAGTAGAGCTCATCAGCAACCCCTTCCCAGGCTCCAATTTGATGTATTTGATCACCCTCAAGGCTGCCTTCCAGTGTGTAACCTTGGGCTTCTGCATGAATTGACTCAGGAGTTGAACTGCAAAGGCAATATCTGGTCTTGTGATGTTGAGATAGAGAAGCTTGCCAATGAGCCTTTGATATTGTGTAACATCATCATATAAGGGCTCTGGATCAATATCAGCATTAGTGAGCCTTACATTGCATTCCAAAGGTGTCAAACTAGGCTTGGCATCTCCCAATCCTGCTTCAGCTATTAGTTCCAATGCATACTTCCTCTGGTTCATGACAATGCCTGCTTCTGATCTCAAGAATTCAATGCCTAGGAAATATCTAAGCTCTCCTAGGTCCTTAATCTTCAAGTGGTGGTGCAACACCTGTTTGGTTTCCTGTATCAGTGCTGCATCACTCCCTGTGATCAGTAGATCATCCACATATACCAAGACTATCACTAAACCATTACCTTTCTTCTTTGTGAACAATGAGTAATCCAGGTGACTTTGAGTGTAATCCAGGTGACTTTGAGTAATCCATTGCCTTGATGCTTGCTTAAGTCCATATAATGACTTTACTAGCTTGCACACAAGGTTGCTATTTTTCTCTACACTGTAAAATCCCTCTGGTAATTCCATATAGACCTCCTCAAGCAAATCTCCTTGCAAGAAAGCATTGAAAACATCCATTTGAAAGATGTCCCAATGTTGACTGGCAGCTAGTGCAATGATAGACCTAACTGTTGTCATCTTCACCACTGGAGAGAATGTTTCTTGATAGTCAATACCCTCAGTCTGGCTGTATCCTTTGGCTACCAACCTGGCCTTGAACCTGTCTACCTCACCATTAGCCTTGTACTTGATCTTGAATACCCACTTGCATCCAACAATATTCTTCTCTTTTGGTAATTCTACTATTATCCAGGTTCCATTGTCCTCCAAAGCCTTTACTTCTTGCTGCATAGCATCAATCCACCTACTGTCCTTGCTTGCCTCCTTAAAGTTCCGTGGTTCAACTTCTGTAGAGAACATAGATAAGTATGCCTTGTATTTGGATGACAGACCGTCATAACAAGCAAAGTTACTCTGAGAGTATGAATGAGTTCCATTTGGAGTAACATAGTCCTTCATCCAGATAGGAGGATGATGATTTCTGTTGGATCTCCTGCAAGTGAGATCAGTAGCACTTCTACATGGGGGATCAGCTGTGGGAGTTGCATTTTCAGGTTGTGTAGTATCAAGTGCAGCTTGTGATTCCAGCAAATTACCATTACCCAGATGTATGTCAACTGCATTGGTAGGTGGAGATGGTTCATTGCCTTCATCACATACAGAGAAACTATCTGAGATTGTAGTAGGAAATAGCTGGGATGGCTGGTCTGTGTTGTTGGATGTCTGCCTGAAGGGGAAAACATTTTCCTTGAATATAACATCTCTGTTGATGAGGAGCTTCTTCTGGGACAAACTGTATAAAAGATAACCCTTTTGAGTTGATGAGTACCCTAGTAACACACAAGCCTCAGCCCTGGGAGAAAACTTATCCTGCTTGATTGCCTTAGCTGCATAGCATAGACAACCTATGGTCCTTAAGTGATCAATGTTTGGCTTGTGGCCATGGAACTGCTCATATAGAGACTTCCCTTGCAAGATTGAAGTGGGGAGTCTATTTATCAAGTAAACAGAAGATAAAACACACTCCCCCCAAAACCTGATAGGGATATCACCTTGGAATCTAAGTGCTCTAGCTACCTCAAGTACATGCCTGTGTTTCCTCTCAACTACTCCATTTTGTTATGGAGTGTATGGGCAGCTACTCTCATGGATGATACCAAAAGACTTCAACATATCACAACATTCAAAATTAAAAAATTCAGTGCCATTATCTGTTCTTATCTTCCTAACATGCCTGCCAAACTGAGTATTTGCTAATATCAAAAAAGACTTCAACACTGCAGGTGCATCACCTTTTAGTTTCAACAGAAAAAGCCAACACATTCTTGAGTAGTCATCAACTATGGTTAAGAAGAATCTGAAGCCATTATGAGTAGTAGTTCTATAAGGACCCCATACATCCACATGAATTAGATAAAAAACAGCTAGTGTTCTAGATACACTCAATTGAAAAGGTAACCTAGTTTGCTTTGCAAGTGGACAAATAGGACAACTATTACATTCATCGTTCCCTTTGAAACTCGTGCCTATGAACATATGCTGCATCACCTTTGCAGAGGGATGACCCAGCCTCCTGTGCCATAGGAGTTTGTATACAGTAGGGTGTTGTGTCATCAGTGGCCCTTTGATCTCCCCTGTTCCCTTCATACTTCAATCCAGCAGGGAGATAATACAGGCCACCAGTCTCCCTACCAATCCCCTTCAACCTTCCACTTGAGAGGTCCTGAAGCACAAAAAAGTCAGGGAAGAAATTAACTGAGCAATACAATTGCTTTGTTTATTTGGACACTGACAGTAAATCATGCTTAAAAGTGGGTACCACCAATACATCTCTCAGAACATTCCCATCAGATATACTACAACTCCAGTATGTGATATTTGTGCCATTTCACCATTGGGCAAATGTACCACCTTATTGGCACAATCAGATACATGATCTAGCTTGCTTAGGTTGTATGTCATATGACATGTAGCACCTGAGTCAACTATCCAGTGTTCCTTTTCAACCCTAGATTGTGTGCAATTATCAATTGCAGATAAAGCATTTGGAATAGTTATACCTGCCATATTGGCCATATTGTTGAGTCCCTTCCCTGAGTTAGAAGCTGCATCTTCCTTCTTTAACATGTGCAGGATTTTGTTGTATTGACTTTGTGTGAAAGTAGGCTGTGTGTAAGGCTCAATGTCCTTTCCCTTTGCCATAGCAGCAACAAGAGCAAACTCATCAAATGGTTCCATTTCATCCTTGGCAGTAGTTACATGATTCACTGCATCACCATTTCTCTGTACCCTATTGTTTTGCTGCATCCCTGGTCCTGGCCTCCTTTTGAATTTCCAGTCACTTGGATAACCAACAATTTTGTAGCAGACATCCCTAGTATGTCCATGCATCTTGCAGTGATCACAGACCACATTCCAATTCCTCCTTTGCCTTTGGTTGCCATTGGATTGGCCTGTATTGTTGGCTCCTCCTGCATAATGTGCTCCTTTCCCAGCGATTCCTGCATATAGTGCCATTGACTCATTCACCTCTCCACTGACTTTGGAACCAGCAGTGACACGCTGACTTTCATCAGCAACAACCATTGCATATGCTCTACTCACATTGGGAAGGGGATTCATCATGAGGATTTGGCTACGGGCATGGCTATACACATCATTCAGCCCCATCAAAAAAGCAAACAGTCTCAAATACAGAATGTGATCTATATATACTCTGGATTTGTCACAATTGCAGGCAGGTGGCATCAAATTCATCCCACAACAGCCTCATCTTAGTGAAATAGGCTGAAACTGTTATGTTGCCTTGACTTAATGTGCAAATCTCTCGGTGAAGCTGATAGCTTCTAGAACCATCAACCTTATCAAACCTCTCTCGCAAGTCAGCCCAGACTATTGCGGCGTCTGAAGTGTATACGATCCCACTCAACAATTCCTTGGATATGGTGTTCATGATCCAAGCTAATATAAACGCATTACATTTCTCCCATTGTTCCTCCAAGTCTGATTTGTAGTCTGCCTTCTTGCATGTCCCAAGAACAAAACCTAGCTTGCTCTTAGCACGCAAGGTGATTAACATCGATC
Organism: Solanum clarkiae; assembly: GCA_011800125.2. Classification (NCBI taxonomy): domain Eukaryota; kingdom Viridiplantae; phylum Streptophyta; class Magnoliopsida; order Solanales; family Solanaceae; genus Solanum; species Solanum clarkiae. The sequence continues at coordinate 24,779,179 of JAABOM020000001.1, forward strand.
TACTCCACAAAGAATAATTCTCAGCTCCTGTGAGCTGGACAGAAGTTAGAACACTACCTGGAGTGTCCGATGGGTGAAGATAGAGGGGATGATTGTGATTTTTCGAGACTTGATCTAAAGTCTCGTTTGAAGCTTGAGTCGCTACAGCTGTCGCTTCCATCTTCTCCGAGCTTCATCAGTCGACACCTTCCGTGACCTAGGATTACTGACGAAGAAGCAAGGAGCCCGATGGCTCTGATACCAGGAAAAATTCTATGGAATTGAGGATTGAGATTGAGGGAGAGGAGGATTAGGGTTGAGAGAGTTTTGGGGAAGTTTCTTTTATTTCCAACTGAATGAGATTGAGCACTGTAGCAGTGCTTTTATATGTACACAACCATACATCTATACTAGTATGTATTTACAGTGTAGTATATACTCAAGTATATACTCTATAATGTGTACCCTACTGTATGGGATTAATTCCCAATAACAATCAACTTCCTATCTAACCAACTCCAACTCATTAACTCTCTCTTAACTCATACTAATAATATCTATTAACTAACTAAGGGATCTCAATACTTAACCTTCCAAGGAAAAGTTGACTTATAATTGCAATGTTATTGGAAGAATGCTACATTATAACTCTATTGTCGAGTAATTCGACTCTACTCACAAAATGCTAAATATACCACAGTGAGAGGAAGGATCTGACTAATCATCAGTTTTAATTTTTAATACACACTTGTAGTTGGCATGTATCACCTGTTTACTCATGCCAAAATTTTATCATATTTGCTGCATGGATTTTAATGTTTGAAATAGATTTGAACTGTAAAGTGATGTGAGGAAAATTTCAGAAGAATTGAGATGATATTACAACTTTAGGGAGCATTAAGTTGATAAATGGAGAAATTGACACTGATAGATTCTGAAATCAACTCATTTAATGCTAGAAATTTTGGAGAAGTGTTTCAAACGTATTAATGCACAAAATATATGGTCTATAGGAAGCATTAGTATAATCCTGGTGCATACAAACAAAAATCCTGGTATTTATGTAGAGTTGGTTAGAGGAATAGGCCCATTATCCATTGAGTTTCGAACCTTGCGCGATCGGTCTCTGGGATTTCTCAATTACCAAAAAGAAGATATATGTTAGATAGATGGCGTAGTTTGAATAGTAGGTATATTAGTATTACTTTGCCTTATTGAAAAATAGCACCGTACCATCGAAGAAACATGAATAGATCACTGGATATTTTAATGCATCAGTAGAACTTATGGTAAAACAAAAACCCAAAGAGAGGTAAATGGTCCAAAAGCATTTAGGAAATAAATCCTGTTTGAGATTTTCATTTTTAATCAATAAATGGCTGCCTTTTCTGCTGAATGATTATTTATTGCTGTTTCGATATAAGAGCTTACTGTGCCCGATGAAGTGGTTTCTCTACCGACTCTCAACCGTCTGCTAGAGTGTAGAATGGAGTGTGAATTGGCAGCTGTTTGATCTCAATGAAAGCATTGAGTGCTTGGAATCCCATCTAAAGTCAATTCATTTGAATGGTTTCAAAGGTGAAGACGACGGGATAGAGCTACTAAGGTTTTTCCTGAAGAATGCACGAGTGTTGGAGAAACTGATGATTTTCTGGGAAATGGATATCCCCAAGTCAGAAGAAGTATCAGAGGAGATTTTGAACTTTCCTTGAACTTCTTCACACGTTGTTCTGATGTTTCTTGATGCCAAGCCCAAGCCAAGATATCGCAACTGGTACAATAGATATTCAAAATGAGTCAACTTAGGAGAGGATCAGTATATTTTTGGATGTACTCTTATTGAGATATCCCTTAAGATTCAAGTCAGAACCAGACTGTATAAGCAATTGCATGGGACTCTGATGTTTATGAAAATTCTATTGCTATTTTCCGTTCCATGTTTGAACTGAAGGTCCAGGGTTCTAATGAACAAAACAGAGGATCCTCTCTTTATTTGTTCATCTATATATTGACCAATTATCTGTATGTACAGTCCATCTTATGTACTTCTTTGATGACAAGTTAAAAATTCTGGTATTTTTTTTGCTTCTCCACTTAAAGATCCCCTGCTTTGCAAGGTCGCTTTGTGAGTTTGTTCTAAATAAGTCAAAATCACTGTTTGGTTATAAAACTTCTTCCGAATTTGGGAAGTGCTCCAAATTGGTTCTAGTTTCGGGTAAGTTACGGATATATACCTTTCGCCCAACTAGTTTCCCAACATGGTCGGAATATAATCAACATGTATTACTTAACTAGGCAAACATATGATACTATTATAGTTTGAAAAAATTACAACTTATTAGGATTCTATTGTTATTTTTTCTCTCTTCTCTTTCTCTCTCTCACCTCTGTCCCCTCTTTCTCTCCTTGCAATTTCTTGCCAGATATACAATTATATATATATACTAGCTACATATATACAATTATTTTGACAGATATACATAGCCATTTCCACACACACATGTATACAATTAGTCTCTCTCCACTTTCTGCCCTCTCTCGCGTGCCTCTCTCCTCCCTCTCTCAATCTTGCTTGTGAGATATACACATACATATGTTTATTAGTTACACATGTATAATTATTTGACAGATATACACATACAATTTGACAGATATACATATACAATTCGCCTCTCTCCTTCCTCTATCGATCTCTTTTGTCTTTCTCCTCCCCTCTAGGTTACATACTCGAGAGTATGTAGTGTAATTATATAAATTATAGCTATTTGACCATATTAAGTTTCAAAAAGCCTAGATTATTTATGAAAATTCCCCCATGTATATTTTGTATAGGTATGTATATTCAATATAAAGTATATACAACCTATATATTTTGTATTCGTCTCAGCTCTGTAATTATGCCGTCAGTCTCAAGTGTACAAGCCCTAGGTGTATTAATTCATCTAAAGTTAAATCTAAGCCAGACAGCCTTATTTATTTATCTTTTGCAATTTTTATTTTCCAAGTGGTTGGGGTTAAGAGTTTGTCTATATTTAAACTTTTAAGTTAGCGGACGAAGTGCATAAATAGCCGATTTTAGGATTACTATTTAAGGCATAGGCATAAAATGGCTAAACTTTTGTGAAATTTAGCCATTTCCAGATCCACTTCAGACTACGGAAATGAAGAAATAATCCTGGCTGAAGTTACAAAATTTAGATAAATGGGTCTGTATTTAGATTTTGTCGAAAGCCAACACTGCCTTACAATTATTATAGGAATATTATTTCTAAGGAAAGTATACAGTAAAAGGGAAAAAAAAAGGAAGATTTCCGTACATAGTTATTCAAAAATACCTTAATTATGCTACATAACTATAATTTGGTAATTATATTTCATAACTATAGTTATATAAGCATTTGTATAATTCGCGCAACATTTGTATATGTTTATATAATTCTCTATACAATTCAACATTTTTGTATAATGCTTGTAAATTTCGCTATACAATTTATGCATACCGCTGTACAATTCGCTGTA
>JAABOM020000001.1:24804457-24836588 GCA_011800125.2 Solanum clarkiae
TATACTTCTTCTATCTCATTTTATGTGACATCTTTTTTTTTCCATTTCAAAAAAAAATGTCTTCTTACTCTAATTAGAAGCAATTTTAACTTTAGAATTCCACTTTTATCCTTCATAAAATGATTTTTAGCCACACAAATATCTAAAAATAATTTTACACCAAAAGTTTTAAAAGTCTTTTTTTTTCCTCAATACCGTGTAAAGTCAAAAGGTGTCACAGAGAATATATATAACAGTGTCTATATATGTGTGTTAATGAAACAAGTTGGAGGGAATAGTAAGATTTGAAAAGGGAAAGTTTTAGCTTTGGATCCGACAATCTCATGATTTCTCAGAAAAATTTCAAGGTAGTAATGGATTGTGTCCTTCACAAATTGAAAGATTTCCACCAAAGGGCAAAGGGGGCAGGCATCATATGCTGAATTCCATGCAACCATAATGGCCATTTCAATCAGTGGGTTTAAAGTCTTCTATAATTCATCATCAGAGATATATTTGGTGGGGTCTCTTTTTTCTTTTTTGTTCTCTTCTCTTTGTTTCTTTACCTTTGAGGCACATCTGGTTTTCAAACTTTGACACTTTCTTTTTAAAGTTTGACACTCTCAGTGCATTGTTTCTTTAATTTCTTGGCTTCTGAGACTTTAACATTCATTCAACCACTTGAGTCAATTAAACTAATAGCAAAAACTACAAGTGGTCTTACATGTGATGTGTGTTTAGAGGCGGATTCATGATTTAAAGTTGATAAGTTCAATCTTAACATTACTTCATGTTGAGCTCATTGTATTTTTAAAGGAGGAATTTTCGCATATAGACATTCAAAAATATTTTAAGTGTGCTCCATAGCTAGTAGTTTGAGTAATTACATTTCGTAACAATAGCTATGACCGTGTTTATATATTCTGCTATACAATTTGCGCGTACCGTCTGTATAATTTGCTATACAATTTGCGGCATTTGTATATGTTGCTATACAATTCGGGTAATATTTGTATAATTCATAATTTTTGTATAGCGTTTGTATATTTCGCTATTCAATTCGCGCACAACGTTCATATAATTCAATTATCAACGCTCGTATGTTTTGTTATACAATTGGCTCAGTGTTTGTATAATTCACTGTACAATTCGTAGTGCTTATGTGTTTGATGCAGTTCGCTGTACAAATTCAAACTGTAACTATACAAAAATATTAGTCCAGAACCATAATTATTTCAAACTATAGCTATGTTAGCTAATTAACCAGTATATGTTTGCTTATCCCCGTCATTTTTCCTTGTTAAAATTATGGATTTAAAACACTTGATTTGACCGAATCCATTAAAATAAGCTCCATCAGCCTTTGCACACACCTCAAGTTTTTCACCAAGTACATGTTATTTCGTACCAACACAATTTGTTGCATGAAAAGAGATCAATGTTTGCACCTTGCTTTTCTCTTTCTTTACTATGGCTCTCATGAGTTGGAAGAGCCCTAATACTTTTTCTCATTAATGATTCTTAATCATAACACCTCATTGCTATTGAGATGTAACTCAAACTTCAATCATATTTTGTTGTCATCATTCTTCAATAACTCTCAACTATATCATTTTTCTTTGACTTCTTAAATTTTTTATTCTAGAAAATAAATACTTTTCTTTAATTTACACCAAGCTTAGGGTTTCTATTTTCCTTGGAAAAAGCATAGTCTATTATATTCAAAATTCTACTTATAATTTGTTCTTTAGGCCCACTAAATATCTACCTTAGAAAGTTCACTTGCCACTTATTAGGATGAAAGAGCCTTTGGTAATTGGGCCTAAACTATTGCATTGGATCCCATGTTGGGATTTCCCCTCTTTACTTTCATGCATATTAGGCCAGTCAATCAAAATAATTACATTCGCTAGTTAAATATATTACAATTCTATATCAAGAATTTGTATTGTTGGCTATTATTTTGATGCACGGTCACGTAGTGTAGTTTTCCCTTCATTTTACTAATTTGTTTTCGAGAAATCAACATGTGTAAATCATTAATCGTCAACTAGTGAAACAAAATAGACCACTAGTCATCTTCCTCCTTCCTCAATTATCGACACTTCTTTGAACTATTATTTGAAAAATATTTGAAACCATAATCGTGATATTTCTATACTTAAAAACGTGAATATAACCATGAGTACTGTTTTCAAGCTACGTTGAAGGACCTAAAACAGTATTGGAAACAATTTGAGTTGATATTCAAATTAAAAACTCGGTATTGAAGAACACTTTGTATATACGTATGTATATCTCATGTACAATATGTACATCAATGAATATCCATGAAAGTATTGTATATCATGTATATTTGTGTATATTCGTAAAAATTTGGCTATGATATACACGTGATATCGATTATTGAAGTAATGTTTTTCAAGTGAATTCAAGATCTGAAATTTAACCCTAATCCTCTGTGACGGTGTTTTCGAAGCACAGCCACTGAAGAAAACTATTAAGAAGATTCAGAATTGAGTTTTGTGTTGATTTCTTCAAGTTACATTTGCTAAGTCTAATTTTGGCTAAAACTATGCTAGTAGTTATTGGGTGTTGTATATCCCTATCAAATTCTCCTTATTTTAAGGATTTTTTTTTTAACCACTGGGATTATGAAAATTTATAGTTCCCTCCTGTAAGAATTTCTCTCATGTATTACTAGACTTTTTATTTCTATTTTTATTCCCCAGACCTCACTCGTGGGATTTTATTGGGTATGTTGTTATTTGTTTATTTCTATTTTATTATTATAGAATATTAAATAAGGAGAAATAATTATTAACTTAGATACTCACATTTTAAACTTCAATTCAAGAATTGTTCGAATACTAAGGCAGTGGTAAAAGATATTTGGGCCAGAAATTGCTTTTGGGCTCAGGAGAAATATCAAGGAAAAAATTATGTAATTAGACAAACATATGATATGTATTTATATTATATTACTATAGTTTAAAAAAATAATTCGTAGTTATAATGAAGGTTTTAATGATATTTTCTCTCTTCTATATTCCTCTAACTCTCCTCTCCACCCTCTCTCTGCAATTTCTTGGTAGATATGCAATTACATATGTATATCAGTTGCATATATACAATTGTTTTGACAGATATACATAGTCAATTCAATAGATATACATATACTATTCACATCTCTCTACTCTCTGCCCACTCTCGATCTCGCTCGCTGCTCTCCTCACTTTAACAATCTTGCTTGCCAAATATATAAATACATAGGTATATTAGTTACACATATACAATTATTTGACAGATATACATATACAATCTAACAAATATATATATACAATTCACCTCTCTCCCCCCTCTCTTAATCTCGCTCGCCTCTCTCCTCCCCTCCAGGTCACACACTGAGGTTATATCATGTAATTATGTAAAATATAGCTATTTGACCATATTAAATTTCAAGCCTATACTATTTATGAAAATTTCCTAAATATCAATTTAATTGGGCTGATCTGGGTCAAGCAATAGATGGGAATAATTTAGATTGGACTTGGATATTTACATGTTACTATAATTTGGATTGAGCTTTATAACTCTTGAAATAAAGTATTTAAAAAATTGCTTGTAAGATTGTCTGTTACTTTATTTACTTTCCTAGGAATATTTTGTCACTTGTAGTTTTTCTCTGCATTAAAACCCACCATTTTCAATAATATTAATGAAAAAAGATTAAAATTGTTCTTGAATTATGTGAAATAGATTATTTATACTTTTTATTACGTTTTGGGATCAAAAATACCCCTATTGTTATTCTAAGAGATTACAAATGCCCTAAAAAATTAACGGCATTGATGTAGTAAGCCACGTGGCACTAATTCCGCCACTTAAGCTTCCGATCTGCATAAGCTTCCACCAACTAACAAAAAAGGCACATTTTGAAATATATTTTTCTTGTCTTTTTCTTATTGAGATTTTTATAATTAGATAAGAAATTTAAAAAAGAAAAAGATTTCCCAATTAAAAATTATGTACAAAAAAAAACCCAATCTAAGCCATGAATAACAAAGGGGACAAAGCAATTGTAACTGGTAATTTCATCATTTTAGCAAAGCTGATGTTTTCACTTAATTTTAATGGGTAAAGTCTAATGAAAATGGGTTAGCAAAATTGGACTAAAATTTAATAGGTGTGTTAGTTGGCAAGCTTAGGTGGCGGAATTAGTGTCACGTGCTTGCCACGTCATTGGTATTAATGCTTAAGGTTATTTGTGGTCTCTTAGGATAATGGTAGGGTTATTTTTTATCCCAAAATGTAATCGAGGATATAAGTGATCCATTTCGCATAATTCAAGAGTAATTTTGACCATTTTTCGTAATAGTAAGTGATATCTAATAATTCTTACTTCTACCAAAATTTAATTGACGATTAGAGGTAGCTACCAACTAAGGCAAGAAGGACATCAATCAAGCATACATTTGAGAAGCTAATGGAGTGGTGGACCAATTAGCAAAGAAAGAATTAGAAGTTTTTGGAAGCTTGATAATGTATCTTAATCCACCCACTTTTATAATTCCCGTATTTAATAGAGACAGGATGAACATATTGCTCCCTAAATTTGTCTCCATTTGTAATGACTCTTAAGTTTGTTTATGAAATAAATCTTTTATTACTAAAAAAAAAAAAGGACATTCTATGTTCATTATATCATCTCCACCCACCTATCGCCCCCAATACCTCCTCCTTGACCATTCCACCCTTGAGTCCTCCTCTCCATCCTTATAGAATTTTGTTAGATTACGTATAAATATTTTTAAAATATAATATTTTCTTTTACTTATTTATCAAACACTAAAAATTACATAAATATAAAATTAACTTATTTTTTCAAAAAATAATTTTTTAGAAAGCATTTTTCACTACAATATTCTCTTTCATACCAAACACATTAGTGGAATCCTGGTTCACTTGTTTAGACCTAATATAAACTATGAATGATGAGTGAATTTTGATCTTAGTATATGTCAAAGATTTAAATTACGGATCCCTCTCAAAATATCTTTGTAAGTATTATATTTTTCCTGTTCAAATTAGAAAGAGTCATTTGATATTTTTTTCCTATTATTTTTTCGATCAGTTGACAACCTACTTTTATTGCTTTACGTGATGTTAAATTTTTATATATTCAATCAAATTTTCAAAAATGATACTCTCTTCGTTTGTTTAAAAAAGAATGACTTTATTCTTTTTTGGCAATATTTAATTTTTAACTTTTCATATGGTATGTTTAAGGCGACAAAATTAAAGAATATTTTAGTCCATTTAATATAACTTTAATTTTAAAAACTACGCAATTAAAAAATCTTCTTTATTTTCTTAAACTTCTTACAAAATCAAATCAGATCATTCCTTTTGAAAGAGAAGAAATAACAAATTTATTTTGTAAGTCATTCAAAATATATTCTATAATATAGAACTATTAATGAAAAAAATGATATCTTCTTCTCGTTTCTATGTTCCAGCTAGGGGTATTCACAGTTTGGATAAAAATCAATCCAAACCGAACCAAATAGATTTTATTTTGGTTTTGCTTTGGTTTGGTTTTTAATTTTTATAAAATTGATAGTATTTGGTTTGAGTTTTGATTTGTTCAAAAAAATCGAAGAAAATTTTTTGGCTTTGGGGTATGATGGAGTAAAGCAAAATGGCTCTTTAAACTGTCTGCGCTTCTTTCAATTGTGAAGTAGCAGTTAGTCAATGCAACTTTTGACGCTCATCATGGGTCATTCGGAAACAGTCGCGCTATGTTTTTAAACATAGGGGTCAGACTGCGTACATCCGACCCCCCTTACCCCGCAATGGGCGGGAGCCTTTGAGGCATTGGGTAATGTTGTTGTTGTAATCTACTATGAAAGTATAAATGCTCAAAATGAGAACATTTATCTTATTAATTTCATGTATATGAATGTCTAGAACAATTCTTGGAGGCACTAGAAACGTCACTAGCTTTTTCTTCTAGTCCAAACTGGTAAATTTTAAAACTTTTTCATAGTAAATTTAGTAATTGAAAGTTTTATAATATCAGTAGTTCTAACTATTTTTCGTTTTGAATAGATTGTTGTCCATTTTTCTCCATTTTAAATGTATCGTTGCTTTTATTTTTATGTATGGTTAATAACCAAATAACCGAACCAAAATCGATAAATATATATTATAATTGAGTTGGTTTAGTTTTGAGAATTTAAAAATCGAATTAAGTTGATTTGATTTTAATTTTGATCAATAACCGACCCAAACCAACCCGTGAACACCCAATTTCCAGCTTACAATTTACATTTTTCTTTTCCTTATATTAAATTTTTGTACGTTCAATCAACTTTTTCCCTAAAATGCTGATTTATTTTTTGTATCAACTCATCAATTGACCAAAAACAAAAAAACAATTATTCAAATAACAAGTAGTTTTCATTTTCAATGTTAAGATTTTGAGTTCAAAATAAATATTTATGTTTTATTTACACGGCTATTAATGTTCTAACCAACGTGCGTTTACTGCTGCATGGTTTTCCCTTCGGGTTAAACAAATAAAAAGAAAAAGAAAAAAGGGAGAATATTCCAATAGGAGCCATTAGGGTTTGCTGTCTACAGAGCCACCGACCCGTTGCCATATAAATATTCCCATCTCCGCCTCTTCCTCAGAGTGCCGTGTACTGCTATTTGCTAATCCTCAGACCTAACTTCCAGCAAACGCGAAAATGGAGCAGACTTTCATCATGATCAAGCCCGATGGCGTCCAACGTGGCCTGGTGCGTTCGTCTTTCCTAAATCGTTTTTCTTTTCTCTACCTTATAGATCTATCAATTAGAGCCTGTTAAAAATTATCAATTTTGTTTTATGTGTTCCCTTTTATCTTTCTCCTAAATACTTGAATGTTATGCTTCAGGTTGGTGAGATTATCGGCAGATTTGAGAAGAAAGGTTTCACTTTGAAAAGTAAATTTTTGCCCTCTTTTAATCACAGTTATGATTAATTAGTGATATAACCCTTTTAAGAAGGGCGAAGCTATGATGCCTCTTTTGATTAATCGATCTAATTAGTTGCTCCCATTACAGATTAATAAGCTTATGATTAATGAGGACCCACCCCGTGATAATTTCAGTTGAGATCAATCTATTGTCATTCCTTTGCAAAAAAGACTTTCTGGAACTGGATTATATGTCTAATATGTTTTCGTTTTGTTTATAGTGTAGGATTGTTACTGTTTTTTAAAACAAAATCTTGTTTATAGTTGTATTATAATCTAACTTGTTTTGCTTTATTTTTGGTTTTTTGTAGTTCACTGCAATTATTGATCTGGGTTGTGAATTGTTATTTGCATTTATATAGGCTTGAAGCTCATTACTGTGGACCGCGCATTTGCTGAGAAGCATTACGCAGACTTGTCTGCTAAGCCTTTCTTTAATGGGCTTGTTGAGTATATTGTTTCCGGACCTGTTGTTGCTATGGTCTGGGAGGGTAAGGGTGTAGTTGCCACTGGCAGGAAGATCATTGGAGCAACCAACCCATTGGAGTCAGCCGCTGGTACCATCCGTGGTGATTTTGCTATTGACATTGGCAGGTAAAACATCGGCATCTATAAGAAACTATACTAGTTGAAACTCTAATACTTGTTAAAGGCCTTACCAAAATGCATTGTTTATAGATGGTGGCATTTGTGTACATTTATATATTTGTTTTTTGTAAAAAGTGAACGTATTATGTAGAAATGGTGTTTGTTATGAAGTTAACATTATCTTTCTCCAAAAAAAAAAGGTGTTTGTTATGAAGTTAAATTTTTAGAAGTTGAGAATTCTTTCTGATGATGAACAAGGGGGGAAGATCTTTATGTTACTGAGGAACTCTTCCATAGTTCCACTGTCAAAACTACTAAACGAGTCTTCAAAAAGATTACAGCTATCCAAACGCGTTTTCAACTTTCACAAACTTTTCCAAATTGTTATGCAGAAGACTTCAGTGATTTTCTGTAGACTTATCATGTGACATAGTTTTTCCGTAATGAATCCTGTATGCTGACTCTGATCTGCAGTTGCAGTTTTCCACTCTGGTTTACTTGATTTCCCTTCTGTAGATTAGAAGCATGGTGGTGTGACTATTTTTCTGTTTAATGCTATTTCCGCTTATTGTCGTGACAGTGTTGAAGTCTGAGACTAATCTGTTTGAATACAGGAATGTTATTCATGGAAGTGATGCTGTTGAGAGTGCAAGGAAGGAGATTGCTCTTTGGTTCCCTGAAGGAGTTGCAGAGTGGCAGAGCAGCCTTCACTCTTGGATCTACGAGTAGAGAAGTTTGATGAATTTAGAACTCTCTTCATGTTCTGCCTATTTTGGTCTTAATTTATCAATTTTGTATGTCACTTGAGTCCAGAAGTTTGGTATTTGAGACTTGATGATGTTATGTCACTTGAGTCCAGAAGTTTGGTATTTGAGACTTGATGATGTTCTGTATTTCAAGCATATTTTAGATATGATATTTTAATCTTCTGTTTTTGGTGCGCTGCCGTTTCAAGAAAGTGAGCTTTTCATCATTATAGTTTGCTTCACATTTTTCTTGATTCTTTTCAAAAGAAAAAAGAGCTTCACATTTTTCTCTTTAACGTTTGAACAGTGTTCCTCAACTATGTGCTGTTGCTACCAATGGTAGAAGGCTACGTGTTATTTGTGTGCAATTTGCTCTCGACTTTTCAACTGCATATGCATGTGGATTTCTTAGTCCAAATGAGCTTAGGCTTTTTGAGCTTGGCCTCTACTGGAATAAAAATCAGTGTGAACTTTGGCCTATTTATATCCATCATTGTTAGTTGTAAAGATAAAACAGCTAACAAAAACAAAACAAAACAAAAAAGGAATAACTGTCTCAGTTGAATTCCTGCAACTTAAGATATAGTCGTGGAGCACAGTTCGTCCATAGTTCAGCCTGTAGATACACTTGCGCTCACTGCCTTTGGGCTATCAAATAGCCATCCACTTGTTTATGCTAGAAGGGGGTGATGATGTCCCTGCAGGTTGCCGGTACTGACCAAATTTGGCATTGAATAGTGCCGGCTAATTTGGTGCACGACGCCAAAGACACAGGTTATTGAATAGCGCCGGCTATATTAACGTGGCTGTTCGAGTAGGTTATTGAAAGTGGACACTAAAAACTCTTGTGCTCAAAAGGGAACACTCTCTCTTGGGCAAGTGTTGACGGATTCTCCTTTTGAATGACTTGGGTAGGCAACCATAGGAGCCGTTCCAATTAATCAAAATAATAGTGGTATATTTAATTATATTCCAACGGGTATTCATGATATAAGATGAATCCACACATTGATATCCCAATCTCTTTCAAGGATCTGCCAGTTTACAAAGTTTCGACGGTTATAGCCAATTAATTGATGGATACCGCCTTGCGAGTTAATTAGAGAGAGGTAGTCTGAGACCAATCATCAGGTGTGACCCTTACCAAATTCAAGAAACGAGGGAACTAACATTGACATTGTACTTGCTCTAAAACATTACCCAAGTTCAGACACTGGTTAATCCCTATTTTCCGTCTTCGCTGACTTCTATGAAGTACATCCACCATCGAAAGCTACTATGTAACAACACCACCAATAAATGCCACAAAACATGCATCTGGAAACCATTCTCTTTTTCTTAAAAGTCGTGCCCTACAACACTACCGACTAAGAAGGCTGTATGAGGGTAAATCTTCTAGCCGTGTTATGTCTTCTTGCAGAAGTTCCTCTTCTAGTTGACGACGAGTAGCCTTCATGACCGCCTGCAAGAACACAGCATTACTTAAATCAGAAATGCAGAAAGCGCACTCATATCCATAGTGAATTTTCTCCGATTGAACCCAATGGCTGAAATACAACACAGTAAAGAGTAAAAAGCAAAACTGCAGCCTGCTGTACTGCCAAAAGAATTTTACCGCTTTGATATTACAATGCTTAGCCAAAGTGAAACAATTGAGAAAAAAAAAGTGAAGAGGAATGAAAACTTTTTAAATGCAAAAGAACTGATTAGGCAGCAGAAATTTGATCATTTCATATAGCTAATTATCAGTAAGCTGAAAACACATACATTGAAGTCCATATATGATGCGCGCATGGCAAGCCACTGATTATCCATCAGCTTAAATGTGATGCAATATAGCAGATCAAATGCTGATTCATTTTCTGTAAAAGGAAACAACTTGCTTAGAAGAGCAAAGGACAAATGCAGGTGGAAGAACTTCACATTTGTGACCAAATGGAGATTCACTGACGTGTCATTTTTAACACACAAGATAAGTAGAAGCAACACAATGGCACATCTACACACAGTAATGAATGCATCAAAATGAAAAAGCGGTTTACGAAAACCTGAAAGTAGAGACAAGGAAAAAATGTACCTGCAAGAAACTTCAAGAAAGTAGCTCCCACTAGATTTCTGGGTTTTACTGCAGAAATACAAGCACAATAACTAACGTGAATCAAAACAAGTTTCCAGAAAGAATTAAACATCTTTGGTTGGACTATATAGTTTGCATGAGAGACTCTGCATTGATTGTTAGAAAACCAAATCTCATTTTTCACTAGGTCGACCTAGCGTATGCACTGGAATATTTGTCAAGACTTCACAACTTTGAGTATATAAAAGAGTGTAGATGGTACACGTACAAGCTTCCAGATCAAGCATCTGGATAAGCATAAATGTGATATTGACCCCAGCAACAGCAAATGGGTATTCCCAAATTGCTCTATCACCTTCCTGCTTGCGGAGAAGATCCTGGAAAGATTTCTGCAAATAAAATTATGAAAAAAGAAAAAATGAACTTAGAACTTTACACAGCTTCTACATCACATAAGCACTATAATTTGGTTAACTGAATCTTACTTCTGAACAGTTCGTCTCATTCACAGATTTCCACTTACTTCACATAAAATCAAGATGTTGATGTGCTCTTCTTTAGATAATTGTTGGTGTGGTAAAAACAGATATTGTTGAATTTTTATTCATGGATGCTAGATTTAAAGGATTGTAAAGCAACAGTATGCTCTCATGAATCTTTCTCCAAGCTGAGCAACAGAAAGCTCTTTGTTTTGCTAATAGTAGACACTCAAATATTGCACATATTATGACAAGATACACAGTGGTACAGCCTACAAGTTTAAGGCCTCATTATCCACCTGAGCAAGTTATTCAAAGTGAATAAAAGTTGCAATTTAGCAGAATTATTTTCAGAAATTTGTCGAACATTGAGCTTACTGTGCAATCTTTTCTGACAAGTATTTGATAGATCTATTAATGTTCATTATGTGGGCTTATCCTAGCATACCCATCATCCAACCAGTGATCATCTTCAAGACTTACCATGGAGCAAAATAATTCATTAACACTTAACTTTTAGTATGCCTACCATAACCCATCCATTGCCCTCCAACTACCAACTACCACAATTTCCTGGTTTGAGCAAGCAAATAAACAACCAAATGTTTCTATGCATAGGGGAAAGAAAAGGCTTGCAGCAGACGTAGTGAAGTAATTCAGGCATATTATAACAATATAAATAGCTATGATCTCAGGATGCAAATTCCCAATACCTGCTTAGAAAAAAATAACCTAGACCTGTCAGGTTTCCTATCACCACAAAATAAGAGCCAATTTTGACACAAAGTTCTCTTTTCCAAGTAATGTTTTCACTGTCACCAGTATGGGTACATGTGCTTAGAAGGTTTGACATATCATTCTCCATAAGAAGAGTGAGGAAAGAGGACATACCGGGAAATTCCTTGCAAAATATAACAAGTTCTCCAGTGATATAAATCCACCACCCCTATAGAATCAATCAAACAACTTAAAACCGACATTAGATTGCAATAGGCAGAAAGGGAAATTAATCAGAAAGATGTTTATAAGCCTGAGAGTAATCCTCCTTTTTCTTCATTTAAATTTTGGGAAAAGCAAGGTGGTGATGTACCTAAAGTCAGTAGATGGATCTTTTCCTTGCCAGCCCATTTCCTTCCACTGCTCAGATATCAAACCATGAAGTTCTTCCTCAGGAAAAGCAGCTTGCCACAAAGCTTTTAAAGCTTCCTTTAGTCAAAAACAACACAACAAAAATATTGAGGAACAAGAATGTCATAAGAAACATGAATGAAATGAGATAATTAACTTATTGCAAACAACTTAGATGTCTTGCACAGAAGGTACCTGATGTTCCGGGATTAAACTATCATATGCAACATCTATACGATTTTGTAACCTTAGCAAACATTCCTCCTGAAATTAACAAAGGATGGAAAAAACATCATTAACATCCAATATGTAACAGCCTTTCCGTACTTCCTTACCATGCTCAGCTAATTCTTGTGCATGACATTCAAAAAGAAAAAAAGCAACAAAAAGTGGGGAGCCACCAGCTAGAGAGTTATGGGCAAATCTCATTCCAATGGAAAGTTAAAAAGACAAATCACTTGTGCCTAAGACATGGCACAACGAGAAATTAAAATCACAACACGTCCAGATGCCACATGAGCACATTTGTCCAACTCAACAAGAAAAGTAAGAACAAAATTGAATAATACAAACTAGTACCGCACACAAAAAGACTTCTGTGATGTTGATAAGAGAGAACAAGTATGAGATCAATCCAAGAAATCCAAAAAGTTCACCAGGAAGGGAGCAAGCAAGCCTGAAATGCATACTACTACATTGTGTTTTATGACATTCTCAGCATTCACCAAGCATAAAATATAAACTTCATATAACCTCCACAAACATATTACCTGGGATGGAGTTAAATCAAACGATGGACGAGCATCACTCTCCCTCCTTTGAACACAAACACATGAAAGGCCTCTGCCAAGCCATGCTGCTGATCCTGCCACAACCTCCGCTGTAACAAAATAAAGTGATTGGCAAAAACATAATGGAGATCCTGGATTTTCAAGTGATGAAATGCCTCTCTATTATAAGTGAGACTGGAATGCAGATGCAAGCTAAAGAAGCACTTCTTTATAGAAACACATTCAGATCTGATAAGAAAAGTTGGATCATTTTTGGGTATAATACTGTCAACACTCAACAATGCGACGAGTATGAGTTCAGTTACAATATCAGGAAACTATTATACAGATAAACTACAGCACATGACATGAAAATGGAAATAAACATAAAATGTGTTCTTATGATACAACCTAAACATCATGGGCTGTAGCAATCAACAGATATTGTGAAGGACACTTCCTGCTTGGCTTAGTGTCTTAAAGACCATGTAAGTATCCTTAAGCAGATCTGATTTAGTCAACAATCATGATAGAGTTAGAAAGAAATGCATTCTATATGGGTTTAATCAAGGCTAAATTAGCAGACTGTTTCCTGCAAATATACGGGGCAAATAATATTTTCAAATGTTTTTTCAAAAAATCTAGTTGTACAATTTAAATCTACTAATGGAATATATGGTTCCTGAAAAGGTGAAAAAAAACAATATCCAATCAGTTCAGGTTACCCAGAATGTGGATTCTGTAAAAATAAGCTTACCCACAGATGAATATCAACTAGCAAAGGTCTAGCCATAGTTTGGTATACAACTTTTATATGACCATAAAATTCTAATCTTTTGCTTCTATTTTTTTCGACAAAGAAAAAGTTCTAATATCAACATCGAAGAGACTGAAGTTCAGCACCTGAATATGAATTATAGTACTACTAGATATCTATCTCCTACAGACAAGCAAACACTAAAAACAGAACAGATTAATGGAGGATTCTAAGCACGACGAACCAAAATCATGGTAAGTAGAACACAACAAGAAAAGTGGAACATCCTCTGATACAAAATAGTTAAGACAATAACATCCTCTGTTAACTCCCTATTTAACTTCATTAATGATAAAAGAAGTATCCAGCACCATCCCCCCAAAAATAATATGAATGAAGTTACTGTACTAACTGTAGTAATCTTTCCTAGTCCTCTTTTCACTGTGATAATATGCTGGATACATTCAGTCAATTAAAAGAAACAATTCCTGCAATTCCTATGGGCAAACTCAATAGTAGATCAACCTAAAAGCACAACACATGCATAACAATGACATCTAATAGCTATGTGACATCAGTAAATGGTTCTTCTTTGAAAAGAACAATCACAATGCATGAACACAAGCTGTTGTGATTATTTTTTCCTTCTCTTTTGCATGTGAGACACTGTGCACAGGAAAAATCTCAATCAGTGTATTCTTCATAGATCTATTAAGACGAAGACTAAGTTGAGACATGCTCACTGTGAAACATCTAGTTAACTTTACTCAAACAATAGGAAGCAGCAGAACTGTAAACCATTATCAACGTTTTACAATTAAGAAGGTCATCCTTTTTAGCAACTCCTATAGAAACAAAATCATCCACCATAAGCTGAGCCAATTAAAATCCATTTTACCCAAATACATTTACAGTAACTCAATATCCATCCTCCACAATCATGTAATTGTCGTAAAACCTACACAAACTGAATATAACCAAATTCCGTTCCTAACACAAACTGAATATAACCAAATTCCGTTCCTAACTCTGAAAGAGTTCTCCTGCCCAGACATATTCAAAATGTGCTCTGGGACAGCTTTATCTACAGAAAGCTTCAGTACTGGGACAGTTTTATCTACAGAAAACTTCAGTGCTGGGGAATCATAAATTAGCCCTATATAACCGATCTTTTCTAAGCAAATTGCATGAATCTGTTGATTATCCAAAAGGTAGGTATGTTACCAAAACTTCAGGAAAAGAAAAGGAATTAAGCAGCGGATGAAAACTCACCACACATGTCAATGCAAGTAGGCATGAATGCACCTAATTTTTCAATTCACAGATCCAAAACCTCAATTAATTTACTCCTGACATAGACGGAGACCAATCGGTAATACATACAGTGAGAAATACACGGATAGTAACAGCGAAGACAGAGATAGAGACAGAGAGAGAAACTGAGATATACATAGAGAGAGAGAGAGAAACGAGCGAATGTTCATACTGTTAGGTAAAGTAAAGAAAAAAGCAATATACCAGAAGTTGTATGATAAGTATTTCCTCTTTCTAGTCCTTGAGATATCCTCCTCACCGCCACGAACGATCCTCCTCTATCGTCCATACTTGAGCTAATCAAAAACTATTCCCTAGGATACTTGCATCACATTCAACCTCCTCCAAACAGCAACAACGAAAATGCGAACACTCTAACAGAAATGTCAACCAAAAATCTCAATAACGAATAGAAATGCGCAATTAATTGATCCTCCGGTGAAATCTCGAGATCTGCAATCGGAAAAACGAACGGCAGGAAAAGAGATCAACGACGGCAAAACCTCCTGCAGCGAAAAGCTATATCTGAAGGTAAAATGTTCACTTATATATATTGATACAGAGAGAGATAGGGGATAATCTGTACATGGATATATATGTATATATAGAGAGAGAAAAGGGGAGTTGTGTATTATTGTATTTTCTCTCTCTATCTGTATATATTGTACTGTGCAACTTCTTCGCTCCGAAGAGATTTGTAAAAGGGAGAAGAAGAGCGAAGAGAAAGAGTGGGTGGGGGTTATCTGTCTAAATGTGATATAAGCTGTTGAGCAGTTTTGTTGAGTTGGGTGCCATTCGCGTCCGTTATCGTGGAGGGTTAACGGCGATTATTGAGAAAAACGGTTACGGGTTTCATGAATAATGGGGGATTTATTTTGCAGAATTATGTAATTGAGATGGAGGAGACATTCTCTCTACTTCTATGAGGTAGCGGTAAGGTCTGCGTACAAACTATTCTTCTCAGACTTCACTTGTGGAATTATATTGAGTATGTTATTGTTGTAGGTAATTGAGATAGAATTTAAATTTTGTGTATGGTAGTAATAAATTAAGTAATTACAATTAATAATAAGGTAAAAAATATACGAAGAATTTATCACTATCTCGTAACGATAGATAGGTAAGAGGTTGTTTTTAAAAAATCTCCATCTCAATAATGAAGTCCATAAGCAGAAAATACTAGATATGAAAAAAAGGAAAAAAAAAGACTAATAATGAAATTACAATCAAATTTATATAATTAAAATTTAGGAAAAAAATATTAACACTAGAATCTTAATTGTACTCCAACTAAATTAGTTTTTATTTCCTTTTACAACATAAATCAAATCTAACTTTTCCATATTACTCCCTCGACAAAATCATCATAATTAATAATATAATTCTTCACTAGAATATCTATTTTTATTTTAAAATATTAAATTAATTTAATCTAATTTAGTTTTTAAAAATAGTCAATTTGATTTTGGAAAAAACAATATGATAACTAAAATGGGACAAGAACAAGTATTATTAAAGCAAGAAAATCATATTTCTCTATCTAAAAATAGTTGTCCACTATTGATTTAGCAAGAGATTTAGAATTAGTAAATAATACAAGTAATTTTATCAAGTAACCCTGTGAATATAATAAATATAAATATTTTAAAAGATGTAAAAAAAAATGATTATAATTATTAATAAGGATAAACTATAAAATTATTAATAAGGATAAACTATAAATTAAATATAAAATTATCTCTTGATTTTATAAATTGGACATATATGATAGGACATCTACTTTTAGTATTAATTGACCAATAAAAATGTACAAACTGAGTAGTTGATTGACTATTTCCTTTATCAAGGGCTAAAAGCTGTACAGAAATTGCTCCTTATCTCATTTTAATTATCATAATTTTTAATTTTAGAGTTAAATTATATAGACCTTGATCAATATTTGAAGATATATATATATATTTTTTATTATATTGATATGATAAAATTGCAATTAATAATATTTTTCTTATAGTTTTAGTTGCAAAATCAAAGATAATGGTATGATTTCTTTAACGAGAAAATAGTGAAAGATAGTTTTAGAGTGGAGATTAGCATAAAAACTTTATTGTTAACTATAATAAATTTCTTAATTTCTAGTACTGGTACGGTACATTATCAAATAAAATATTTTTTAAATATATTATTCAATAGTAAACTAGTCATGATTAGTGGGATTTTACATGGACTAACTGATGTGTCTATCTCTTTTTTTTTTTTTGGGCATATTTTCGACCTCAAATCTCTATCTTTATTAATAAGCGCTTTGATTAACATGAGTTATGATGATAGTAGCTCGTATTAGAAATGTAAAATTTTCAATCACTCTTGATGGTGATTCTTATAAAATGACAACTCCAAACAATTCATCATTCGATTTATTCTTTAATATTATTCCAATTATACACGTGTCTTTATATTACACGATCATATATTCACAATAATTTTTTCTATAAGAGAACCTACTAGCATACGTTCAAGTCTTATATTTAGGTTAAAAATGATCTTTTATATATTAATAATTTATTTAAAATTTAGTAACTAAAAAAGTAGTGATTTAAAATTCATAAATTTGATGATCATTGTGACAAGTTAATACTCCCTCCTCACTTTTTAGTTATCACAATTTTTCTTATCGAACTAAATTTTGATATACATTTTAATATGTATTCTTTTAATCATATTGAAAAAATTGCAATCAATAATATTTTTCTTATAGTTTTAGTTGCAAAATCAAAGATGATGGTATGATTTCTTTAACGAGAAAATAGTGAGAGATAGTTTTAGCGCGGAGATTAGCATAAAAACTTTATCGTTAGCTATAATAAATTTCTTAATTTCTAGTACTGATATGGTACATTGTCAAATAAAATATTTTTTTAGATATATTATTCAACAGTAAACTAGTCATGATTAGTGGGATTTTGCATGGACTAACTGATGTGTCTATCTCTTTTTTCTTTTAGCATATTTTCGACCTCAAATCTCTATTTTTATTAATAAACGCTTCGATTAAAATTATTCCTTTATCATGAGTTTTCCGTGTTTCACAAGATTTGAACCTAAAATACGTGCTCAAGAAAAGGGGATTCTCATTCATCCACCACGCGTCTGCCAACCATTATTGTACTAAGTATAAATAATTATCATTTGAGAAGTAATAAACTTAGTTATTAACACATGAGGACAATAATTTAAAGGTGAATCTAGCAGAGGACCAGTGTTTCGAAGACTAATAAACAGATAAATTGCATGAGCATGAGACATGAGGGACAGGAAAAATAAAATAAATAGGTTCACATGGGATGTTGGTAGAGAGGGATCCTAAACTTGATAGAAAATACTTCATTTAAATCACTTTTGACCCAACAGTTTCTCTATATAATTTGTACTTGTGGGTTACACATATATTTTGTAATGAATGATTAATACATCAATGCTATATATGGCCTACAATATGCATGGGTTCTTCAAACTTTGTTGGTGAGATTTGATTGCTTTGCTTGGGAGGCAACTATATAGTATGCATTATTAAAGATTATACATACACTAAAGTAGTATTTTATCGATAAATTTATCAGAAGATTTACGTAAGAAGTCGATGTTATTGATACAGAATTTCATACGTATTGCTTTAACAAGTTTATTAAGTGTTAAAATGAGTAAGAGAATACATGAAAGCGTATTAATTGATAATGTATATTTTTTAATGCTATCAGTATATAAAACTTAACTCGCATTGAAGATGAATTAAGAAAAGCAAAGGAATTAAGAAAATGAATTAATTTTTCAAATGCATAACATAACATATGGTAGGAAATTATATATCTTTTGGTTTGGATGTGTCATGATTTTTCATGTGCCAAGCATATGTTGTGGTCCAAATAGCATCTTTTCTAGTCCTTCTGTTTTCTTTTCTTCTCTTTTCCCACCACTCCTCAAGTCCTCATCACTTTTGCATTCATTCTTAATTTTTTTTTTTTTAAAGAAAAGCTTAACTCAATAAATTTATTAATTTAAGGATTTATGTCTCTCAAAAAGAAGATAAAGAGGGCTGAGGGAATCCAACCAAGTGTACTTTGAGAAATGCCTTTTAGTTGTTCAATTATTAAGAATTGAAATGGATGTAGGATGTGTTTGGTACATAAAGAAAATATTTTCATAAGAAATTAAGTGATTAATTCATCATAATATTTAGCAAATAAATTGAAAATATAATTTAGAGAAAAATTACATGTAATCTATCAAAATATTATAAGGTGAAATAATTAAATGGCAAGTAAGGGAGTCGGTTTTGGGGAGACGGGGTGTTGGGAGGTGCGGAAGAGATAATTCCTGTGAAATTACGTTTCTTTGGGCAACTAAACAATTCATATACTTGTTTAACAAAGAATTTTTTTTTTTGGGAGGAGAATATTTTGATGACTCAAATATGGAACTCTATATTAACACACTTGTAACTTGTAAGGTTCTCAAAGGCGACTAATATAATCAAATTGATGGAGTAAGAGATAAATTTAACGCAAAAATTAACTTTTAAGGACAACTGAAGTTCCAATAGATAAAAAACGACAAATTTAAATTATTTTTAATACTTGGGAGTAGGGGTGTTCATGGACCGGGTTGATTCAGGTTTTTTAAATATCAACTAAACCCCTACTTGGGAGGTGTTTTTGATTTTTTTTGTATTTTAATTCAATCTAATATCCTACTTATTAATATAGTAGCCTTGAATAAACCACCACTTCAAGATATAAGACCAACTAATTAGTTCTTAAGTGAGCAACTTGTTACAATTAAGTTTGATTATGCACCAAACAGAAATGTTTAATGTATGACCCTATTTATATTGTGTCATATTCCATTTGGTGTACATATATAGCTGCTTTAGCTTGGACTTTTGTGTCACTGGGGCTACTATATTTAATTAATGTCATTGAGAGATTTGGTGAAAGTTACAAAGCCATACAACACTATTTAAAGCTTCAAATTTCAACATCATTGTGTTGGATAAAACATGGTAATTAACTCGCATTAGGGCCACTTTTTTTCTCTTTGAGATCATCATCATATTGTTAAAAATCTTTTAAATTTGGGAGGATAAATGTGGGCTCCAATTGATGAAAAAGCTAATGTGCAAATGCTGCTAAAATGCAAACATATTATGGACACTGCAAATAAAAGAAATCTAGGTGTACATTTAGAAGGTAAAAAGTAGATATTTGAGAAAGTGAAAGTTTTTTACAAAGTCAAGGTGCATCTTTGACTAATTTTTTGGAGTGACAATTCATCACGTCCTAACTTCTGATTTAATATTGTTAGTCATTGGCCAAACATAAACTATTTTAAAAATATACTCATGATAAAAATACTTTTTAAAATAAATGCATTTTAACACTTGTCCTAACTGGCTATAAATATCTTTTCACCAAGAGAAATTAATATTGTTTCTGTTAATTTTTTTCCGCTATATTAAAAATTTCTATCCGCTTTTACTTGTTTAATATGAAAAATCAAGAGATGAATCATCAAATACCTATTTTACTCTTATTATGAAGTACTTGGAGTAATTATTTTTCATCATTTCTAAATGACTGAGATGATTTATAATACTTCCTCTGTCCACTTTATATGACTCAGTTTTTTTTAACCAATTCCAAAAAAGAATGATATATTTTCATATTTAGTACTAATTTAATTTTAGAATATCGCTTGTATCCTTAATGAAATAATTTGCATCCACACAAAGCCTTATTACTTACTTTAAATCATACATTTCGAAAGTATTTTCTTTCTTTTTTAAATTCTGTATCAAGCTAAACTAACTCATACAAAATGAAACGGAAAAAGTAATTAAAAGGATATAGTAAAGTTATCATTTTATCTATTAATTTTTAAGAAGTGCGTCAAATCGATCAAACATACTCAAATAAACATGAACGGAGAGATTAATTCCTAATTGGTCACAATTAGGTAAGGAAGAAGTATGAATATAGAGCATTTAAGAGTTGTACAAAACATTTAACAGACTGATTATATATAAACCAGAACATTATTAGTCCTCTATTCTATTTTATGTGATATTTTTTCTTTTTTGATCCGTCCAAAAAAAGAATGTCACCTTACTCTAATTGAAAATATTTGGCTTTAAGATTCCTTTTTTATCCTTGATGAAATGAATCTCAACCACACAAATTTCTCTTTTAGACCACAAGTTTCAAAAATCTTACTTTTTTTTCTTAAACACCATGTCAAGTTAAATAATATCACATAAAATGAGACGGAAGTAGTATTTCTCCTTTTAGCAACTAGCTGGCCAACTGAAAATGTCACAAGACAAATACAAAAAAGGCCAACTGGCAGATGAAGGAGTAGTAGTATTCAGATCTTTCAAATAAAAAAAAAAGAAAAAAGAAAAGGGATAGCTATGTACATGCTACCAACTCTTAATTGTGAAATATTCCTAATTCACAGTGAAAAATAAGGGCTAGTGGCTACTGCTTAATCAAAAAAATGTTATTGATTTATTGTTAGTAGGTTAATATTTTTAATGGTTTTTCTTTAAAAAAATCATCGGATTATCAGTTTGGTTTTTAGTATTTGGGTAAATGGGTAAATTGATAACTCATTAATATTATAATAATTTACTATTTTATATCTTCATAAATATTAAATATTAATAATTTAATATCACCTGATACTAAATCAATATTCATAAGTCATGTATATGTTTGGTTTCCAATGTATAACCCTCCTATTGGAAAGTAAATTATAATATGAGGTCAGATATTACATATTATTAAGTTTAGATATTCAGTTGATTTGTTTGTTGTATTGTATCTCATTATATTGTGTCAGATTGTTAGAGAAGTCTTATATTTATTTTTATGAATATTTTCGTATTGGATAAATCGAAAATCGAACTGTTAAGAATCAAAAATAAAAAATTGATAAAAAATTTGTTATTGATTTAATATATTTAAAAATCGAAAACTGAATAATCTACCGTTTGTTTTATGGCTGTTATATCGACCTCAACCTAAACTTAATTAATGTCAACTTAATTTGATTTGTTAGATCAACAGCCTCTACTAGAAATAGTTTTACTTTTATTTAGAAGAAACTGAAAGGGCTATCCAAATTTAAAAAAAAAAAATTGTTTCTTTCGTGAAAATACAATCGAGACATATCCAAACAACTAGGAATATATGAGTATTACTCCCTCTGTCCATATTAACTGAATTTATGAGATAATATATACATATTAAGAAAAATATTCAAAGACAAACTTTACACCCTACTTTTCATTGCACTTTGTAAAATCGTAAATATATAGTGTAATTTATTTCCCAGAAAATGTAAAGGTTTAATAAATGAAGGACAAATATGAAAAAAGTTTCAAGCATTCATCTTGAACTTTGAAAAATTCAATTATTTTGAACTTTGAAAAAAACTTCAAAAATTTAATTAATTTGACATGGAGAGAATATTATTTATTTATTTATCCTATGATTAGAATATACTAATAAGAAATAAATAATTGTGGCATAGATATTAAATGAAAGAATCCTTGGGATTCTTTTGATGTAGTACTATATATAATTATATTCTTATTAAAAAATGAGTGGCACAAAGTTTTGATTGTCCTTGGTACTTGACGTTTAGCTAGGCATAAGTCTTGAGATCCAAAACTATATTAGGTCAATTTTAGATGTGCCTGCCATGTACTACTTCTTGCTAATAACTAAATTTGTTTTTATTTATTTTGAATTTTTCTTTTCTTGGGAAAAGAAAATTTGCATTTGATGATTCATTTTGTTGAAGTTAATGAAGTATCAAGGGTGTGTAATATTTGTATTAAATCAAAAAAGTTAGTTGAATCTATTTTTTTTTTTTTTTAAATTTTGGTTCATTCTTTATTGGTTTAGGTGAAATATGACTTTTTAAATTGATTTCTTGATTTTGGAATTTAAAAATCAAAATTAACAATTGAAAAATGATATTTATATGTACTACGTAATATTTTGTTTTGATTATGATATTAAGTGTGCGAGTTTATTAGTTTGTACATAGTGGCGGAACCAGAATTTTAATTAAGGAGGTTTAAAATTTAAATATATTTTTAGTTTGATTAAAATTTTCAATTAGCTTAATTAATACTCCCTCCGTCTCATTTTATGTGGCACCGTTTGACTTGACACTGTGTTTAAGAAAAAAAGTAAGACTTTTGAAACTTATGGTGTAAAATCAAGAAATTTGTGTGGTTGAGATTGGGTAAAAAAAAAAATTTTAAAGCCAAATTATTTTCAATTAGAGTAAGGTGACATTCTTTTTGGGACGGACCAAAAATGAAAGAGTGCCACATAAAATGCGAGTATATGAAAAAGATCTAATGCACCTTTAAAATATACCTATTAAATTGAATAAACACATGTAAAAATTACGCAGATAAATAAATATATACTAATTAATTAACTAATCTAGTTATAATTTGAATTAATTACGACTTGCGGCAAATATCTAGCTGTAACTATAGTTTGCGTTTTGTATAATTCGCATTTTTTGTACAAATATTGTGTGCGATCACTACAAAATTTATGCGTGAATCCAACTGTATAGCAGAATATACAAATGTTATGAATTATATAGCGAATATATACAAACAATGTGCAAAAATTATATGGCGAAATATATAAACGCTATGCAAAAACTGTGAATGGTATAACAAATTATATAAATACTATGAGAATTATATAAATATTATTATAACAATTATTACAAAATATAATTACTTAAATTATAGCTATGAATCATAAATAAGATATTTTTCACTGTTTATATGCAAAAATTCTATTTTCATTTTGATGGGCGTGGTCCTTTGCTTTTTGGGATGTCCAACACAAAGCACTAGCGTTGTGCATGAGGAAAATAGAATGAAATAGAATGGTTAAAAACTATTGGCTAAGACAATAACACGTGGTCCAAACAAAGAGAAGATTAGACATTCAATGTATGAAGGATTCAAAAAATCACTAATTTACATACACGCATTATTAAAAAGAAATTTAATTAAATATGTATATTCTAATTTTATTTCATTCTTCTAAATCTTAAATATTTTTGTAAAGTATAATGAAATGATATAGAGGTAATAGATATCTTTCTTAACCTATTCATTTATTAATTCAACTTGTATTTTAGCCTATCCCAATCCAAGTAATATTTGAGCGAGTCAATAATCTGTTCATTTATTAACTCAGTCCATTTTGATACCTCTACTCAAAGATATGTATTAACATCTCAAGCAATTTGTATATGTACGCACGTATTGTACGAGAAAAACTAATCTACTTTTGTTATTTAACAAAAGAGTGCCGGCATTTATGTGCATGCATCATGGCCACTTTTTAACTTTTGGCGGAGAAAAGAAGAGGTCCCCAAAGAACTTCAGCTTTTTAGGTAACACACACTCATGAAAAGGAAATGGGGATAGCAAACACCTTTGACCTTTAACAGATTGAAATATGAAGCTTCATTCAAAAGTTAGGATTTAAGAACCAAATCAACTTTCTAACTCATGATAAGATTATTGCTATGGAATTTATGCCTTTTTCCCCATTAAAAAAGAAAAAGAATTATGGATAGAGATGTTACTGCAGTGTCGGAATCACCTTTCTTCAAAGGGTCATCAATTGACACTCTTTTTATTGAAAAATTATGTTGTATATTAGATCTGCTTGACTTATTCGTGTATTTACTTTTTATATATTTTGATTCTCAAAATTCTATTTATATCTATTTGACATAAGGGAGAGAATCACTTTCCAAGGTGTAACCAGTTAGTGCCCTTTGTCTGTGCTTAATTGGCATTGGTCAATTTTGAGTCTCATGAAATTAGGTACATGGGCCAACTTATAACATCCTGCTTCCTCTTCACAAATTAGCTCAATGTATGGTTCAAGAAAGTGAAGTGGAAGAATAATTGCCCACATAACTACTTCCTAGGAAGGTTTTACCTTTTTATTCTAATTTTTGGAAAATGACTTCCCTAGCAAATGTATGGAAGTCATTTCTCGAAAATCTGCCCATTTCATCTTCGCCTGCTTCATAATCAAACAAAGGAATTATTCGTTACCCCTCACTTTACTAAACTTAACTTGCCCGTCAAATGGATTAAAAAATGTCATTACTCTCTCATAATTCATTCTTTTAGGGTGTGTTTAGTATGGAGGAAAACATTTAAGCGCTGCCGTTGGCCCTTTCACATTGTGTTTAGGGTCCTTAGTGAAAAAATAAATAAAGCTTCAATTCTATGTTCATATGAACCCCTTGTCGTTGGTCCTCTCACAGCTTTGAAGAGCCCAAGTGATAGGAAATAATCATTTTATTGCACAATTTGCCTTTTAACTAAGCTGATCTTTCAATTTTTGGCCTAGAAATCGCACTTGTGTCTAGCAAGTCATAAGTTCTTGTCTAGCAAGTCATAAGTTCTTTAAGGGCGTGAGACATAACTTGTGGATATTATAAGACGAAAATATAAAAACTTATGTATGGTGAAAAAGTTATTTCCCCTGAGTGTCAAAAATTACACACCAGCACAAAATAGGGACAGAAGTACAAATGACCAAAATATGACTGGGTAGGCCTGGCGTCCACTTGGGCTAAACAAATTAATATAGAGTGAACTATGGAATGGATTCATATCAAGAAGCATATTTGCCAAGAAATTCATAAGCACATTGTTTCTGAGTAGTATTCATCAATTCAATCAGTAAAATGCAACAGTACATCATTTACAGTTTTTCCCATCTGCTAAAGTGTATTCTAAGGCTATTTATTCTATGATTGTGCATGACTTACTAGTAGCTTTAACGTGTCAATGTTTTTTCTATTTGTAGCGCTCGATCAATTGCTGGCGGAGCATAATGGCCCATGATAGCTGGTAAATGGAGCAAGTGGGTGAATGCCCGGTTGACAAAATCCACGTCTCCAAAACGAGCATCATACATCACCTCTTTGCTATGTATACCACAATGTGCCCCATGTAACATGCAAGCATAGCCCATACCTATGGGATGAGACAAAGGCGAACTCAGAGCTAGAGGAAGATAATATGTATACATTTTAAGTCTTTTCTGTTATGTGCATACATAGTTTGTGTTAACTATAGTAGTCAGTTACAAGCTACTATGGTTAATGAAGTTAGTTACAAGTTTGTTAGAGTGGTTAGAAGTTAGTTGAGCCTCCTTTAAATAGATGTCATGCTTAGTGTGTGAGGAATACACAACAATGTAAATGCTTTCTTCTTCTTCAAGTCAATACAAGCTTTCCTCTTCTTCTCTCTTAGCTAACTGTTCAATGCTTCCATTTGTGAAGTTATCATGGTATCAGAGCCACAGCGTTTCTGAGAATTAAGCAAGACAAAGTGTGCTTAGGTTCAACACTGAAGAGTTGTTGAATCGAGAGTAAGCAGTCCAGTGAGAATCTGAGGAAAATAGACAGGAACTCATGGACAACACAGCTGAAGTAGCATCTGATTCAATGGAAACTGGCAATCCAAACTCTAATCCTACACAACAAGCTCGTGGAACAACCATCTACTCAACTCCAGTTATAGATCATAACCATCCTTCGTATCTGCATCCAAATGATACTCCAGGTAGCTCACTAATCACTGTTCAACTTACTGGTTCTGAGAACTATGCCTTATGGAGTAGATCCATGCGTATAGGACTGTTAGGCAAAAGTAAATTGGGATTTATTGATGGAAAATTCCCCAAGTCTAGGTTTGCACCTGAGCTGTTTGATATTTGGGAGAAAAAGTAATGTTGTAGTTCTGTCCTGGATAATGAATGCAGTTCAACCTAGTTTGCTTAGCAGCATAGTGTATTGTGGTGATGCTCATAAGGTGTGGAGTGATCTAAAGGAAAGGTTTGACAAAATCAATGGAGCACATATGTTTCAACTACACAAGGAGATCCATAGCTTGACTCGGAACAATAACAGTTACAGACTACTACACCATGCTCAAAAGCTTATGGAATGAGCTTGACTCTATCATGCCTTGTCCAGGTTGATCTTGTGCTGAAACTGTGAAGTTCAAGGAGCATAGTGAAAATCAAAGGCTACTTGAGTTTCTCATGGGATTAAATGAGTCCTATACAACAACAAGAGGACAGATTCTAACACACTCACCACTTCCGAACCTTCTCACTCATTGTTGATCATGAAAGCCAGAGAAATCTAGCATATTTTGGTCATGCTATTCCAAGTACTAAAGTAGTTGACAACACAACCCTGACCAGTGCAAAGAAGGTTTTGTTCCAAGTCTAGGAGGTGGAAATCATGGACATCAACATGGTGGAGGAGGAAATCCTAGTAGAGGACACTGATAGTCAAATCAGAACTACGAAGCCTCAGAAACCTCTCATATTGTGTGAAGTGTGTGGTTATAAGGGACACACTAAGGATCAATGCTACAAGGTTATAGGATATCCAGATGGCTGGAAATCAAAGAGAAAAGGTAATATTTCAAGTTTTTTTGCCGCTAAAGTTGAAACAGCCCAACCTGCAGGTGCACCTTATGCTGGAGACATTACTCCCAATGTAAAACCACCAGCTCCTACAACTTTCTTCACACAGGATCAGTATAATCAGATCCTATAACTACTAGCCAAAGGAAGTAAGAGTGAAGGAGATCAATCATCTAAAACAGCTACTGTAGGTAGAGTATTATCTACTCTTGTGTCCACATATGTAAACAAAGAGTGGATAATTGACACTGGTGCTACTGATCACATGTCATCTAGTCCTGAGATGTTAGACGGTCTTAAAAATGTTCCTATCTCTGAAATGAAACAGGTTCAGATACCTACTGGAAATGTGGTATCAGTCTCACACATTGGTAGCATTAATATAATGGGTGGTCAAGTCATTAAGAATCTCCTGTTTGTTCCAGATTTCAAGTGTAACCTCGTCTGTTTCACAACTCACCAAAGATCTCCACTGTTTAGCTGTCTTCTTTCCTGACTTTTGTCTTTTCCAGGATCTCTCCAGTGGACAGGTCAAGGGGATTGGTAGAGAAAACCAAGGACTCTATATCCTCAAGGAAGGCCTAAACACTGTCTCAATCCCTCACTCAAATCTCAGCAATGCTAGTGCAGCTAATTGCACTGATTCTATATCTCTGTGGCATAAGAGATTAGGACATGCCTCTGTAGATATAATAAAGAAGTCTTCTAGTCTCAACATTCTAGATTCTGATGTTTTACCTACTTGTACTGTTTGTCCCTTAGCTAAACATACTAAACTTCCTTTCAGTTCTAGTACTCATACATCAAAGACTGTTTTTGAGCTAATGCATTGTGATATATGGGGTCCTTACAAAGTTCCCACTCATAATGGAATGAAATATTTTGTTACTCTTGTTGATGATTTCACCAGATTCACCTGGATTTTTCTAATACCATCTAAATCTGATGCAATAGTAGTACTCAGAGATATCTTTGTTCAAGCTCATAACATGTTCTCTACTACTGTTAAGACACTAAGAACAGATAATGGTAGTGAGTTTTTTAGTCATGAGTTTAAGTCCTTGATGGCTACTCTTGGTATCTTTCATCAGAGTACTTGTGTATATACCCCTCAACAAAATGGTGTTGCCGAAAGGAAACATAGAACCATTCTATAAATGGCTAGAGCTCTCAGGTTTCAAGCCTCAATACCACTAAAGTTTTGGGGTGAGTGTATATCTACAGCAGTTTATCTTATCAACAGACTGCTATACTCACACCCTCCTTCTTTGTCTCACATCAAAACATTTTGTTGTTTGCGCTTTACAGCTTGTCCTAAGTTGTTAGACAAATTTTCTCCTAGAGCTATACCTTCTGTCATGTTAGGTTATTCTTCATCTCAGAAGGGTTATATCTTGTTAGATTTACACTCAAAGTCTCTTTTTGTCAATAGACATGTAGTGTTTAAGGAGGGCATCTTTCCTTTCAGAGACCTCCAAACCTCATCTAATCCTATTTTTCCAGTCCTCACTATGACAAATCCTGACCTCTCTACTGTTCCATTGCCTGTTGCATCTGATCCTCGAAATGATCTTTTTCCTCCTAGTCCTTCTACACCTCCTGATCATGCTCATTCTTCACACTCCTCAGAACCTACATCTGATGCACCTGCTCCTATCTCACCTACACCTAGTGTCTCTCCTACTGTCATGCCTGTTCCTTCTAGAAGGTCCACTAGAGCTTCTAGACCTCCTTGTGGCTTAAGGACTTCATTACTCAATCTAAAGGTAATGCCTGTTCTTACCCTTTATCAACAACCTTTCCTATCAAAATCTATCCTCATCTTATCTCACTACTCTAACAGCCTATTCTTCAATGACTGAACCATCCACTTAAAAAGATGCTGCTCTTGATCCTCAGTGGGTTAAGGCTATGGAACTTGAAATTGCAACACTAGAAGCTAATCATACTTGGACTATAGTTGACTTACCTGCAGGGAAGAAACCAATTGGGTGCAAATGGGTGTACAAGGTGAAGTACAAGTCCACAGGTGAAGTTGAAAGACTAAAAGCTAGATTGGTTGCCAAAGGGTTTAGTCAAAAGGAAGGCCTTGATTATGGTGAGACTTTCAGTCCTGTTGCTAAGATGGTTACTGTTAGATCAGTTATTGCTCTTGCTGCATCAAAACGCTGGAGCATTCATCAAATGGATGTCCATAATGCCTTCCTAAATGTTGATCTTCTTGAGGAAGTCTACATGACCATTCCAGCAGGGTTTGCTAGACAGGGGGAGTATGGCAAGGTCTGCAAACTATATAAATCACTCTATGGACTTAAACAGGCCCCTGGACAATGGAACTTGAAGTTGACAGAGTCTCTTGTCAGGCTAGGTTTCAGACAGTCTCACTATGACTACTCATTATTCATCAAGCATGCTTAGTGTGTGAGGAATACACAACAATGTGAATGCTTTCTTCTTCTTCAAGTCAATACAAGTTTTCCTCTTCTTCTCTCTTAGCTAACTGTTCAATGCTTCCATTTGTGAAGTTATCAGTTTGTGTCATAAGTAATGAGTTCAAAGAAGTGCCAAACATGTACTTTAAGAATTGTTCATAGATAATGTTGGCTTACCAGTGGTATCCAAGCAAAGTGGCCGCCAAAGATGTGAGAAGAAAAGCCAGACGAATATCAGGATATCAGAGACGAGCAGACAACGGATATACAGGCTCCTTTCACTTGTCAACATGGCTCCCACCCAGAAAGTACCAAAAATTGTTATACCTGCTAATTAGCTGAAAACAAAGCTGCCGAAAAAAATTCTTATGATTAGGAAGAACATTCTTCAAATACGGAATTGAGATTTGAGAGCAGCAAGAGGCAAAACAATGTAGCAAACTAACAGCGTAAAGCAGCAGAATTTGGTTATATTTCTTAATTTCTGTCATTCATAAGCCATACTTGGCACAAATGTTAAACTCAAAGTGATCAAAGAAATAATGCACAGCTCTAAACCAGGCTTCAGATTTCCAAAGATGCACACACTTATGAGATACGTTTTGCTCTTTGTTAGAAGAGAACAGATTGATTTCTATCATGCTAATCCATCTGGTCCAATCCCCTAATTTCATGAAAGAAAGAGGCATGGAATGTTATAAGTCATTTATTTAGAATTTATACACTGACCATTTAAAAGTGCAAGACAATAGTTTATAGCCTATTAACAAACTAAGATACTAACACACAAGTCATCTAATTCAGAATTTCTACATATTCATATATATAAGGTAAGCAATATGGCCAACTAGTCATATTGCTCAACTTCTCGTGAATTCATTAGGCAAGCAAAGTGGGAATGTCTGATAACTATGTCATCGTTTGGCTAACTGCAAAAAAATAAACAGAATGTTAAGAAGAATGGCACCATCTTATATCATCAGTTCATCCAATTCTGATGCTCTTGTCTTGTACTAGAGCAGCAGCATATTCAGGTAGGAGAATCTTACAAGTCCGGATATCAGAATTTTCACATATATTGTGACCTTCTTACGAGATTCACACTCAACATGGAAAAAACATAGTCTAAATTTCAGCTAATAACTAACCAATTTCTCTAGTTTGGATTTAAGAATAGCACTACTGATTATTGTAACTAAGGATAATAAAATTACAAGTAACCACTTTACTCTGTACTCAACCACAAAGTACATGAAATTCAGGTTCCTCACAACAATAGAAATATGAACAATGTCTAGCATCTTTTGAGTCTTACCCTTGATCAATCCCAAAGAGATATTTGGTCAGAAGGCCAACAGAAGCCCCTATGAAATAGGCAGCAGTCATCAACCATAAGAGCCTCATCCTCTGCAGAGTTAGAAGAGGGTAAGCCCCCCCACGTCCCAGATCAAATGGAAGTAGGATCCAATAGTAGAGTTCAACAGGGCACAGAAGAGGGTAAGATACATCTGTATTATTATCAAAAGATAATCAATCGGTGTAGAAGCAAAAACAAATGTTTTTCAGCTAACTAGGTTCACAAATTAGAAAGCAAAGATCAGACATATAAAGGAAACAAATTAATCGCTATTTATTTCAAAATATTTGACACCATTCAAGCTTTCAACAACTCAAATTCGTTAAACTAGCCTAATTTTAACGTACTATAAGTTTCATATTCTTTTTTCCCAATTAATATCTTAAATTCGCATCAGCCAAATACTCTCATAGAAATTCTACAACATTGAAGAGTGAATAGGGTCATAGGGAGCAAAAACTCAAACGCTGAGATTAGTAGAACAACTGAACAAATACAAAAAATAACATCATATATTGGGAAATCTTCTGAGATTCAAAATTAATATTTGCGATTTCGCATTATGAATGCAATATACTGTACCTTGTTCAAGCATTTGTGAGCGTACGAGGGAATTTTCCCTCTATTTGTTAGGTCTTCTCTTCTCCAATCCCTTTTGAAGTACGCTTTCACAACATTCATGGCCTCGAGTTCATCTCTGACAAACTCATTTTTATTCTTGCAGAGACAAAAATGGAATCGGAAAACTGATGAAGACAAGTTTACACAGAAGAGTTGGTTGAGGACAATTACCCTTGCTGTTACTCTTTGTGGAGATATTTACGTTTCTGCCCTTCAGTTATGGGCTGAGTATTGGGAATATCGCAGGGGTGTTTTTGTCAAAGAAGCTAAGAAAAGAGTCCTCCTGTTCTGCT
>JAABOM020000001.1:24857310-24872451 GCA_011800125.2 Solanum clarkiae
AAAAACATATCATCTCGATTGTAACTCACGCGTTTAGGCAGCTTGGATCTTGTGTTTAAATGTTCAGTAATGAGCAAGTTGGAGTGCCTATTTGTGCATTTTGAAAGTTTGAGTTCCAATTTAAAATTTCGCTACAAGTTTAGAGTCAAACTTGTTTATTGTGCCTAATATATAATATAATATGAATGAATACCCCCTTGTGACTAATTGCGGCGGCCTATATATATGTCAAAAGAGTCAATTCCATTTTGGGCCCAAATCCATGTTCGTCGGCAATTCAGACCCACTTCACTGCCTGCTCCGGTGGCTGGCGATGTCTTCGTTTCTTGTGTTTCCGGCGTGGTTTTATGGGGCTATTCAGGTGATTCTACTCAAATTCTTTTCCTGGTATGATTTTATTTTCACTACAAGTTCTACTACAACCGATTCGATACTCCCAGATGAAATCATAACAGAGACTCTCTTAAGGGTTCCCGCCAAATCTCTATCGAAATGTATGTGCGTTTCGAAATCATGGCATCAACTAATTTCTAGCCCTCATTTTGTGAAGACCCATCTCAAATTTAACAGAAATTGTCGTAGGGTTCTTTTTCTAGGCATCAATGGAAAATTCAAGTTTTGTTCTCTCCCACACGTCTTTAGTAACAAACAGCAACAAGTCACTGTTCACATCGATCCTCCTGCTTTATCGGCTTTCGCTGTGGGTTCTGCGAATGGGCTGATTTGTCTGTGCAATCACTCAGGGGAGACGCATATATGGAACCCAACTATTAGGAAGTCAAAGGAATTAGTGAATCCGAAATGGGGTGAGTCTTTCTATACCAAGTATGGTTTTGGATACGATGACTTACATGACGATTATAAAGCTATATTTGTCGATTTTTGTTGTAAGTCTTATGGTGATGATGATAATGTGAGGACTCTGGTCAATATTTACAGTTTGAGGACTGATTCCTGGAAAACAGTACATGACCAGCTTCAGGGCATCTATCTAGTAAATCTTTATGGTAAATTTGTCAACGGGAAGGTTTATTGGGTTGCATCTAATGGTATTCATGATTACAGTGTGCGCAACATCGTTTCTTTTGATGTAGCGGATGAGACATGGGGTAGCTCGGAGCTTCCAGTTTCTGGAGAAAGTTGTAATCTCAAATTGGGAGTAGTGGGAAGTGACCTTTCTCTGTTATATGCTTGTCATATAGGTGATACTACTTCTGATGTCTGGATTTTGAAGGATTGCAGAGTTTGGACAAAATTGTTCACCATTGAATTTCCTCAAAGTGCTGGGCGATATATCTTTTCTCCACCAATTTTCACATTCTGTATGCATATTCGCCAGTCAAACAAGGGCGACATTTTACTTTTGCTTCCGGGATATGTCATGATATTTGATGGTTCAACCAAAAAACTAGAGCACACTGCTCGTGTTGGGGGATGCAATCCTCCAGAAATCTACGAAGAAAGCATTGTTAATCCCCTAACTATATCTAGTAAGAATTCTGCTTAGTTTAGCTGGTATACTCTTTTGCACTTATATTTCTGTCAATATATGACTAGACAATGAATATTTATGACTTCATACATCATATTTGTTTGTAGTTCTTGTAAGCATTTCTCCTTTTTATTATACTAGTTTCTAGTCGCGTGCATTGCACCTAGCCCTTTATTGTTAATAATTATAATGTCTGTATTCTAAAGCAATAAATCTTTAACAATATACATGTTTCAAAAGCATTTGTTTGAATTACTGATTGCTCCAAAATATACAAAAGGTATTTTCTCATTGGAGATAGATCCGGATTTCGAAATAAGTTGCTGTGGTATACTACATGACCTTTCACCAATTTTTTGTGAGTGCATGTATATGGTCCTTCTATTATGCACAAACTATGCAGTAATTCTAACTTGTATGTAGCATCATTGAACACGGAGTTACTCATCTTCTAAAAAACTAAATACAATATGCAACAACTATGCAATAATTCTATGGCACAATATGCAACAAACTTAATACTCCTTATCGACAAGGCTTATACGTAAGAGAAGAGACTGCCTAGTTTTTAAAACAGATTTGAACCGTAGTGTTATTTTAACAATTAAATTATTACTTAGTAATTTGCAATTTTCTCTCTCCTTCCAGAAGAATGTGGTCTGATGGGTCTATCTTGAAGTATGAAAAGTTCTGTTTTCATTTTCTTTTCTGATCTGGAAGATTTTCGTTCTTTTCTATATATGGTTGGGCTAATTTGGTGTTGATAGTGTTGAGTTAGATTTCCAATATAGTGCTGCTAAGAGTTTCATTGATAACATCCTTTTACATTGAGAAATGATGATTCGCTCGCATGTATGCTGTCATTTCTGCTTAAACTAGGTGGCTGTTTTTGCAGTTCTTTTACGAAAATTTTGAGAGATGAAACCTTAACTTCTTTTGTACTATTGAATTTCAGGAAGTAGAAGCCAATGTTGAACAATCCGTATTTTCTGCTGACTGCATGGATCAAAATGATGAAGCCTTGTAATGAATGATCTGTTTTCGTTCTCCACCTAGTCTGTTGTACTATTTAGTATCAGACTAGTGGTTCTTGAATGTAAAGAGAACAGGATATTGTTGACAATCAGAATGAAACAGGTCCCAATGAAGCAAAAATGGATATTGCCGATTCATATAACTGATTCAGACTTCTATACAGAGTGTTAAGAGAAAATCTTGTGGATTGTTCCCCAGCTTTCATGTTGGAGTCTTAAGTTTGAAACTCTTTGCCAGCAAAAGCAAAGGGTTTGCCTTTTAGGTCGAGCTGGTCGCACCGGGCTTGCCTAGTGCGAGTTACCTCTCTTATGTGGTTTGTGAGTTATTGCATAAGAATGGAGGTTTACCCTTGTGCACCACCCAAAGGGTAGCTAAATGGTTATTGAGGATTCATATAACTAATCTTTGACTAATTTGTACATATTAGAGAAAACTTGTGTACTCAAAACCATACATAAGATTTTTAAGAAATGAGCAGAGGTTTCCTGGTGGCTTTTCCCCTGCTTTTCCTATAGACTGATTTGGTAGACACGCCAATGGATAGAATACCCAAACGCATTATGCATCTGCTGATTGTCAACTCTAGAGCTAATATTGGATTATCTCGGTCAATCTTTGGATTGAATTGAGGATACTCTATAGCTCTCAATTTCAGAATCATATATCAGTAGATTCACAACAATCAGAATCCCCCTCCCTCTACAGCTGCTATTTTTCTCTTTACTTCAACACTCAGAAGCTCACTTTCATCCATAATGCTCTCTTCTTTTGGACCCTACTTGACCTGATCTTGGAAGCATGAGGGCTGTTCACAGTCCTTTCTTCTGTAGTCTTCAATTATGCATAGAGAGAGGCCTTTTTGACAAATATTCACCCATCACCAAGCTTGATAGCTTGAGGTACTCCATTTTTGTGCTCATGTGTCCATCTGCTTGCATACTCATCTGAAGGCTCAATGCTTTTACTTACACTAGAAATGTCAAACAGTTGCTAGCCTGCTAGAGTGGCCTAACAGGCTGTTAGTAATTCCTGTTTGTGTTCGCGTGAATAGCCTTCTGCACACCAGACCTGTTGTAGTAAATTTCTGCATACTTACCGTATTGTTTTCCTTGTTTTCTTTTTCGATCTGGTCATTGTACTTCAAAGGACAATCCACAACAGCAGAAACCATAGAGATTTGTGGGAATTGTTCTCTGTAAGCAGTCGAATAAAAGATGAATACTTATTTTCATCACAAGTCTTTTGAGTAGAAATTTTGTTGGCAAGTGGTGGCCTCGTAGGTGCAGCACCTTCCTCAATTTGTTGTCTGAGAACAAATGTTACATCACATGTTTGGAGTTAATTGTGC
This sequence comes from Solanum clarkiae, assembly GCA_011800125.2. Taxonomy (NCBI): domain Eukaryota; kingdom Viridiplantae; phylum Streptophyta; class Magnoliopsida; order Solanales; family Solanaceae; genus Solanum; species Solanum clarkiae. The sequence continues at coordinate 24,861,186 of JAABOM020000001.1, forward strand.
AATTTTGCTTTTGTTGAGTGCAATAGTATGTTATGTGCATTTGGAGCAGTGACTATTTTGTAAATAGCCGATGAAGAAATTGGCTATAGTTCTTGTTTTGAAGCTAACTTTGAGTTCACTGAATTTTGTCAAGATCCCCACTTCCAATGGGTAACTCACTCTTTATCCATTTTATGGATCGAGTCGAAGATTTTACCCATTTTTATTTATCCTTTTCCAATCAGCTCATATTTGACTCAACAGGCTCATTTGTCCCTCCTAGTTCCACTCAAAATCTTAATCACAAAGTATCAACAATATCTCCCACAAGAATATTCAAAGAACTTCTCTTCAGACTAACGAATTTCAAATTCAACGAGTAAAATGTAGCCACAAAGGAGTACTTTTCATCATTTACAGTTCCACATCTGCCATTAACTCTCTATTTGTTCTGTAACTCCGCATCTGCCATTAACTCTATTTATTCTATAACTCCCAGTGTATCAGCACTAATTCTGTCCGTGTTGCTCAATTTCTTTGCCCAGGTATAGTCTTGCAGCATGGACCACTATAGCCGGTAAATGGAAGAAGACAGTGAGTGTGCAATTGACAACGTCAATATCTCCAAAGCGAGCATCGTACAGTATCTCTTGGCTATATACCACAAGGTACCCCACGAACAATGCATTTGCGATGTATACCTGCCACAAGCAGTACTCATCATCAGTCTTATTATTCATTGATTAGACGGAAGTAATGATTTTTTAACATGGGAACTATGTAATAGGATGAGTGTGATCACATTGCTAACCTTTAACATCCATTGAGCTGAGTGACTGTCAAGGATATCTAAACAATAAACAGAAACGCTGAAGAACATTATAGCACCAGAATAAAGCAGAGAACCCAAGTAGATTTCTGTCCTTTCCCTAGTTAACAAGGCTGCAAACCAGAAAATTCCAATGCCAACTGTTGAACCTACCAAAAGGCTGACAGCGAGGCTGGAAAGCAAGCAAGGAAATGCTTTAGATATTGTTCAAAATATTCTTCAAATAAGGAACAGAGAACAACAACGGCTAATCAACTACACATACAGAAGGAGCAGAGTAACTGCTATTGAATTCATTGAGATACAATATAATGTAGGAACTGACAGAGCAAACCAATGTCTTTGCCAAATGTTAAATGCAATATAATGTAGGAATTTAAGTGCGCTCTTCATGATATGGTCAGGTATAGGAACCTTAAATACAAGTCATCAGTTCATAACAATCCAGCATTCTAACACCCAATGTGTTTCTCATTCATATGCTAAGCTTAAGGCAAAATCTGAATTTTCATAGAGAAAGTGGTCATTCTATTTGAAGATGGAAAACAATAGTTTCTACATGGGTACCAGTTTCCTGTTAGGATTTCGACTTTCGAGTAGATATAATGATTACTAAGGCTAATGGGATTACAAGCATACATCAATCAGCAACAAGCCTTAACCCTGTACACAATTGAAGACTACAAAATCAGGTTCCTGGTGATTGATATGACAAGAAAGCAGTAAAAGCAACCATATCAAACTTCAACAGGAGATATCTTTTGAGCCTTACGCTTGATCAATTTTGAAGAGATACTTGTTTAGAAGGCCAAAAGAAGCACCCAAGTTAAAGACTGCATACATCAAGAGTAAGACCCTCTTCCTCTGCACAGACAGAAGAACTACGTTTTAAGAAGTGACTTGGAGATTAATTCAGCAACTTGGAAAAATATCTACAAGTCATAGATCACGTACCACTCTCCATGGATCACTTCTGTAAATCCAGAGCAAACTTGCTACTGAAGAAAGGACTGTGAACAGCCCTCCCGCTTCGCAGATCAAGTGCAAGAAGGACCCAAAAGTAAAGCTCAACATGGCACACAAGAAAGTAAGATACACCTATAATCACAAGAATAAAAGGGAATCCAATATTTAAAAGTATAAAATTCATCTTTTCCAGATAACACAATATACTGAAATCTTATTCAAAAAACGACTTTTAAGACTGAATAAGGAGCAAGACTTCACTACCAAATTCGACTCAAAATGCTGAAGAAAAGCTGCATGTTACTCCACTTGTTTTATCAGATTATCTCTAACGGCACTATCAAGTACAAAAGAACAGTAAATATACGGTAATACTGTCAAAATCTTCTAAGAATCAAATTTTGTCAATCCTGAAGAATTAAGTAAAATGTTGCCTTATTTCTGACTGAACTACAAGAAACTGTAAGCTAAACTATCATTATGATATTCTCTCTATTAAAAGTAGATCTCTGATACAGCGGTATTACGTATATACAAAAACCTTTATTCCTAACATTTCAATCAGAGCACTAATTTCTAGGTTTGTGATCAAATAGAAGGAAAAGAAATAACATCATGCAGAAAGTAAGGATGAACTTATGTAATTTCATTATCACTAACGGCATAATCAAGTCAAAACAATAGTAAAATATTCTACGAAACGAAATTCATCAATCCTGAAGAATTTAGTGCCTTACTTCTGACTGAACTACAAGAAATTTTACAATAAACGGACTATCATTATCGGCATTCTCTCGATTACAAGTAGATCTTCTATACATCATTACGTGAATAGAAAAACCTCCATTCCTAGATCTCTCGATTACAATTAGATCTCCTGATACAGCAATATTACGTAACTATAAAAACCTCGACTCCTCAGTCGCTCGATTACAATTTCTTAAATTACAACATTTTTATTAATCAGAACACTAATTCTTAAGTTTGTGATCGAATAGAAGAGTAAGGATGAATGAATTTACCTTCTTCAAGCTTGTGTAAGCATGCTCGGGCATTTTTCCAGAATTCATCATGTCTTGTCTTCTCCAGTTCCTATTGAAGTAAGCTTTCACAGCATTTTTCATCACTGAGAATTTCATTTTTTTTTTTGCAGACAGAAAACAGAATCCAAAACTGATGAAGAAATGTGAAGAACGAGAGCTTTGCGCTGTTTATGAAAACTGATAAAAGAGTTCGTTACGAACAACTACCCTCCCCGTTACTCTTTTGTGGAATATTTACACTTTTACCTTTCAGTTATGGGCGGAGTTTCGGGAATAAAGCAGGGGTATTTTAGTCAAAGTAGCAAAGAGAAAGAATCCTGGTGTTCAGATCGTTGGCGGGAAAGGGAAATGTATTGTGGCATATTTACATCGTCACGTAAAGTAATAATATAAGATGTTTAGTACAATTTTTTTAAAATTAATTATATTGATACTTATTAAAAATATTTTAATTATTTCTGCTGAGATAATATTAATAGTAGTAAAATAAATCTTGATACTTTTTTGGTAATTTATCATTCAAAAGTTTATTTTAGAAAAATCAGTCAAACACAATCTAGTAAATCAAATAGTAAAAGAACGCACTCCTGAGATTAATTGGTCAAACACAAATTATTAGTTTTACTTGATGAAAGTAAGGTCAACCACAAATTGTTACTCATTCTTTATGAAGTCAATTTATCATTTATGCACACATCTAATTTATTTGTAAAATGAATCATTTGTGATGTCATCATTTCAAGTTCGAAAGCTTAACGACTTTTGCATTCAAGTCTTAAATAGTACTCTCTTTGTTCCATTTTATATGACACTATATGACTTGACACAGTGTTTAAGACTTAGATTTTAGGTTTAACAATTGTTTGACTTGCATTCAACTCTGACACTTTTGACTAGACATGATATTTTAATTGTTAGTTTAAAACTTAGATTTTAGGTGAAACAATTGTCCAAATGCAAGCACCTATTGTTTTTTCAATGGAAATACTTAAGTTCTTAAATCATCACAAAATTATAAACGTATACAATTCATCAATTTCTTATTTCCTTCCCTGATTTCCTCTTCATTAACACGTTATAAATAGTCTAAACACAAAGTTGCGTCAATTTAAAATAGGTTTTGTGATGGGTGAGATTATGGATGGATCAGTTTTCTTGGGTGTCGAGTCAGAATTATATGTGGACCCAATAAATAAAGATTATGTGTTTATTTGAAATTTAATCAAATATCATAGTAATTGATTCCAACTTTTGGACTTTGGTTGATTTTAGCTTATAAAGGAAGAACAATGATGTGTAAGATAATCCACAATTAGTATTGGTATTCAAGAATTTCTTAATCCCAAAGTATATCTGTGTGGTAAGGTAATCGGCAATCAGCATTTGCCTAGACATAGTCAAACCACTTGGCTATTCCAAACTCAATGGGTAAAATATAGCCACAAAAAGATACTTTTTCATCATTTACAGTTCCCCATCTGCATTCTGTTCTACTTATTCGACTCCCCAAGAAATCCTGTTTCTGGTTTGCTCAGCTTTTGCACCAAAAGGTAAGGTATACTCTTGCAGCATGGAGCACTATAGCCGGTAAATTGAAGAAGACAGTGAGTGCGCGATTGACAAAGTCTATATCTCCAAAGCGAGCATCGTATATTATCTCTTGGCTATATAGTACAAAGTACCCCATGAAGAATATCAGCACAGCAGTTACCTACCATAGGCAGTATTCATGAAGTCATTCATATTATTCATTCATTAAACAGAGGCAAGTTCAGAACTAGAATCAGTGAGTTTAAAATGACTGATCATATAGTAAGCATGCATATTAAGTTCGAGGCAAAAGCAATGATTTATTAGCATGAGAACTGAGTTATAGGATGAGTTTGGTCGCATTTGTATGCATACAACTGCTTACCTTTAACATCGCTCGGACTGTGTAGCTGTCAAGGCTAAAACAGACATTCATAAACAAGTTTGCGAACATCAGAATACAACAATAAAGCAGGCAACCGAGGTAGATGTCGCTCCTATGCCTTGTTATCAGGGCTCCAAACGAGAAAATTGCAATGCCAATTGTTGTACCTGCGAAAAAGCTGGCAATATAGCTGGAGAGCAAGCATGGAATGCTTTCTGAAGTTAGATATTGTTCAAAATAAGGAACAAGAGAACAACAAAGGCTATGAACTATGCAACTAAGGGAGCAAAGTAACAGCTATTGAATTCATTAAGATGAAATATAATGTAGGAATTAACAGAGCAAGCAAATGTCTTAATCATATCAGGGGTAAATTATCTAAAGTGCATTCTTCGTAATTAGTGCAAATGCAGCACTCTTTCACATTCTGGTCATCATATTGCTCAACTTCTCCCATTCATAAGCCAAACATAGTTCAATTTGAAACTATATGTCCTATAGCATATACAAGTAGCCAAGAATGCAGAGGCGTTATAACTGTTCAGGATTCCAAAGAAGCACATAATTGTGAGATACATTTTTCTAACTGTAATTCCAGTCAAGTCCCCTAATCCATGAAGGATACAAGTAATTTCAGGGGTATAGGAATCTTAATTACAAGCCATCAATTTAGAAGTCCAAACAATAGTTTATAACCTAACAACAGACCAACATTCTAGCACCCAATGCTAGTCATATTCATCAATGTTTTTCATCATAAGCTAAGCATAATTAGAATTCTGAGTTGTGAAAGCCTAGGTAATCGATCATGCCATTATTGCACAAATTAATATTCAGGCATTCTGGGTTGTCCAAAACCTAGTGGTCCTTGTAGCCACTTTTAGCTAACTGCGTGCAAGAATGATACATGTCAAATTCCTCCTCTCCTATGCCCTTGTTCTCACAAGCCCTTACACTACAGAATCTTACAGAGTAGTCATTCTAATTGAAGATGAAAAACAATTCGAATTTCTACAAGGATACAAAGATTTCCAGTGAGTATTTTGAGTACATCTAATTATTATTGAGGATCAAGAGATCACAAGTAGATATGCTAATCAGCAACAAGCCTTTCTCTGTACACAATTGAAGACTACAAAAGTCAGATTCCTGATAATATGATATGGCAAGAAAGCAGTAAAAGTAACCATACAAAACTTCAAAAGCAGATATGAACAATGTTTAGCATCGTTTGAGTCTTACTTTTGATGCATTTCGAAGAGATATTTGGTAATAAGGCCAACAGAACAACCATAGCAAAGGGCAGCAATCATCAACAGTGAGACCCTTAGATTCTGCATAGTCAGAAGATTTATGAAATAAGAAGCGACTTGAAGAACAATTCAACAACTTGGAAGAAATTTACGATTCATTGATCACATACCACTCTGGATGGTGCAGTAAAGTAAAGACCGAGTGAACTTGCTACCAAACAAAGCACTGTGAACAGCCCTCCCACTTCCCAGAACAAGTGCAAGTAGGATCCAACAGTAGAGCTCAACATAACATTGAAGAAAGTAAAATACACCTATATTATCAGTAAAAACATATCAATCACAGGAAAAGGGCCCTTCATAGTGTTGGAATCAGAATATGAAATCTGAGAATGCATGTTTTCCAGCTAATTAGGTTATGTAAAGAAAGAAAAGATCAAACAATAGAGGCTGAAATCTGAAATTGCATGAAACAACTTCCAGTTGTTTTTATCATGCTCGATTCAAAATTTTACTCCAGCTGTTTATCAGATTATCAGTAACGGCTTAAGCAAGTGCAAAAGAACAGCAAAATACGGCAATACTTTAAAATCCTGAAGATTCAAGCCGCAAGTAGAACGTTTCCTTATTTCTTACTGTTATAAAACAAACCGACTATGATTACCGGCAATATTCCGAGAACTGAAATTCATCAACAGTGAAGATATAAGAAATGAGGATTTAGCATCATCTTCTGATCAGCTATTAGAAAATAACTAAAATCTCGATTTCTCAATCTCTGTATATAACAATTTCTTAAACTACAACATTACTTTGATCGATCAGAACACTAATTCTTAGGTTTAGGATGAATGTACCCCCTTCAAGCTTCTGTGAGAGCGCTTGCTAACTTTTCCAGAATTCATCAGGTCTTGTCTTCTCCAATTCCTATTGAAGTACGATTTCACAGCATTCATCGCCTGGAGTTTCATATCTAAGAACTTCATCCTTTTTTTTTCTTTTTTGCAGAGAGAAAATGGAAATGGGAAAGTGATGAAGAAGAAAGAATGAGGGAACCGTGAACTGTTTTTATAGTTTTGCAGAGAAGAGCTCATTACCAACAAATGCCCTTGCCATTACTCTATTTGAGATATTTACGGTTTTACCTTTAGTTATGGGCTGAGCTTTGGGAATAAGACAGGTTAATTTCGTCAAATAATAATTATAAAAAGAATCTCTAGACTCAGATCGTTGGCGGGAAGATTTTCCTTTTCCTCATTTGTTTGTCTTTTTAAATTACTCCTCAGGAAACAATTGTACTATTTCTTACACGTCCTATCAAAAAAGAGTCTTTCACTACTCAAAAGCACAAGCAATGCCTAATCATAATTCATATCAAAGTCTCACAACGTCAAAACTAAATATAAACTTATAAGTTGTGATGAAGATTTCCTCCAATCTATTGGTTTCATGTATTACTACACCGTTGGAATCGAGAACGTTAGAAGATATTTGCTTGAAGTTCTAGTTTATTGTGCATTATGTCGACTCGATTTTTTTCTCTTTCTTCATTTATTAGCAATACTAATATATGTAAGTTCAAATTCTATTGTTATCCTTCTCGACTCTCGAGTATGAATTCCATTTCATGTATTTTGGTTGCGTTTGGAATGGAGAAACTTTTCCAGATGACAAATTGTTCTTGTGTTTGCTAAAAAGGTGCATCTAAATACTTTCTTTTGGAATGTCTTAAAAGGTATTTGGTTAACCAAAAGTGCTTATACAAAGCAAAATAGACTAACTGAAAAAAAAATAATTGAGAAGTGGTTTTGGAAAATTGATATCAAGACAAAAGCTTACGGGTTTTTCTATCTAAAATTTTATGCAATTATTTGCCAAGGAACAATTATTTGCCCAGAAATATTCAAAGAACTTGACTTCAGACTAACAAATTTCAAATTCAATCAGTAAAATGTAACCACTAAGAATAGTTTTCATCATTTACAGTTCCCCATCTGCATTCTACCCTATTTATTCTATAGTTCCAAGTGTATCAGCATTAGTTCTGTCTGTGTAGCTCAATTTCTTCACCCAGGAATGGTACTCTTACAGCATGGACCACTATCGCCGGTAAATCAAAGAAGAAGTTGATTGTGCGATTGAAAAAGTCAATTTCTCCAAATTGAGCATCATACAGTATCTCTTGGCTATACACCACAATGTACCCCAAAAAAAATGCAACCACAGTGCATACCTATCACAAGCAGTACACATCAGCAAGTCAGTCATATTATTCATTCATTAGACAGAAGTAATGTTTTATTACCATGGAGACTGTATTATAGGATGTGTGTGAGTACATTGTATGCATACAACCGTGTACCTTTAACATGTAATGAGTTGTGTAGCTGTCAATGAGATCTGAATTACTAGCAACAAACGTGTAGAACATTGGAGCCCAAGTACGAATCAGGCAGCCCGTGTAGATTTCTCTCCTATCCCTCGTAAACAAGGATTCAAAACAGACAACTCCAATGCCAAGTGTTGGACTTGCCAAAAGGCCGAAAACATGTCTGGGGAGCAAGCAAGGAATGCTTTCTGAAGTTAGATATTTTTAAAATTATCAGAAATTCTTCAAATAAGGAACACAGAACAACAAGAGAATCCATTACACATCCAGAAGAAGCAAAGGAACTGCAATTTAATTCATTAAGATACAATATAATAATGTAGAAATTGAAAGAGCAAGCAAATGTCTTTATCATATTAGAAATGACTTCAGGGAATCAGTGGTAAATTGTTTAAGTGCACTCTTCACAATCTGGTCATCATATTGCTAATTTCTATGTGCTATAACCTACATACTACTAACCAAGAATGCACATAATGGCGAGATACAATTTTCTAACTGTAACTTCAGTAAAATCGCATAAAGCCATGATAGATATAAGTAATTTCAGGATATATGAATCTTACACCCAATGCTCATATTGCTCAATATTTCCCATCCATATGCTAAGCATAACACCAATTCTTAACTGTGAAGACCAATAATGCACAAATTTTCAGACATTCCTGGTTCTCCAAAACCTATGTGATCCTAGTAGCCACTTTTACCTATCTGAGTGCAAGAATGATACAAAATGTCAAATTCATCCACTCCAATGCCATTGTTCTCACAAGTTTTTATGAAAGAATTTCCACAAAGTAGGTAGTCATTCTAATTAAAGATGAAAAACTTCTACAAGGATACCAATTTTTCCAGCTAGGATTTCGAGTAATCACAAGTTATATATCAATCAGCAACAAGTCTTTCTATGTACACAGTTGAAGACTATAAAAATCAGGTTCCTGATAATATGATATGACAAGAAAGCAGTAAAAGCAACTATATAAAACTTCAACAGTAGATATCTGAACAATGTTTAGCAACTTTTGGTCCTTACTTTTGATCCATTTCAGGGAAATAGTCGGTAAAAAGGCCAAAAGAAGCACCCAAGTTACAGGCTGCATACATCAAGAGTAAGACCCTCGTCCTCTGCATGGTCAGAAGATTTAAGATATAAGAAGCGACTTCAATAATATTTCAACAACTTGGAAGAAAATCTACAAGAAACAGAACACGTACCACTCTCGATGGTGATGTAAAGTCAAGACAGAATAAACTTGCCATAGAAGAAAGAAGTGTGAACAGTCCTCCCGCTTCCCACATCAGGTTAAAGAAGTATCCAAAAGAAAAGCTCGACATGGCACAGAAGAGGGTAAGATACACCTATATTTTCAGCAAACTAATCAATCACAGGAGAAAAGGGGAATCCAATACTTGGAAGCACAAGTGAAAATGCATCTTTTCCACGTAACTAGGTTTTGCAAAGAGAGGAAGGACCAAACACAAATCAATCCTTCCATATAAAAGTATATGAAATGAATTCATTCTGGGAAGCTTGAATGCACTTGGCACCATCCATTTTCATTTAAAACTATTCAAAAATAACTTTCAAGATTGAACAGGGAGCAAGGTTTCAATACCAAATTCGACTCGAAATGTTAAAGTGAAGTTGCATGTTACTCCAATCGTTTCATCAGATAATGACTAACAGCATAAGCAAGTACAAAAGAAGGGGGAAATTTTATGATAATACTTGTAAAATATTCAGAAAAATCAAAATTCATCATGAATCCTGAAGAATTAAGTAAAGCAAGTACAAAAGAAGAAAAAAATTACGGTAATACTAGTAAAATATTCATAAAAATCAAAATTCATCATGAATTCTGAAGAATTAAGTAAAGTGAATAGAATATTGCCTTATTCCTTACTTGATCTTCTGATACGTCTATCAGTAACGAGTTTCATCTCTGGATTACACTATTTTTCATAATCTACATTTTACTCAAAACGATGATTCTTACATTTGAGATCAAATATAAAGAAAAACCTTTATCAAGCTTGGGTAAGCGTTTTCGGGGATTTCTCCAGCATCCGTCAGGTCTTCCATTGTCCAATTCCTGTTGAAGTAAGCTCTCACAGCATTTGTGACCTGGAGTTTCATCTCTGAGAACGTCATGTTTCTTGTTGCAGAGGGAAAACGGAATCGGAGATTGATGAAGAAGATTGAGGAACGTGAGCTATGTTTATTGTTTGTTATACAGAGAGAGTTCGTTACCAAAATCTGCCCCTCACCGTTACTCTGTTTGGGAATATTTACGGCTCTACCTTTCAGTTATGGGCTGAGTTTTGGGGATATTGCAAGGGTAATTTCGTCAAAGAAGAAAAGGAGAAAATCTCCAGGCTCAAATAGTTGGCGGGAAAGGGAAGAAGTTTGGGAATAAATTTTTTGGGGAATTTCTGTTTCTTTTTCCCTTTTTATTTATAAAAATTAATCTCACTGCTTCCTCAAAAAAAAAAAAAATTGAATGCTGTCTATTTAAAGTATAATTTAATTTCCAAAATATGAAACTTACTGTGGTATATATCATGTTTACTTGTGTCTTTGTAATTATTATCTTTATCATTCTTGTAGATATTGGGTTAGTTGGTACTTCATGTAAAATATAAGTAATGATATAAGGTGTTTTAGTATTTTTTTTCTTTGATTTAATTATATTGATATGGATTAAAAACTTTAAAATAACTTCTTTATTTATAGCAACCTTTCTTAATTTGAGGGAATTTTAAAAGGCAGTTTGGTAATTTTTATGTGATTTCTTCATTTTAATTTATTTTTCTATATATATATATATATATATATATATATATATATATATATATATATATATATACACACATATATAAGAAAAAATA
>JAABOM020000001.1:24880527-24894764 GCA_011800125.2 Solanum clarkiae
TGTTGATTAGTCCTAAGTCAGTTGGGTTAGTCAGGGTTAAGAGAGAGTATTAAATATTCCTCTTTTCTCTTTCATTCTTCTTCTTCTGTTTTCCAACTGTAAACGAAGGAAGAAAGCTCCCCCATACTTGGAGCTCTTCCAACAAGTAATACAAATTTATCAATTTTGTCCACTCTCTTGTTTGGCGTTGGGAATTCTCTTCACTCCGCCTCTAACAAAATGCATCTGCTAGACGATTGCCTAGAGAATGGATAAACAATGTTTGACCTCTCTGCAAAATTATTGTGGATTCAGAACTCCTTCAAATTGTCCACCTAAGCATGTAAGTAGTCTCCGTCTCAAAATAAATGAATTTTTAGCATGGAAAAGATTATTTGTTACCATATTGTGAAATGTGTAGTTACTTCTATGATTGATTAGGGAATCTTTATAAAATTGTATGCATTTAAAAATTGATTAGCTCTATAGAGCTATTTAAAATTGAACCAAAATTGATTATTCAAACTGAAAAAGGTTATTGGTTTCTCGATAATGGATTATCAGTTTAGCAGTTTTGATAATGATTTAATTTTTTTCAATTGTGTTATCGGTTTTTTTCTTAATGGGTTAACGGATAACCTGATAATAAATTAAATAATTATAGTTGTGCTACTTGATATATAAAGTCCTATTTTTTACTATCTCGAACTCTCCATTATTCTACAATATGATAGTGTTTGCTTTTAAGCAAAATGCAATTTGTCAACTAATGTGTATGGTTCATTTGATTTGTCACCTTGTTTTTAAGTAATTTTCAATAAAGAAAATTTTTTGTCAAATATTAACGGTTAAACCAATAACGCTCAATAACCGATAAATCAATATCTTAATAGTTCTATAACAGTTTAGTATATCTATAAACTGATAAACTTCAAAATTGAATCGAGCCAGCCGACATGGAGCCCTAGGTACCCTCTTAATAATCTAGCTCTAGTTTTCGCAAACAATTATATTAATTAAGTCTAGGTAGCCCTCTTAATTTATGTTATGCAAAAATCTAATTGTAATTAATGCAGGAAGTTATCAACGAGCAAGAGGTGATTGAAAGTACTAACAAGGCCATAGAGAACAAGGTGCAGCAAGTGAAATGTTGTGCAAAAGATAAAGACAAGATAAAAAATTGCATGTTCAATACAACCTCCATTGACCAATGTTGCCCAACATTTAACATTATGCTTGGCCGTAACTGCCGCTTCTATAATTACGCCGAGGATTTAGACAACCAAATTCTCATCACACTGGAGAGTTACTGTGATGTTACTAATCCATGCAACACTGCTCAAGTAATTAATTAATTAATTCTCTAATTATCATTTTAGAAATTTAATTTCTTAAGCGTATTGACTAACGGTTTTTTTTTTTTTTTTGGTTGGTTTCAGGTGATGTAGGATGGAATTAATCTTAAATAATATATATGTGGTTTTATTGTATGATGGCTGGTTCCTCTATGTAGAAAACTTTCGTTAGTATGTGTTTGTGGACTCTATGATCATGTAGAACATAATAATTTTCAAATGTTTTGATCGATTCTTCTCAAACGATTTTTTTTAAAAAAATTATTCTTTAATAATACACGATACAGTTAGATATACATTGCTTATAAAAAATATTGACACAAAGATGGAAGTTTTTTGTGAGGTAAAGTTATGTAGTAGATTGACACTTGTCTTTTTTTATAAGAAATTAGAAATGCAAAATTTATTTTTAGAGTTAATTGCTATTTTTTAATAATATATTCTTATGTTAACTAATTGACGCGATATATACGTGCAAATATATATATCTGATTTATAGGAACACATGTTTTTCTAGTTGAATTAATATATTTGTATGTATTGTGACTTCACTTGCAATATATACTTAATTAACTTTTGGGTTAGTGACCCAGATTTATTTCATCTCAAAAATGTTGGGGTAAAAGTGGCCCAATTTACAACCCGTCCATTACAAAGTAGTCCAAAGGTCGATTGTTACACTGACCTTGAATGCAATAAAGAGGAAACCCTATTAATTTTCTAATTTTGGCTCTCATTTCTACTCTATCAGCTATCAGCCGCTTCTCATGCCTCTGTGGATTCCGACCCGATAGTTCCTCTTTCTCTGCTTCTGGGTCTCTAATTTCCCTCATCTTCTTCTCGTGATGTTCTCTATATTCAGCTGTAAAAGATATATCACGGCTCCTCTCACTCGTAGCTATATAGATCTGCTGCACATTAATAATCGTTTCACTATTCAAGTGTCGTCTCCAATGGAAATCCTCATAAGACCTTCTCTCTCTTGGAAACTGGCTAATCAAAAGGATTTTCCTTTTTTGAAGAGTCAAGACCCCATCTTTATGTTTGATCACTTGTAATATATACTAAATTTGTTTTGTGTAAAATCTTTTATATGGATGTGATACACGTGCAACACACGTGCAAATACACTAATTCTATATAAATTTTTTTATCTATATTATGAGACGTTGTACACTATTTTTATGGTATGGTCTCACTCCAAATCAATTGGTGCTTTTATTTCATGATATTATTCTTCGTGAAAATGTCATGTATCAACTCAACAAAATAGTTAATTTTTGAATATCTATTTGTTATTTATTTTTGGCTTGTACATGATCGTTCGGTGGATGAGATACAGAGGCAAAGAAGTTCATTGCTTACTGATTTCTTTCGTGCTATTTTTGAATTACCATTAAATTTCATGTTGAATGAACTTTTGTCAACAATCTTTAAATTCTCTAATGATATGATTATTTTTCTGTTTAAATATACTATTAGTATCTGAACACGGACAACACATGTGTAATCCATATGAATTTTTATAGATATGTTAAATCAATCAAAATTGTATGGAAATATATATGTAATAATTACAAATAACTTTTAAAAATATGTCAAAAAAATCAAATAAAGAACGTGTGTCAATATTTAACATTAAATTATTTTAAATAACCAACTGTAAATTTTGAATTTTAAATAATAATTTATATATATATATAAAAGAGCTTAAAGACCAAATCGATCAACTTATATTTTAAATTTATTTTTTCATAATAGTGCAGGTACTCATTCTTTCAAAAAAATTTTAGATACGTCTTTCAATACAGTGATGTCTATATCCAACATGTGGAATTATGAATTAATAATCTATATCAACTTGTAACGTGCTAAGAAAAAGATATGGGCTTTCCAATGTACGTGTACCTACTCATTGCTATTGGCAGATAAATAAATGACACAATACATAAATTGAATCTTTAATTTGGAGCGAAATTTTAAGTTGGAACTCAAACTTTTAAAGTGCACAAATAGGCACTCCAACTTGCTCGTTTTTTATCAAGTAAACACAGTTATACAGCTGTTCATATACGTGAGATACATTCTCTATGAATGTGAAATAGCTGATACTGAAAAGTGCTGCCCTATACCGCACAGCGTTATTGATAATAGCTGCCCTTGTTGGAGTCACGCTAGGATTACTAACAGACAACTTTCCAAATTCTATTTCATTAACTGCAATACTCTTCATCCATTATGCTCAACTGCTCACCAAGTAGTAATTAGCTAATTATAAATTAATTAATCATGATTATATCCTAATGTTGTGGGTTAATTGTTGTTTTTTTCAGGCGATGTGACTAATATGTTGAGATGGAGGAAGATTATGGAATAATGCTAGTGTTTCTTTCTTTTCCCAAGGCTATGTTTTGTCTTTGTCAACGTTAGTTCAGTTCTTAATTTTCTAGTATTATAAGTTGTTCAAACCTGAATTAAGACTTCTTGCTTCAACCTTTAAAAAAATAAATAAAAAATTGTGCTTACAACATATTTTGACACCCCTTTATTAAATTTCTAGCTCCACCACTGATTGAAAATCGTTTTTATTAAATAAATATGGTATAGAATGTTTAACTACTAGAAGATGTGATGCAGCAGATGAGACTGCTCCTCCCTTGATCAAAGGTTTCGGATTCGAGCTCTGAAAATAGAGAAATTCTTGGTAGAGAGTGCTTATGAGGCTCTACGCGGCACGAATCTGCATATAGTCGAGTTCTAATGTGGGCACCGAACACTAGGTGAAAAAAAAAAGATATAGAAGGTTTAACTTATAGATAGAGCATGTCTTCTGTCTCATTTTATATGATACTCATTCCGTTTATTTTTATTTGTCAAAGTTTAACTTGTCACACTCACTAAGAAAACAATTACTGATACAGTAAGTTTATCATTTTATCCCTATTAACTGATAAAATCTCATGTAAATTTACTTATTATACTTTTCAAAGGGCATTAACTCAATGACAATAAATTGATGGTATAAGAGGATAAAAAAAGTTTATCCTATCTTGATTTGTCGAAAATAATAAGTAAAAGTAAAAATCAAATTAGAAAAAAAAAAATTTAAGGAGAGAGTATTATTTGTTGCAACTTTTCTACGCAATGTAGTGTCTTTTCAGGTATTCCACATGAAACTAAAGAGTTATGGGCTTTGAAATTATATACTAAAAGAGCTTTGCCCATCTTTGTTGTCACAAATCCATTGATGTTGATATTTTTGGCCTCTTTTACAAATAGAAATTATCATCATCACTTCAAAGTTTCTGCTTGACTGAAATTCAAGAAAAAAGTTAGTTAAGGTTAAATTGGGCCGGAGTAGTCCAGCAAGTTAGCCCAGCCAGCCCTTCTTCTCCAACCCAAGCCCCCTGTGAGTTAAGTGGGTTGGTCTAGTCCAAGCTCAAGCAGGTAGGAGGTATGACATTTCGATTCATTAGATATAATTTGGAGTTGATTTGGATTAATTTTGAAGTAAAAATGCCATAAATCATAGTACATTTTTGAGCTATCTATCCGGATTTGTGGAAAAATTCTTGTGATGCCTTAGGACTTGGTCAATACCAGTAGTATATCTTACTGCGACTTGTGTGAAACCTACTACTACCAAACAAATCAAAGAGGTAAATAAGGCTCCTCGCGTAGCAATCTATCCTTTTCAGAAAGGTAAACGTTTGTATAAAATATAGATTAAAGTACATCGAGAGACACTAAACTTAAAAAATTATTTTAAAAAATAGTCCTCGATGTATAGGCAGTGTATATTTGTGTATCATAATGTATATTTAGTGTATAACACATGTATAAGTAATATGTATTGTATTGTAACGTATACTTTTTATAATTTTTGACAAACTATATTATATAGCCATGTATAATTTTGTTGATTTTGAGCTATTTTATGTGTAAATAAAACATGGGCTACATTTTTTGTAAACTTTATATATATATGTAACTACTTATAACGCAACAAACTTATTTTTTTAAAATTTTTCGATCCAAACAACTGGGAGTTCCATAAACTAAATAAAGGTGAAGAAAAAATTCAGTTTATTTCTTAGAACAATATGCACACAAAATTATCGCTCATGAAAATAAAACAAAAGGTGAACAAAAATAACATCTAAATTAACAATAGGAAATAAAATTAATAACAATTCAAATAAAAGCACTGCCTCTCGCCTAGCACATAAACACAAACAAAGCTCCCAATACAACTGAAACTCCCACCACAAATTTGTTCATGCTGCCAAACACTCCGGTTGCTCCATTAGGCGTTGTAGGGGTAGATTTCGTGGGTGTATTGGGGGTGCTAGGTGTGGCGGGTGAGTCAGAAGGAGTCGAAGGAGTAGTTGAAGGAGTTGACGGAGTTGATGGAGTAGAAGGACTAGAGCTATCTTTGACATCAATAGCCAATTTCATGCCAGTTTGACAATGACCAAAAGTAGGACAAGTAAAGTACATTGGACCAGCTTTGGACAGGTTGATTGTGGTTTTTCCATCACTGTATGACTCGATGGCGTTGGCGGTGTTGCAGTTGTCATAGTCATCTTTGCTTACGACATCTACTCCGTGGCTTCCACCATAGTTGAACTCTGATCATTCATCATGAAAATTCAATTTTTAGTCTAAAAGAAATAACAATGACAAATTCAGAAATTAAACTTGGTTAATTACAATTAGGCAAGATAAAGATGAAGTATATGGAAAACAAACAATTATCTTGTTGACTCTATGTATGCATAGTTTGTGTCCTCACAAGTCAACTTTTGACGTGTTTCTAAAAGGATATCGTTCCATTCTTGATCAGAAGTCTTAGGTTCAAGTCCTAGGAACGAGGCACTTCTAAAAAAGGAGAATCTTTGTCTTTTAATGAGTCTACTCACTGTGAATCTGTATTAGTTAAGGCAATCGAAGTTCAGATATTGAATAATTACAGTAAAGATAAAGATCCAGCTGTATTCTTCTAGTATTGCATTGTGCACATATTTAGTTGATAATTAACAACAGAGGATACTCTATCTTTCCACCCATAAACCTCTATTTCTCAAATGCCAATGAATTATATCAGTTCTCTAAGATTAGATTCTTTAACAAATATAATACTCCCTTCGTCCCATTTTATGTGGTACCCTTTAACTTGGCACGGTATTTAAGAGAGAAGTAAGACTTTCAAAACTTATTTTTGTAATCTAAAATCATTCTGAGATATTTATATTGTTGAAAATCATTTTATTAAGGGTAAAATGGAAATTTTAAGATTAAATTATTTCCAATTGGAGAAGATGACATTCTTTTTGAAACGAACCAAAAAGGAAAAACTGCAACATAAAATGAGTCAGAGGAGTAATAGCTTTTGGAAATATGTCTAATGTTACAGAAATAGGTTGATCTAAGTCTTGATTTGAAGCCTTAGAAGTGAAAAGCATGACGATTTATCTATTTAATGAAGCCACCAAACACAAATCCAAATTAATGGAACCTATACATTACAAATATATTAAATGTGTAAAA
The DNA here is from genome assembly GCA_011800125.2 of Solanum clarkiae. Taxonomy (NCBI): domain Eukaryota; kingdom Viridiplantae; phylum Streptophyta; class Magnoliopsida; order Solanales; family Solanaceae; genus Solanum; species Solanum clarkiae. The sequence goes on from JAABOM020000001.1 coordinate 24,887,412, forward strand.
ATGAAAGACTAACCAAGGGTGTCACCAACGAGAAAGGTTTCACCAGCAGCCCAAGTGGTGTAGTCACTGGACTGGCTCCACCCGCTGCTGCCTCCTACGACGTGGTTGGCGGCAAAAGCCACCGGAGAGGCAACAAGAAGAAAGAGGAGAGTTGCTACAGCTGACACTGCCATTACTTGAATTAGATTAATAAAATTTCTTTCAAAGTTAACAAAGAAAATTGATGTTAAAAGAGTAAAGAAAGAGAGTTGCACACATTTGGCAAATCATGTATGCTTTACTTATATAGAGTGTTTAAGATTGTGAAAACTTTTAATGTCATGTAGTTTCAATTATAGAAGTTACCTTTAAAAATTAAAAAATATATAATAAGAAATAATAATTCCATATTTTTATTGCTTGTGAGATAATATTAAACAGGGGATTTGGTGTAGTTGTAATTTCCCATGTCTACCTAACATATAATAAGCAAATCATATTTGAATGTCTCTCTCTTTACTTTTGCTGACTTTGTGGCATGTCTAAATGTCGTGGCGTTACCCCTTGGAACTTAAGCTTTGCTATTACTTGCCTTTCTCGCAAAATAAATAAAACTTTGATTTAATCAATAATTTAATTCACAAAATCGCAGTAAAATTAGGTCATCAGCGTAACCCCACACCCTAAAAGTAATTTCAAAGGAAAAAGAATTGCTCAAGTCTTATAAAAAATTCACTTATCACACTAACCATCAATGTGATACTTTTGTCATTCTTCAACAATTACAACAGACATATTTAATGGCCTAAAGTCAAAATTGGATGGAGCCTAAGCGATTACAAAAAATTTATAAAGTATACTCTTCTAATTTTGAGATGCAAATTGTTAATAACTTTTACGACCCATGAAAGAGGTTACAGGTCGTGGTCCTCTCTCGTGAAAAATAGATCAAAATTTAAATTTCTGGATCTCACTTTACAACTTGTCGAACAGACCATGGAACAAGTTACGGTTCGTGTTCCCTCTCGTAGAATTTAGACCAAAATTATGAATTTCTGGATCTCATTCTACGACTTGTCAGATGGGCCGTGGAACAGGTTACGGCCGTGTTCCTTCTCGTAGAATCCCTTCTATACTTAGCCAAAAATTTTCAACTCTGGAACACTTCTTACAACTTGGTCCACGGGCCGCTCCAGACCACGGCTCATAACCCCTCTCGTAGAATCGGATTTGAGGACCTATTTCACTTTGAAAATTTTTGGAATGTTACAATAATTTTATGATAAATGATTTATTGTAATAATTAGTATTCAATTGATAATTAATATAACCAATCTATTTAATCTTTCTTGACATATAATATGTCAAACTTCTTCTAATAATTTTTTCCTTTTATACGAAAAGTCTACTTTTTATAGTTATTCTCTAAATAACTAATACGGGACTAGGTTAGCTATGGGTATTATTTACCCACGACTTTTCATGTTTTGAGAGAATCGGCGCCACCCAATATGTAATAAATTTATTATATCATGCAGAGAGTAGATTTTGGCAAAACAAATAAAAATACTTTGTTAATGTATTGATCTGAGAAAATGATTGTCACGTATTTGACTTTAGACCAATCAATATAATTAATTTTATTGTGTTGGTTGGGTTTGTTACTTGTTAGGCCATGCATTAGTTGTCCTCTAATCCAATCACAGATAAATGCTGTTTTAATTAGTCAAACGAACAGTTAGCAATTTTTTTTTTTAAAAAAAACACCTGTTCTAATAATTGTTGTTTTTTTTTTTTTTGCGGGGGGGGGGGGGGGGGGACCAACAATATTTTTCTGGTTAGTGCCAACCAAGCCAAACTCACGACGTATAATACCTTAGTGGGTCAGCTTCCAGAATATGGATTAGTTATAATTACAAAAACTTTCCGTAATATATAATTTCGTGTATAAGTTGTCCTCAATTTAAAATAGTAATCAATTTCTGACCATTCAACTAATGTTAGTTCTACATATATCTTGACTTATTAACTCTAGAAAAAAATAAATATATAGAGAGAGAGCTGTAAAATTATTTAATATGTTTTTTACTTTATCAATCGTTAAAGCAAAATGACTGAATGGAAATCTTGTATTATAATTTCCTAGGGAGAACTAGAATACCAAAATTATTAGAAATGAATCGATAAATATTTTTACTATTATAGAGGAGCGTCGGTTCTGTTTCAGCAGCTACTTGATTTTATTATATCATTTTTTATTATTTTTTCAACTGATGTAGCTATGAACTTAGGATATTGTCCCTAATTAATTACTTCTTCTTAAAAGACATTTGCCGATTAACGTGTTTTTCTTCAGCTACTTAATTTTGCTACGTCGTTTCTATTGATTATTTACTCTATAGCTTCAGCTATTAATTTGCAATATTGCCCCAAATAAATCTTTTTAAGGCAACTGCCTATTGACGACGAATTTACTATATTACCCCTAATTAATTACTTCTTCTTAAAAGACAATTATTGATTAACGTGTTTACTTCGGCTACTTGATTTTGCTACGTCGTTTCTATTAATTATTTACTCTGCTGCTTCAATTATGAATTTGCAATATTGCCCCCAAATAAATTTTTTTAAGGCAGTTGCCTATTGACGATGAATTTACAATATTACCCGTAATTAATTACTTCTTCTTAAAAGGTAGTTGCCGGTTAACGTGTCTACTTCAACTACTTGATTTTGCTACGCCGTTTCTATTAATTATTTACTCTGCTTCTTCAGCTATTACTTTGCAATATTACTCGAAATAAATTTTTCTTAGGCAACTGCATATTGACGTGCCTACTTCAGCTGGTTGACTTTATAATATTATCCCTAATAAATCAATTCTCCAATTGCTTCAACTATTAACAATTTAAAATATTGAAAAAGTAAATACAAATTTTGATTGGCTCTCAAATTTTTTTATATGTGCAACAGAAAGTGGAACAAAATAAGTAACATATGTTATTTAAAAATAACATAAATGTGCTATAAATTGCAATAATTAACAACTTAAAATTTAAAATGTATACATAAAAATTCTATCAGTATCACATAAATCGAGATAAAAAAATATGTGTTGGACAAGTGCTAACACGGGCTCCAATACCTAGTTATTTAATATAGACGTATATCCCAAAGAACATGGAAATGAGTTGGTTTCGATTGGAATATTTTTCTTATTGAAAAGTTGGAACAGTTGAGAAAGTTTTTTAAAAAATTGGCTTTAGTTTAATGATTGATGATGAAGAAAAAAAATTGTAACATACAAAGTTCAACGGAATTAATGTAGACGAATACAAATATAAAGAGTGTAAATTTCTTAAAGAAATAAATTATTAGGCATAAAATGATGTAACGATTGTCAAATTAGGCTTTCCCATCTTATTAAATATCGAGGTGCCCACGCTTAGGATTAGATATTTAATGCGTGCACAATTAAATTTAAGAATTCAACATCGAGTGAGATGAATTATGTTTGATATCACGTAAAATTAGTTTTTGGACTTGAGTCACATTCCAAAAGATACTTTTATATTACTGTTTATGTAGTTTTCAAAAGATTCTTTTATACTTTCATATATGAGCTTATGATCAGAATTAAATTGTTTTGACTCTTGAAATTTAAACTATACTATATATATATATATATATTGAAATAATGGGAGTAGAATTTAATTTTGAGGAAAAAAAATATGCCCAAAAAAAACTTATAAAGATTTGACGCAAAACATGCATATGGTGAAGAATTAAAACAATAGTATTTTTTAAGAAAACTTAATTTATATCTTATTTGGAAAAAAAAAAAACTGATTCTTCAATTTGCTCGACTTTTTATTTTTGGTTGCTATTGACGGATTTCGATGTTCTAATTTTTTTAATCTTTAGAAAAAGCAAATTAAGAGATTAGAAGAAAGATTTTATAAATATTTACAAGTATTTCATACGTTATAAAATAACAATTGAGCAACTTTCAAAAATGACTATAGTCTAAGCTTAATTAGAGATTTATAGCTATAATTTACTTAAATACAAATTTTAGCTACATGTTAAGAGAAGAAAGAGGCAAGCAAAACTAAGAGAGGGAGGAGAGAGACGCGCGAGATTTAGGAGAGAAAGGAGGAAGGTGAAGAAGTTGAATGACTATTGTATTCGTTGCATTAGGTTGAATTGATGCAACTTATTTGTGTTCATTTTTAGGAGATGAGAGGCAAACGAGATCGAGAAAGGAAGAAGAGAGACTGAATACATCTCATATCCATTGTATAACGAATACCATTGATACAAAATACAAATACAATTAATACTATATAAAAATATGAATACAATTGATTTTTTAGAAAAATTTATTTCACAATAAATGGTGTATCAAGAATGATTAATGTTTTCTTTAAAATTATCCTTATTTTAATACATGAACTTTTACATCATTAAAGAGCCATCTTCTTCTTAAAGATATTTAACTAAGAATAAAATCATAAGCACTTCTTATTTTTTGAATAGTTTTCTTTTAAAGTGTGTCTAAATAAAAAAAAACAACATTTATTATTATTATACAGAATTATATGACATTTTCCTCACCACGATAAATGAATCTTGCTTCAAAGATTTTCAGAATAAATGTATATGTTTTATGGCAAGCACATAGCAATTATTCTATTGGATGGGAAGATTATTCTATTAGAAAAATAAATTGCATATAGGGATTAGCAAGAGAAGATTCTTTTATAGATATAATATTTTGATAATCTATAAATATTTTTAAATTTTTTTAAAGCTACTGAGATTTTTTGTATGATATATGTTAAATAATACTACATTTACACACTTTCTTAAGGAATATATTAAAAGAAAAAAGTTTCAACAAAAAAATATCTTTTTGCGCATACACATCCATGATTAAAACAACCTCTCTATCTCTATGAGGTAATGGTAAGCTTTACGTACATTTTACTATTTCCAAACCCCACTTATAAAATTTTACTGAATATGTTGTTGTTATTGTTATTTTGGGCATACACATATAATGAAGCTCTTCTTTCTCTGAAAGTAAGATAATATAATGTATGTTCATTTTTTATCTTAGTTCATTTTTTAATTTCTTCTATTAGGTAAGACAAACATTTAGATAGACAACCAAGAACTTTACAAAAAAAAAATTACAAATAGAAAACTAAATAACTGTCAAAGTACTTCTTTTTTCAAAAAAGTTATTGATATAATTAGAATTAAAAATTATTTTTAAATGTTGTTAAAAGCATTTTTGATCTAACAAGTAGAAAGAAGGACAAATTGGAACCACTTTTAATAGATTAAGGGTATTTCTAATCCAATAATAAAAGAAGAGGTAAATTTGAATAACATCTAATAAATAAAAAAACATCAAATACATACTCCTTTTATCTCAGTTTATATAACATAATTCAAATTGGAAGAGTCAAACTTATATTTCGACCATAAATTTCGATATATAATCTTGAAATTTTTGAAAAAAAAATATTTATTTAAAAACTAAATAAAAAATACTATAAGGCACAAAAATTTTCATATTCGACTTTTAAAATTCAAATTATGCCATATAAATCGGGACAAAGTATATACTAACATTAATAGGAGAATGGCTGACCTCATAAAACAAAAGTAATAGTAATAGATTTTTTACTGATAATTTTTCAGATATATATTACTGACGCTTGTAACTACTAGCACTTATATATTACTGATAATTTTTCAGAATTTTTTTTTTTATTTTGGTTTAAAGTGTTGTCGTTTTACTCTTTTAAGTTAAGAATAAATGTTGGGAAAACCAGCAATTTCAAAAGTAATGAATTCTCACATCCAACTACATGTAAAGCTCTTAGGTATTGGGCACTGATTTCCAATTTTCACTTATGGGATATATAGAAGTGCGTTGCTATAACTTCTATTTGACTTTTTTCTATGTTTACTCACTTCACTTGTTAAAGGAGAGCCTCAAAACATATTGATACAGTTGCTGTCATATAGTCAGGAGGTTATGAGTTTCAAGTATTGAAAATAATCTTTGGCAGAATGTAAGGTAACACTATGTATAATAGATCTTTGTGGTCGGATGCTTCTCTGGATTCTATGCATAGCGAGAGCTTTAGTGCACCTGCGTAAGAAAGCCGAAAAAACAAACAAATAGGAAGAACACTATGCAAGCTTATATCCTTCAACCGCTCAATTTAGTAGTTCGAGGGAGAGTTCGAAAGCTTTGCTTTGATTCAATAGGTAACAGAGAGCCTAGCAGACAAAGATTCACCTCCGTTGAAAGGATGATTCATTCGGATCTATATGAGACCACTACCTGAAAGGTAAGCATGACTCCTTAATTGAATGAGACAGATGGCAGAAAGAAGTCCTTCCAATTGTGGAATTGAACACAAAACTGACTTCGGCTAGGAAAAGGCATAAATTGTGCAAGAAGTTCTTTCGATTAAAACACCATGTGAGTCGAAGGACATACTCAGCATTGTTAGAAATTAATGGAGATAGTTTTTCTTTCTATTGCTTGAGTTGAATCAATTGACAAAAAACTCGAATGTAAAATATCTTTGTCCATAGTTCCATCAGTTACTGGTAGTATACCTTTGAGGTGTACAATTCATGTTGTATATTAGAGTATACAGCACGGTGATTCAACTATTCCTATTATTCCTATTTTAAAAAATGAAAAATTTGCCAACACATATACTTGATCTAATGTGAACTATGAAGTACACATTGATGATAAAGCTGGTTTCACAATGCTTGCTGTTTAACAGAGGCATGTTGATTACTTTTTCTTTTGAAGAAAGAAAATTTGTTATCATAATTCCTTCCTTTTTGGAGGGGTCTTTTTATTGGTTCATCCTTTTTCTGCACTGAGAGGAGAAGAATATGTACCTCCAACTATTGCTTAAGAAAAATAAACATAAAGATAAATTCTTTTTACATGATATAAATCGATAAAAATATATTTAAATTTTTCTTGAAAAAATAAATGATATTTCATGTTAACTATATAAATTATAAATTTGTTGCTACTTTGACTTATTTCATGAATGACTAGCTTGATTAAACTTGATTTTTTGATTTTTCGATATTACATTTCTTTAGGTGAATAATAGCAGCACTTCTACAAAAGAAGGCATCTCGTCTTAACTTGTAGACAACTCCATTATCAAGCTCTGAGAATACAAAGAATTCAACATCTTCTTGCTGCATTTTGCTCTAGCTGCTGCTTGTGGTGGTGGTGTTGAATAATAATAATAATAATAATAATAATAATAATAATAATAATAATAATAATTATTATTATTATTATTATTATTATTA
>JAABOM020000001.1:24925694-24979751 GCA_011800125.2 Solanum clarkiae
ATTGAGTTTTAAACTGAATTTTTCATTTTCTTTAAAAGTCGGTCATTTTTTTGGCGTAACATATATATATATATATATATATATATATATATATATAACACAGAGAATTTTATACTATTATTGTTCTTGATGGAATAAAGCAAAATGGCTCTTTAAACTGTCTGCACTTCTTTCAATTGTGAAGTAGTAGTTAGTCAATGCAACTTTTGACGCTCATCATGGGTCATCTGGAAACAGTCGCGCTATGTTTTTAAATATAGGGGTCAGAATGTGTATATTCGACTTCCCCTTACCCCGCAATGGGCGGGAGCCTTTGAGGCATTGGGGTAATGTTGTTTGTTTATTGTTCTTGAACTTGTTTTTAGGTAAAATTAACAAGCTAGTTTCACTATGGACAATTTAAAGGACTAAATTAGTCGAGGACATATTTTAAGGGACTATGTTAGACATATCCTAAACATTAGGTACTATTTGCGTCATCTTCTCCATTTACGTGTCTTGGTTGCAATTTGCAGGGACGCTCTCTCTCCCACAGGCCACAACCTCTTTGTTTTTGCATCTGAATTCTGCGTCGAGGCATCAGATTGCGCCCAATCCTCGCCGGCGAATCCTCATATTCCGGCGAATATCGTTTAGAAGTAATCGCAATGAACACAGAATAGTAAGTTCCGTTGTCATATTACTTATTATTTTGCAATATTTCCACATTGCACTATCAGAATGAATACAGAATAGTAAGGCTGAAGTATCCATTCAGATTAGTTTTTGTTATTCAATTTCCTTATCTCAATTTTTTTGCTTTTTGATATACATTCGTTTAATTGTGAATTTATTGAAACTATCCTTATTTTATCGCATTTGTTGATTTCACTTATGAACCCTAAGCCTTTAAATTCTGCAATCAAATGTCGTTTGAGAAAATTGATTACATTCTATACGTGAAAACTTAATGAAAATACCCGGAGGGTCGCTTATATACTAGGTTCTCCCTCCTAATGATAGCTGGGAGGAGGATGAAAATGCTTAACTATGGCAGTATTAATTTGTGCATTGTCTTACTATCCTGAAAAATATTCCCTTTTATCCTTTGTGTCCTTTTTCTATTTCAATGGTCAGAAAAGATAGTCAAGAAATGGTGAAGTTCATAAGAGTTTCGGGTAGTCACATAAATTTGTAGAAGGTGGAAAGGAGGGAGCATCAGTTGTCTGATGAACTTCATTCCAGAATACATCTGGAAGATCTTCTTCTATTTTCAAGCTGTTACCTGTTTCTCCATTTAAATATATCAGATTCACTGCAAACGAGTTATCGAATTTTTGTATATAAAGTTCTTTTCTGCTGTATTATTAAAGACGAGCCTGAAGCACACTTAAACCTTGAAAATATTTGTTGTGCTGGTTCGGTGCTTTGTGTCACATAAGACACTAAAGCTTGCATCATAGTGCTCATGAAGTCTATCTTAAAGAGGACAACACTAAACAATAAATTTAGTTCCCAAAGCAATATATTCATTTCTAAAGGCATTTTTGTCCATACGAATAAGTTTTTTATTTTTTTTTTAAGTTATGAATGAAATTAGAAATTTTGTAGATGAAAATTACCAGTTAAATTAGAAACTTAAGATTGTATTTTTTATATTTGAATTAGAAATTTAAAATGGGTTTGAACTTGATAAAGAGAGGATTTTACTTCATGGATTTTACTCAATTGCAGTTTTCTGTAAGTTAATCCATATAATTGTTGTGTGTGTTGCCGATTAACATTTACAACAAATTTTTTCTTGCATTACATATACTATATGCAACTCTCTTCAATATAGTACTCCCTTCAGTTGTGTTTTGCTTTTAAGTCCCTGTTGACATTTGGTGCCTTCCTATTCTTTTTGTGTTTGACAACATTGCTTTCATAATTACCTCTAGATCAGTTGAAACGGTTGGTGTGATCTTTTTTCACATGCTTGCACAAGGCCCAACTAGTAACATCTAAGTCATTTTTATTGAATTCTCTAAGCTGGTTTAAGTGGGAATCAGGTTGATAAATGTTGGTATTCCTTTGTAGTAGAGCTGTTCTAGATAACTAGGATTATGTGTCTCCTGATGTACATTAAATCGTATCAAGTGCAACCTAGAGAACAATCTCCAAAATGTTATGTATATTTGAATTTGTAGGCTTTGTCTGATTATCAATGATATCATATGGTAGGACAATTATCCTATCAATGTCTGTCTCTTTAACCTATCAAATAGAGTACAATCCTTAGAAAATCTCCTTCTCAGATTCTGTCATAAGGATCAATATGACCATACTATAACACCGCATCATGTAAGTATGTAAGAGTGTGTGGTGATTCTATAATGTATAGACTACTTTTTCTTGGTTTATTGATGAATTTGTGGAATAACATTTACTAAAAAGCAAAGTAAATCTGAATATCTAGTGAATGAGACATTAAATTTAGAACTTCGGTAATTTCATATAATTATAGTCAAATTGAGTAGGAGGATCAAATTTAATACCTAAGTGTCCAGCAGATGTTGCTAAATTATGCATATATAGAGAGACAACAAATTTTCTACGTTGTGTTGATATAATAAGTGAGTTTTCTTAATTGGTACATTTCTGTTCTTCATTGTAATGTTAGTGCTTGCTTCTGTTAGTGATTTAGCTTTGTCATCTAGGATAGTGGTTAAGCGCAACTTTTAACATCTGCAAGCCATTGGATCTATATTATAATTAACTTTGTTGTGATTTTCGTGCAGTGATTACCTGTTCAAACTTTTGCTTATCGGCGATTCTGGTGTTGGGAAGTCATGTCTCCTTTTGAGGTTTGCTGTGAGTTTTCTGATCTTGGATTTGTCTGTACTGCCTTTTTACTCTAGTGCTGCTTTTATCTTTCTTTGTGTAACATACCGACTGAACTCCTGATTGACTAAACAAATGGAGGATTTTTGGAGCATCATGGTCATATGCACTGGCCACTGGATTCTCCATGTCTTCGTTTTCTGTTCCATTCTGCCCTTGGAGTGAACCAGTTATCTGAGCTCATACTGACCCTTCCCTAATGTTTCTTCTGTCATTGTCGGCTGACTATGATGCGTCTTTTTACCATCAGGATGACACATATCAGGAGAGCTACATAAGCACAATCGGAGTTGATTTTGTAAGATACTTTAATTGTTTATGTGCTATTCAATTTTACATATGGTTGGAATTCCATGACCTTATTCAGCCAGAGTATTTTTACTTATATGTTATCACTGATTTACCAAATATCCAAATATTTTTGTAGAAAATTAGGACAGTGGAGCAAGATGGGAAGACCATTAAGCTTCAGATTGTAAGACTTCAACTGCACTTCTGCTTCAGGCCTTTCATTTTAATGAACTTCTAATGGAATCAAGATATTGGTGTTTTCTATTTTGACACTGTTTAGTGGGATACTGCTGGACAAGAGCGTTTTAGGACTATCACTAGCAGCTACTACCGTGGAGCCCATGGCATAATAGTGAGTAGTGACCTTACTGTTTCTTAACACAATATAGATAGTAATTAGTTGACATTCTTTTTATGGCCTCTATGGTAGGTTGTTTATGATGTGACGGATCAGGAGAGCTTCAATAATGTGAAGCAGTGGCTGAGTGAAATTGACCGTTATGCTACCCCAAATGTTACCAAAATTCTTGTTGGGAATAAGTCTGACCTTGTTGCTAATAGAGTTGTGTCGTATGAAACGGCTAAGGTGAATCATCTTCTTGCAGATATTAAGATACTGTCTTTAAATGGAAAATTAACTTATACTAATATTTTTAGGCCTTTGCTGATGAAATTGGTATTCCATTCTTGGAGACCAGTGCGAAAGACGCTAGTAATGTAGAAGAATCTTTCATGGCTATGACTGCTGCTATCAAGAAAAGGTAAATGGTTCCTTATATTTAAATAGTGCTAGTCAGTGGTGTCTTTTATAGCCTTTCCTAGTTGTGGCGTGAGCTTTGATAAAATTCAACTCCTGTTTTCTGTGACAGATACTTGTTTACTTTTATCACTTCCTTTTCTGACATTATGTTCCATCCAGAAAATTGAGAGAGATTTTAGGTAGTAAATATGGTTACCTTCCCAGTTAGTATCCTATTTAATGCTTTAAATGGATGTAAACATAGTGATGGACCTGCAACCACCATAATCATTTACAAACCCCAAAAAAAAAGGAAAAATCTAAAAGACAGATACAGCAGCTTTTTGACCTCCGTCCTTGTATGAGATTGTACGGTTTAATCAACTTCATTTAATGCTATAAAATGTTCTCTAAATCTTTTTTTCGTTTACATTCATGAGATAGCTGGCATATCTGTTGCTTCTCTTAATTCCCATTATTTCCTTCTCTCTGGCTTCCTGATTGCAGTATGCCAAGCCAACCGGCCACAAATGCTGCTCAGCCTCCAAATGTAAATATTCGTGGACAACCTGTTGCTCAGAATAGTGGCTGCTGCTCGTCTTGAGAGAACGTTCACTATTTGCTTGCTGGCTCATCACTCATCCATCACATGTCTACTGTAACCTCACTGATCAGCAACAATGTCTACCCTTGTAGCCTCGTCCTGCACAATCTTTACAGCTAGATATATCTTTTTATTTCTTGATGAGATATACATCTTTTTATTCGAGTGTACTGGCATTATTCATTGTACTTCGACATTAGGCCTGCTTATGGTTAACGTTTATTTAAATAAATCTCTCATAGTGGAACCGAAAACTGTATTGGTGAACATGAATATGCTCAAAAACTTCTTGGGACTAACATCCTTTTTTTTTTTTTAATACTGGATGTACCAAAAGGATCAGGATTTCATCACTATAAGAACTGTGCTAAGCTCAGAGTTCTACTCCATTAGCTGTTCTCAACTGTGGACAATGTGTGATGGCCTAAAATAATTTGTTCTTTATCTAATTTCCCCTGCACATAATGAGAGCTTAGTGTTGTCCTTTTTAACTCTAATTTGTTCTGTACTCAGGAGAGTAAGGCAATCTGTGCAAATAGGTATGTTGGACATCCCTACTTACTTTTGATTGCTTTACAGGAGATTACATGTATTAGCATTTGGAAATTTCAATCTGGAGAGTTGTAGATATGCATATGAAGAAGAAATTACTGGGCAGAAGTAATAGTTTTTTTAAATCATCAGCTTTTGTTGATAAAACAGCAGAAATATACATAGAAGCCATTAAAAGTTTTTGGACAGACCAGTATACATTAACATTCTTCTGTCAGTAAAGGCTACTTATGCTGTGGCTCAAACTTGTAGGAGGCATAAGAAAGAGCATGTTTGCTCCAGCTATGATTAAGTTGAGCTTTGGCATTTTCACCTGCTGCACCCATTGCTACATGTAATGGATACAGGTGATCAGGCCATGGATGTGCCATTTTGGCACAAGGTGCTTTTGTCATATAGTTGTTGACATCTTCATACCTTCCATTGATAAGGGATTCCTTAAGCCAATTGTCAAAATCCATAGCCCAAGACGCGACACCCGCTGTATCGCGCAAAGCCCTCAAGTTATGAGTTGCAGATCCAGAACCAACTATGAGGACACCCTCTTCCTTGAGAGGAGCCAATGCTTTTCCAATGTTAAAATGATAAGTTCCATCCTTCTTTGTCTGAACAGATAGCTGGCAGACTGGGATGTCAGCCTCTGGATACATGAGCATAAGAGGCACCCATGCACCATGATCTAGGCCTCGGTTATTGTCTTCGTGCACTTGATTGAAGCCCGATGACTTGAGCAGCTCCTTCACCCTTTTGGCTAATTTTGGAGCTCCTGGTGCGTGGTATTTCAACTGGTACATCTGTTGGGGGAAGTTATAGAAGTCGTAAATCGTGTCGTTGAGGCCAGTGATGCAATTCACAGTAGGCTCTGAAGTCTCCCAGTGACCAGAGATCACTAAAATGGAATTGGGTTTCTGGGTGAAGACTTTCTTTTTGAAGGACTTCAAGAAATGCCTGGCTGGTAAAGAATCATCTATTGAAAGCATTGGAGAACCATGTGATATGAAGAAGGTTTCTTTCACAGGAAGGGCCATTTGACTACCCATTTTCATCAAGAATTCAAATTCAGTGTTAAATCTGCTATTTTATCCACACTGCACTCACCTACTACGATGTAGAGATCTCACCTACCACCATCCTTGACCCTCTGATCTCTCTTCTTTTTTAAGTTCGAGTCTATTGCTTAAACAAAGACACCACGTGTGCCATGTGGTAAATTATTTATTTTTTAAAAAGGATGATGCGCCACTTAAACAAAAGGAAAAAATAACACTATAATTCTGAGATAACTTCGAGACAAGCTATTCTGTAATTTTGAGAAACTCATCTCAAAATTAATTTTGTAATTAATTATATTGTATAACTTGTACCAAATGAGCCTATGGCAGCTGAAGTGATCAACAACAAAGAGATCATTCTAAAATATTATGCGGAAAAGTTCATTTAAGATTTGAACCTTTGTGTTCCTGGTAAGTAAACTCAATCTTCAATCAAGAGCACCATGTGGTCTTCTTCAATAGTCAACAGATAATATTATACTAACTTTATAAAATATCTGCTTAAAATATTTAGTTTTACAAAAGGTAACTGATTCACGCACTCCGATTTTTGCTTTTAAATTTGCCTCTATCCTTGGGAGTAGGGGTGTTGGGATAGTGGCAAACTTATTATCAGTTAAATTTGATCACTACGCGAGTCTCGATGCTCCTCTTGATTCTTGCATCTTCCAATTTTTTCAAATTAATTAAGCACCTAGCCTACCTGTGCAGAGAAGAATCATCGAGCTAAAGTGAAGGAAGGTAAAAAGGTGTCTAGTCTTCGCATTCGTGAACGATAAAAAAAAGTGAATCTTGAGAAGGTAAACTAGGTAAACTAGGAGTGTCAAATGGACTAGCAAAAACATGTTAAGCCACACCAAAGATTTGCACTCCTCATGGTCTCCCCCTAAACAGTTGCTCGCTGGTCATGGCTATTTAAATTTTGTGACCTAACACATAATATCAAAGGTAAAGGTATTTATCCCCAATCAGAAAACAAGTACCCTGCCATCTCACTCAGTCAACGAGAATTGCCACTAAATGATCAACAACAACATACCCAGTGAAATTCCGCAAGTAGGATTTGAAGAGGGTAAAATGTACGCAGACCTTACCACTATCTCATAGAGATAGAGAGGTTTCTGGCAAACCCTCGTCTAAAAGAATAGAGCCCAAGTAGAGCATCATTGTTACTAAATGATGCACAGAAACTATTACAAGAACAAAACAGTGGAAAAAAAGATAATGCGTAAGTTAATGAGCTTCATATACCCCAGTAGATCAGAAGAGTAACATATCAGATAAAATTGTGAAAAAAAAGAAAAGGAAAAAAAAAAAAAGCTACAGAGGATCACATGAACGGAAGAAATTTACAATGAAACTTCCACTCCATTATTATAGTCAGATTTGCCTCTTGGATGTGGGAGACAAGCACTACAGAAGCATCACTTGCCACCCAATGTAGGGAAGTGACCTCGATCTTCAATGGGAGGAGCGGCTTCCACATTGCTCGTCGTGTTGGCTCCAGTGTAACCTCTACCACGGCCACGCCCTCGACCTCGACCACCAGGTGCATAATACCTCTCACCCTCAGCAGGCTTCAGAAACTCGTTAATGCTGACTGCCTGGAGCCAAAGAAAGAAAGAGGAGATTTGTAATAAGATGAATGCAATTTTCGCTCTCATTTTACTGATTCACACCTCATCTCGATAAACTCTGGCCTGTGCATGCACATGTATAAGAGTGGATATAGGACTTCATACAACCTAAATATACTCTCTATAACAATGTTGTAACATAATGCCATTTTCATTGACAGGCATGCAATAGCATCCAGAAAAGAGTATGAATAACTGCTGTGGTGTATAGCAAGAATAACAATTGTATCAGGCATCATATGAGCATTATAACGGGCTAGATGCATTGTTCATATAACAATTGTAACAGACTGGACGCATAGTTCATAAAGATTGGTAAGCCTTATTGGGCAGCATAAGAAAAGCATGTGCTGGATAAATGAGTGTCGGATGCATATGCTGAAGAATTACCTTCTTTGCCTTCTCTTCCTTCTCAGCAGACTCTCTTCTCTTATCCTTGGAGCCCTAAAATCATGGCATAGAAGTATATCAAGAAATGCATTAAAGATATCTGGCATCAAACATGAGCAGATGACAGAACGTCTAGAGAATTTCACCAATTTGACGAAGATCTCATCACTGGATTTCTTTGAAAGCTGTTTCATGGATTCAAAAACTTTGGTGTCGACCCTCCTTTCCTCAGTCTTAAGTGCCTGCAAAGCCTTCCGTTTTTCTTCTAGCAACTTCTCATACTCTTCAAGGGTCATCTCCTATTCATTCAAGGAACATGAATTACATTAAGCATAAAGCAATGTACAAATTTACCTGCATTTCTAACAATAAATCATCCGCTGTGAAGCACTAACTCTCTCGCAGTGAACTGGTAAGAACTATTAACCATCACCTGCAACTCCACCATGTCTTAAATACTAGATCTATCATAACTACAACTAAACTTGGAAAGTTTCTACAACTGATGAAACTTCTGCTTCTATCTTTATGGCCAATGTTTGTCAAAAGTGAAACACATTAAAAAAAAACAAACACTCCAAACATTATTAAAGATTTAAGCATTAAATGCAGTTGTGACCTAATCAAATTTATTAGTTTTTCTTTTTGGCAAATTGTTATCCTATTCCTAACAACTACAATATTCATCCATAATGTTTCTTTAAAAATTAGTCTATTGCTATGAAATTTGTTGTGTAGTGCATGCGTCATTGACAGAGCCCATGGTCTGACACTCTGCCTTGAAACCTTGGTGCTTGCAAAGAAGCCATTACTTCATAGCTCAAGTGTTCCTTCAACAACATTATTAGGTGTTAAATCACGATTTTTGAGGCTCTCTCTCATACAACAAGGTGGCAACACAAGGATATACAAAAGTCCAATCAATAATGTGTTGTGTATGATACAGAAGACTTCACCTTAGCTTCAGGCTCCTCGTCCTCAGCTTTAGCAGCCTCATTTTCCTTCTTGTCATCTCCTGCTTCTTCCTCAGTGGAGGGTTTCTCCACATTCAGATTTTTCTCACCTTCATTAGAAACTTCCCCAGTCATCCTGTAATAGACAATATAACAAAATTCAACATCAAACTCAATAGACAGAATATACCATTATGTTCAAACTGGTTAGTTTAGGGTAGAGGTGGCAAAATCAAACCCAACCCGTTTAAGTTCAGGTGGGTTATTGACCTACTTATTTATTAGCTCAACCCATTTCAACTTATTAAAAATGGAAAAAGAACACTTGTACCCCAAAAAGGAAAACTATTTACAAGAGGCTAACCCTAACTTTCATACCCCACTATTTTTAACTACTCACATGTTTGATGCCATCAGAGTATATATACACTCTAGCGGTCAGTGGGGAAGGGGCAAACACTACTAAAACTACTTGATACCATCAATGTATACATATATCCTGGCGGTATCAAAGAGGAAGAAGTAGTGCTTTAGTGAAAACACTATTCAATTACTCTTTGATACCATTAGAATATGTATATATCTGATGGCATCAAGGAAGAACATCCATTGCTTCAATGAAAGCCGGCTCAAGGATGAAAAGTAGTGGTTTAACAACAGGGCAGTTTGGTAAATAGTTTGTGTCATGAGTCCAAACAGGGTAAATATATTGGTTTGAGTCCAGTTTAGGTAAATATTGTCTAATGTGTCCAATTTGTGTAGTTTTCCAATTAAAAATTAGGCTGATATGGAACCTAAACTGACTCATAACAAATCTTGTCAAAATATTTATTATTTAAAAAGAATTAACTTGATATGTTATATATAGCCATATTTTTGAAAAGTTATTACGTATTAAAATAGTTTAAAAGAACAAATAAAGTAATTAAACTTGATAAAACTTGAGTTGCATTGGGTCTTGACCCGTTATGACCCAAACCATTTTGGCCAAGTAAATTTGGATTGGATTGGATTGGGTTGGATATTGACCCGGTTATTGTCTTGACCAATTATACCCTGCCCAAATTTAACCCAACATGCCCAATTGACACCCCTAGTCTAGGGCCATGTAAGAAGGTAAAACTCACTGAGTAACTTCATCTACTTCAGTTCCCCAATTTCCTCGGCCAGCACCTTCACGCTTTATCTCACTTCTGCTCATATAGTGAAAGATAAGTATGACAGCTTTACAAATACGGTAATAAAAAGGCAAGGTAACATAGACAAGAACGATGTATCTACCCGCGGCCAGTACCACTACGGCGTTCAAATATCCTACGAGGCCGGTCTCCCTCAGGCATTTCTCCGTTACTAAAACCACCTTGCCGACCGCCACGGAAAGGACGGGGTCCACCATAACCACCACGCCTTTCAGAGGGTCTTCCTCCTTCCACGTACTCAGGTGCAGCTATACCACTTGAAAATTCTCTGTTGCGAGAAAAGTTCTCATTGTTGGATGCTTCCCTGTTAAACCCACCTCCACCACGACCACGGTTGTAGCCACGTCCACCACCTCTACCTCCACCACGTCCAAATTCTGTTTTTGCCTCCCTGACTACAGAGTTGAAACAGAGAAGCAATAAGTAAAAATTTTAACTACTAAAAGAAAAAAGAGGAAAAGAACCATAAGTGCAATGACAATAAACAGAAGCCTATTGGCAGATTGAGAGACAGAAAACAAAAAGGTAATTCATCCAGATCGCTGTTCAAATGGAACCACTTAATGCCAGTCAATTTGCTGGCACTCTTGAATGCGACAAGCAACAAGCATGAAAAAATAAAAATAGAACAATAGAGAACTGGTTACCATCAGATATATTATATGGAATATAAAAAGTAAATACATTAACAAGTTTAATGCCCAGACCAAAAGGCTTCAATAACAGCAGGAATGGGATTCTTTGTCATTCCTTTGAAGAGATACCAGATTTTGGATAAAAGAAAAATCCATCCTTGAACAAATAACAGTCAAATACAAGAAAAAATATTAAAAATCAGAAACTTTAAGTTGTTATAATTTCATTGGTGAAGGGGAGCCTTATCATAATTAGTAAAGTTGTTATCATGTGACAAGGAGATCACAGCACGGGTTCAACCCATGGAAACAACCTCTTGCAAAAATGCAGGGTGAGTTGCATCCAGTAGACTCTTGTGGTCTACCGCTTTGCCGGACCTGTGCGTAGCTAGAGGTTAGTGCACCGGCCCGCACTTTTCTATAATTTCATTTGTATATCAATAAACTACATTTCAATCTCAAACTAGTTCCTGGGTCAATAGCGCGATCCAAACTAATTGGAGTAGCTGATACGACTCCTCTATATATTCCACTCCATTCAACTTAATTACATGTTGATATTGCTAAGCAATTTAAGACAAATTAGAGAATTTATAGGACATGAGGATCTTTAAATTATTATGCATCCATATGCCGACATAATGTAAGTGTAATAACTAGCCATGAATCTTAACTAGTTGGTATCATCTATATGTGTACTTTGCTTCAATTTTTAATAAGGTTATTAATAAGGTACAGGTACTCCATTTCAATTATGTTATACTCTTAGCTAAGCAACATCTAGGGCTGTTCAAAACTGATAATCCAAACCGAAAAAAAGTTATTGGTTTATCGATAATGGGTTATTGATTTAGCCATTTCAGTAAAGGTTTTAATTTTTTTTTTACTATTGGGTTATCAATTCTTGACGGGTTTAGGTTTTTTCTTAATGGGTTAACCAGTGTTGTGAAAGGCAATCGCCTTAGGCGAGGCGAGGTGACCTTTATCGCATTTTAGCTTTGTGGCGAGGCGATCTTCAAAAGGTGACGACATAGCGACAATGGCGACAAAGACAAGAGGCAACAAAGGCATCGCCTTTCATATTTTCTTTTTTTTTTAAAAAAAGCCAACCAATTTAGTGTTTTAAAAGTTAAAAAGGTAATTTTAGGGTTTTCTTTTCAAATTTACATAGTTGCACTCTAAGACTTAGGCTGCAAGTCCAACCAAACAACCTGACTAGACTTTTTCATGGTCCAGCCAAACTTATCCGGAGACTCCAAAGTCCAACCAGTAAGTATTTCTTCTTAGGTTTCTTCTTTTCGTATTTCTTTTTTCCTTTTCTCCTTGAAACTTTAGAATTACTTCTACCTTTGTTTTTTTCCTCACTATTTTGACTTTTATTTCGTTTTTTTTTTTCTCATTCAAGTTCTAGATTTTTAGCATCTACCATCTATTTTCAATTTTTGAATTGAAATATTTGCTATTATGTTATTGAGCTTGAGATTTAATTATTAAATATGTAATATATGTTTAAATTTTTCTATATTAATAGACATCGTACTTGAAAAGGCCGAGCCCTCGCCACTCACCTGCCTTATGGCGAGGCAGACCTTTCTCCGCTTTTGTCGCCTTCGCCGTTCAAAACACAGGTTAACCGATAATTCTATAGGATATTAAATAATTATATTTGTACCATTTGGTATATAAAGTCCTTTTACGATTTTATACTTTTCTTTTTCACCGTCCCAAACTCTCAACTATTCTACAATATGACAGTGTCTGCTTTTAAGCAATATGCAATCTGTCAACTCATGTTTATGGTTTATTTGGTTTGTCACCTTGTTTCTAAGTAATTTTCAATAAAGAAATTTTGTGTCAAATCTTAACGGTTAAACTAATAACCAAATTCATAACAATCCATAAACCAATAACCGATAAGTCAATATCTTAACAGTTCTATAACGGTTTAGCATATCTACACCGATAACCAATAAGTCAAACCAATAAACTTCAAAACCAAACCAAACCAACCGATATGCAGCCTTAGCAACATCAATCCTAAGATAATGCATTCATCTAGACAATTCCTTAAGTGATTTTAAATATAAATAGTCCCCTTTTGGCAATTTTAATTACTATTATGTTGCACGTATAGACTATTACATTTGAAGGTCTACACAGATCATGATTACTTTCTTTATGATAAATCAAAATAATTGACAATACATCAGGTTGGTCTCATATTAATTAGGTGTTGAAATCGAAGATCTCGAAAGTAAGGCAAGTTATCTGCACAATATGGAGTATTTGCTTTTATGATAAATCAAAAGAATTGGCAATACAACAGGTTGGTATCATATTAATTAGGTGTTGAAATCGAAGATCTCAAAAGTAAGGCAAGCTATCCGCACAATATGGAATATTTGCTTAAATTGATCCAAATATTAACACCTTTCTCTACATTTAGCTGATATACGTAAGAGAAAAAGATATAAGATGATAATGTCTTTACTGATTGTGTTATCAATTAAGGAAGAAAAATACGAAAAATATAAAACCACGGTAGAAGCACGCATTTTGACTCCCACCAACCAACTTTAGAAAAACATTTTATGCAGTTTAAATGCAACAAGTGACTATCCTTGTAATTATTATCGGCCTCAAGAAAAAGTTACTTGCGTAGTTGATACTACCTAAAATGACCTAGCTTTTCCCCATATAAGAAGTAGAATCAACTCCAGAGAAACTAGCCAATCGGTCATTTCCAAATTCCTTTTTAACTAACTGTGACTTCTTAACCATGCCTATAAAAAAATCACAAGCAAATACACAAAAGAGTGGATAACAAGCAGGAGTATAGAGCTAGAAACTCAAAATGGGTTTGGCCTACCCAATAGTTGCTGTTCAAAGAGTGTAATTGTGTTAAAAGTTGATTAAATATTTACAACTACTAAATTTAGAACCCAGTTAGCCTCTGGTAACAATGTAGTTAACAAACACATCACAATTGAGAAAGATTGTTTCCATTGGTATAAGCTATGCATTAATCCCAACAAACCCAATTAATGTTGGGATCATCTATATGAATTCTCTGTACTGTTCTCTTCATTCCAACACTCATATTTCTCTTGTAAGACAAATTAGCAGTTCTTTCTCCAAATATCATACTTACCCCCTGGACGGTCAAATCTTAAATTTACAATTATTCAACCATTTTAGTTCTAAATGCAGACATCTAGTACGTAATATGATCGAGTGGTATCCATAAACACTGAAACAAGGAAAAAACAGAAAAAGCCGAGCTTCAGCTCACCAGCCTGAGTCGGGGGAGGAGGCTTAGTGGGAAGCTTCGCCGGCTGCTTCTTAGCCGCCGGAGCTGAGACTTTCTTCGCCGGATCAACTTTTTGCTGGTGAATAGCAATCAGCTTAGATGGATCATCGTTATCATCGTCACACAGCAAATCAAAGGGATTCAAGTCCGCCATATTTCAATAGCTACAGGAAAGTCTATGCGTCAGACACCTTCACAAACTCTAGCTCATCCGATTATCCATAATCGTAAAACAGTTGTAAAATCAGAGATCAGCACACGAGGGATTTTTCGGTGAAACCCTAGCCGCAATTCAGAGGTAGGGAGAGAGAAAGATGAGTCAGAGAACCTAATCTGAAGAATCCTACGTGTTTTATGGAGCTCGTGTGTTTTTATTTGATTTTTTTATTTTTTATTTTATTTTACTTAACAATTACTCCTAACAGATTTCTTTATTAATTAAAAAAAGTCTCAAATGTGCCATTGAACTTTGAAAAAAGACTCATTTATGTAATCCGTTAAAAGTTTAGTTCATTTATATCATTATCGTTTAAGAAAAAAGGCTCATCTATGTTATTATTTTTTAACTCTGATTTTACAAAACTACTTAAACAACTTTAAAAAAATTTAAATTAGAGTTTTGGATCAAATATAGTTTTTTTACTTATTTTTCTTCAAGAATATCAAGAACACATGAAGAACACCAAGAACTCCCAAATTTTCAACTTCTTCAAATATTCACGGAATCAACTAAAATTTCAAGAGTAACACTACTCCCAGCTAGATAGTAAAACTCAATACTTTTTGAGCTTTAATTCAACCTAACTCAACAAGACTTACTTGAATTTTTCTTCAACGTTTAAGTTTTGGTATTTAGCTTGGAGGAACACTACTCTTGAAATTTAGGGTGATTTTGTGAATATTTGAAGAAATTGAAAATTTGGGAGTTCTTGATATTCTTCATGTGTTCTTGACATTCTTGAAAAAGAATGACTGAAAAGACTATATCTGATCCAAAACTCTAATTTAAAAGTGTTTAAAGTTGTTTAAGTTATTTTGCAAAATTGGAGTTAAAAAATAATGGCATAGGTGAGTTTTTTCTCAAACGGTAATGACATAAATGAGCCAAACTTTTAACGGATGGCATAAATGAACTTTTTCTCAAAGTTCGATGGCATATTTGAGCTCAAATATGTTATTGTCGTTAAGGAAAAGGTTCATCCATGCCATTATTTTATAATGGTGATTTTGCAGAATTATTTTTTACACGTTTGCATATTTTAATTAGGCCACGTCATTTTTTAATAATTAAAAAAAAAAAAAAAACCTTCACCCAAATAATAAACCACCAAATTATATTATAAAAAAGAAATACATAACCCTCACAATTCTTCATTATTTCTTCGCATCTCTAATACAGAAGAGTATTAACAACTCTTCTTCAAGTTCTTGTTCTTCTGAGAAGATTAAAAAGGTAAATTTTCATATTACTACTTAATATTTGTTTAATGTGATGTGTAGAGAATCTCAAGAAATATACATGTGGGATTTTAAGTCATGGAGTTTGAAGTCATGTGGATTTATTATTTTTATCTGTAAAAAGGCATTATTTAATAGGTAATGTTTGTTACTTTAATGATTCTTGTTTGTTTCTTCCTATTGTGGTCCCAAATCTGAATCGTATCCTGAATCTAAATCATATCCATTTGTAAAATTTAAGATTTTTTACACTTGCTCTGTAAATGATGTAAACCATTATTTTATTGTTAAAATTTTTGACATTATTTCAATTGTTCTTTTGGCATGTGTCCATTACTGAAAAATGATTGATAAAGCAACAATATTTTTTCATTATGGCGGTGAATGGGTCTTTTCTCCTCAGTTATTGTACACTAAAAAGTTGATACATACGTAGCATCAATTTGATCTGGACTTGTTGTCTTACAATGACCTTTGTGAAGAATTTAAAAAGGAGCTTGATGTTTTTGAAGTCGAACAACTCTTAGTTGCTGGACTATCTGGTAGATACTACATAATTGAAGGTGATGAAGGTATTTGGGCTTTATAATGTCTTATTTGTTATGAGTTTAAGAATATTGACTTATTTGTTGTAGATGATAATTTGATAGTTCATACTCATAGCAGTCTTCATCATTTAGAGACATATCATGTAGACATTGAAGTTGCATCAAATGATGAACATGTGTTAGGAGATTCCGATTGTGAGATTGGTACTCCATCTGATGTGAAGTATGATGAAGAAAGACTTGAGTTGTTTGAGAAACAAAGAAAGAGTACTGTAAGTGATAAGTTGGAGCATTATAAGGAATTACAGAAGCGAATGTCATTTGCTACCATTGCTAGACAGACAATGAACTACTATGTTGTAGCTAATCACCATGGGTTGAAGATTGAAAAAACTGATCGTACTAGGGCTAGGTATGTTTGTCAACTTGAATATTCTTTCAAATGTAATATTTCACAGGATAAAAAAAGGGACTTCTGGATTTAGTATAAAAAATTTGATAAACGAACAGGTTAAAAAAAGGGACTTTTGGATTTAGTATAAAAAATTTGATAAACGAACATACCTGTTCTCCATGCTTTAAAAATTCGAGGGCTGATTCAAAGACATTAGCCCAATACTTCAAAAGTAAATTACAAGAAAATCCTAAGTACACTGTGACGAAAATAAGAGGAGAATTATCAACTGTTTTTGATTTAAATGTGACAAAATCTAAGCTAAAAAGGTCTAAGATGATGATTCTTGAAAAATTAGACGGGAGTTTCATGGATGACTTTAATAAACTTGAAGCATATGGGGCTAATTAAAACGGTTTAATCCAGGAACTGATATTGAAATAAATATTTCAAAAGATGCTTTTGAGCAAGGTAGAAGAAAGTTCTCGAGGATGTACATATGTTTTAACGCCTTGAAGTAAGGTTGGAGAAGTGGATTGAGACAACTTATTGGGTTAAATGATACTTTCTTGAAGGATAGGATTAAAGGTGAATTGTTAGTTGCTGTTGGACAAGATTGCATAGTTCAATTCTATCCACTTGCGTGGATAATGGTTGAAAAAGAAACTACCAGAACATGGTCATGGTTTGTGGAGCTTTTGAAGAGGTCTTTAGACTTAAAAGATGAAAGTGGAGTGATCTTTTATTTCAAATATGCAAAAGGTATATCATCTTTTAAAATATGTTTCAGTATATTTTTGACTTATTTTCTATTTTGAGTATGACCACCACTTATGGGATTCCACTGGATATGTCGTTGTTATTATGACCACCACCTGATTGTTATATATTTGTGAGCAATGTACTTCCTACAGCTCATCAAAGATTTTGTGTTTGGCACATCGAATCTAATTGGCTAAAAAATGGAGGAGCAGAGAAATGAGAAAGTTGATGTGGTGGTGTGCTTGAAGCACATGTGATGAAGAGTTCAAAGATCAACTCAACAAGCTAGGCAAATTGGATAAAGATGTTGCTAAGGACTTGATTGGTAGACCACCCCAGGCATGGTATAGAGCCTACATTGACACATAGTGTAAAAACATAATGATTGATAATAATTTTACGGAATTCTTCAATGCTTGATTTTTAGAAGCAATGGGTATGTCAATTATCACAATGTTGGAGGAAATAAGGATTAAGGTTGTGACTACATTGGCAAAACATTTCACGCCCCGAGCCTACACCCTGGACGTGGCCGGCACTCGAAAATCATTTTCAGTCCCAAGCGCACCACTTGCCTGGCTACTTACTCAGTGGAAGACTCATACTAGTGGAAAAAGCCATAAAAGCAACAAGATGATCTAAAACTATATGCATAAGCTGAATACGAAACTTTTAAGCATTGTCTGAATGAACTAGAACTGAACTACTTATGCATGGTCCATAGAACCTTTAATAAACTGTCTGAAAGGGATATTGAGACAGGCCCCAAGTAGCCAGAACTAAAGCAAAAACTGAAATGAAATAACACGAACATAAGAGCCTCGGACTGTGAAGAGACCTCACCAATAACTGACAGTTGTCAGATTCTCAACGAAGCGGCTGCTAAGGAACTCTGTCACCTACATCTGCATCATAAAACGATGCAGGTCCTAAGCACGTCAGTACGTGAAATGTACGGTATGTAAGATGGCCAAAACAATTAAACAATATATCATAAATACTTCTCAAAAACATAATCAATTAGCAATAATCATAAAGGCTGGTATACTAAAAATAACATGCTAAAAAATCAATATGCTGAAAATAGTAAGTAAAACATAATTGTCTTAGCTTGGGGAGTTTCTCTAACCGACAACCACCACTATGAGCTTCATGGTGATACAACGTCTTGCCCATGCTGTCAGAGCCATCCCGTACTTTGTCGGGGTAGGGGACGAATAAATAGGGAAATGGATCCATCCCAATACTGGGCCATCAATGGCTAATGAGGAAGGTACTGTGGTACGATCCTATCCTATGCTGGCTATATAGTTTATGAGTTCGAGTAATTTATTCTACTCTCATTCATATCGGTGCTTAATACTACTCCCAAAACACTTACATAGCTCATACTTAAATGATCATAAGTTCTTGAAAATCTGGTTTTTCTAGGGGACTTAGCCCAGCTTAATACTTAGCTTTCTCAACTGAAAACTTTAACATTACTGAACTAGTATCTTTCTGTACTTTCAAACATATTAGATTTCTCAACTAGAGTATCAAGAAACCTTCAAGAAAACCATTCTTAAAATATATGATATGCTCAGCTAAAATGCAAGAATAATTCAAGAAAAACATTCTTTAACTAGTCTTGAACCATAATCTTTATGAGTGTGTATGAACCCCACATGAATTCACAGGAAACCATAAATACTTTAAAATCTTGAAATCAATACTTTAATAATAGTTAAAGAATCAAGAGTCAACATCATTCAGTCAAGAGTCTATGCATACGTAGGAAAATTTACTAAACTTTATAAGGTTTTCATGAAATTACTCTAAATCAAGACTTGGGACTTTTGGGATAAAAACTAAGTCATACTTTTCTAAAATATTCTAAAAATAATGAATTTAGAGTGGCCTTACATATCTTGGAAGGAATTCTTGAAAATTTGAGGAGAAATCTTGGTCTTTCTTTACGCTTGGCTGCTACTGGGAGGGTTTGAACGAGCGAATGAAAGTAAAAAGAATGTTTTTAGGACTTATTTAGGCTTTAAAACGGATTAGTTTAGGATATAGGGTGTGGAAAAAGTTAATTTTACCCCTCCCCATTAAAAGAAGGAAAACTAGCTCCGATTTGCACTAGTGCGTGACGCGCACTAGTATAAAATCTCACTTTATCTCAAATTTCAGCTTTTCGTCGAAATTCCGAAAAATACTAAGTATAGCTCCGTATTCTCTCCGCATCGCGGAGAGGACGCGGATCCTCACTG
This sequence comes from Solanum clarkiae, assembly GCA_011800125.2. NCBI lineage: Eukaryota > Viridiplantae > Streptophyta > Magnoliopsida > Solanales > Solanaceae > Solanum > Solanum clarkiae. Next base: position 24,945,333 of record JAABOM020000001.1, read on the forward strand.
TGCAACTCCACATTCTCTCTATGTCGCGGAGAGGATGCGGACCCTTACTATTTTTGAAAAAAATTTCACATTTTTTTTGAGTTTTTGTCGAGTCGATACCATTTTTCAATTCGATTTTTTGCACTGATAGAAAATTCGTTCTCGAATTTGCAAATGGAGCAAGGAAGTGTTACAAAACAGGAAGACAAAGCTAGGCATTGGAAAATTAATTACAGTCCATAATGCATGAAGTTGTACAATGATTACAGGTCAATAACACATGGATGCACTGTGAACTTTAATGGTGATTATGGTTATGAAGTGTCTGAAGGTGATGATAGGCATACTGTGAACTTGGAGCAGAATAGATGCACTTGCAAGATGTGGGACTTGTCCGGAATTCCCTGCCCTCATGCCATTAATGCATGAGAAAATTGTTCAAAAGACACAAATTCACTGATTTTACAGTAAAGAAGCCTATTTACTGACATGCAAGCATAAAATACAACCTATTAAGGGCAGACAGTTTTGAAATGTTGATTTTGCTCATGCAATGGAGCTACCTGAAGTGATCAAAGAAATTGGAAGATTCCCCCCGCCCCGCCCCGCCCCCCCCAAAAAAAAACAAAGAGATAGAACAACAGATGAAGCAAGAAAGAGAAAGGGTGAATGGAGTTCATCAAGGAAGGGTTCTATAATGACATGCAGTAAATGTGGGGAACAAAATCACAATGAAAGAGGTTGTTATAAGGTAATTTTTTAACTTATTTGCTTGTTTTAGTAAATGTTTAACTTCTTGTTGTAAGTAGAATGTACTTATTTAAGTGGAATCTAACTAATTATATTCGTATAGGTCATGACATGTTTCTGAAGAAGTTATGTTATTCAGAATTAACTATACCCACTTTTCTAAAGTTTATATCTGATGTATAACTTCTTTTAAGTGTTAAATATATTAAGGGATCGTTTTGGGATAAGATGAATATCGTAGGATTAAGTTAAGGATTAGATTTATAATGCGTTTTGTTGAGGGGTCGTTTAGTAGTTGGGCATTTTTTAAATTAAACAGCTGGATAGTTTTTTGGACTACTATAGCTATGTATTTTTTGAGACTGCACTAGTTAGGAATATAAATTTATATTATTTTGGTTGATAGTCAAAAATGGCTGGACATATTTCAAAGAAGGACAAAGGTAAAAAACAAATTGGTCAAACATCAATTGAGTCCCAACAATCTGGCCATACCTCAGGAAGCAGTTGTTATGGACCTAAATTTGGTACACAACAACCTCAATAGTCAACCTTTCAAACTCAAATTAATACTCAAAAATCAACTGCTTATGGACCTGATATTGGTGATGATGAAGACCCAGTATTGAGGTCAAAAATTATCTCTGAAGCTGATATATTATTGGCTATGAGGAAAAGCAGAATGATGCCATCAACTGGTAGTAGAAGAATTCAGTTCACTGGAGATGTAATTGGGGTGTCAACTCTAACTAACTTGCCTTCTTCACCAATAAAGACATCTTGGCAAGGAAGAGAAGTTGCTACATACAATCAGTTACAAAATGAAATGAGAAAAAAATGTATCAAGATGATAGCAAGAAAGGGACAAGGGGAACAGGCTCCAGATTCTTCTTAAATATGAAATTTATTTTTATTTTGTGATGCCTAGACATTTTAAAGGTTAAATTGGTTGACATTTAATTTTTGTTAGTATAAATATAATTAGTTTAACCTTTAAATGGCAATTATGTATTTCAGAATAGGATGACAACTGATGTTAAACTTTAAATAGTAAGTTACATAGTACTTTGCTATTGAAGTCTTATGATGTGCCCATCATTCTTATGCAAGAGATGTTGTCTTGTGAAAATCATGCTTCTGTGAAAAAATAAGGTAATTATGCTTATGCAAAGGATATTGTCTTGTGCTTCCTGTTTGCTTCAGCGAAAAGTCCTCGATCTGTTCTTACTCTAACTTGAAATCTTAGTCTTATAATCTTTGTTGATGCTGATGTAAAATTGATTAGTTGGAACTACCCTATGGTCAATATGCTTTTTTGTGAATTCAAGTCATTTAATTGGGAAAACTGAACTTCTATTAAATGGCAAAAAAGAATAATATGCTCTGCTTCTTATCCTTATTTTGTATCATTTACACAGTCACACAAACATAATTTAGCTTGATTTTGAGGGAAAAAAGCATTTTTATATTTTTTGCACAAATTGTTACTATTTCAAGATAACCAGAGCCGTAGAGGTAAATGCCATAATTTGACCGTTGCTTCTCTAGGATATGGCCGAATAACCGCAATGTTCGAGCCAATTTTTGCATTACTCTGTATATCAACGCCAATATATATGAAAAGAGATTGCCTACGTGTTTTGGCTTCGCTGAAGTTTGAATCAAAGACCTCATAGTGTTCAACCTACTTCATTGACCACCGAGGCATACCTACTCATCTTTAACCTCTCTCTCGCTGCCATTTTCATTAACATAGTCTGTTAACCTTTCAATGGATTCTCTGTGTGGATGGACAATTTATGAATTTTGTTACTCCCTTTCTTTTTATCTTATATGACTAGCAAAATGTTGCATGCTCTTAAATAGTGTTTTTATTTCATCAGTTAGCTAAATAATTCCTAATTATACCCCATGAGAGTGGTGTGGTGAGAGAGTTCTGTCCAAGATTTATTCGCCTATGAAAACTGTGGTGACTTTCTAATACTTGTTTTTCCATATAATATTGGTATGATATGAGCTGTGAAGGTTTATATTGCCAACTCAACTTATAGTTGGTGCAAGGAGGGAATTGTTTACAGTATTTGTGTGAACTTGAGATTTGTTAATCTGACACTTGATTTCAAATTTTATTCAAGGTATCTTCAAGTCGAGCTTTGATGAGTCATTCAAGGGGCAGGCTAAGTCTTATTGCTTATTGTTTGTTTTTGCATATTTGGTTATTAGGCACCATATTGCGATGATCCTGATAATTGATTTACTCAATGTTTAAATAACAACGTTCTCTCCCAAAAATCTCATTTTATACATTTTAATGTGGTTTGCATTTGATTGTCTTAAATCTTTTATGGAAAAGCATTTTCCTGATAAATATGCATTTCTTAGATTGAGCCAAAGAACTAGTTTTTCACGATCCTGACCAATTTTTGAATTCATGTGGTATTATAGTAGCTTTAATAAGACACAAACAAAATCTTTAACTTATAATGAAAGAAATCAACTAACAAATCATGTCTCCATTTAAATGGTTATAAGCTAAGTTGCTCGGATTCTCCAAAAAGGTCTCTTCCGAGTGTGCTATCGGTCTGGTGCTTCTCACAATCTCCATTTTACATGGCCTTCATCAGATTTGGTCGTCTCTTTTTATGACATTGTTTTTGCCACCTACTTCCGCTATTGCTCTTCAACTAGTTTGGCTCGAATTTGAAAATATTACATATCAACATTACCCTAATGCCTCAAAGGCTCCCGCCCGTTGCGGGGTAAAGGGGGGTCGGATGTACGTAGCCTGACCCCTATGTTTAAAAACATAGCACGACTGTTTCCAAATGACCCATGATGAGCGTCAAAAGTTGCATTCACTAACTGCTACTTCACAATTGAAAGAAGCGCAAACAGTTTAAAGAACCATTTTGCTTTATTCCATCATACCCAAAGCCAAAAAATAGTCAATCTTTGGCTCCATCTGAGATTGATAAGTATTGTCCTAAAACATTAGACAAAGTTATTATCCATCAGGATGTTGCTCAAAATCTTCATAAACTGGTATCAGAGGGAGATTGTCCTCATCTTCTCTTTTACGGCCCTTCTGGGTCAGGAAAGAAAACTCTGATTATGACACTTCTTAGGCAGATTTTTGGTCCAAGTGCTGACAAGGTTAAGGTTGAGAACAAGATTTGGAAAGATGATGCTGGTACACGGACAATTGATGTGGAGCTCACAACATTGTCAAGCACTCACCATGTGAAATTAAATCCGAGTGATGTCGAATTTCAGGATAGATACGTTGTTCAAGAGATAATCAAAGAAATGACCAAGAATAGACCAATTGACATGAAAGAGAAAAAGGGGTTTAAAGTTTTAGTGTTAAATAAAGTTGACAAGCTCTCAAGAGAAGCTCAACATTCTCTTCGAAGAACAATAGAGAAGTACAGTGCATCATGTCGCCTAATTCTATGCTCCAACAGTTCTTCAAAGGTAACTGAAGCAGTTCGCTCGCGATGCCTTAATGTGAGAACAAATGCACCACTGGTGGAAAAGATTGGACTCTCAAAAAATATTGCCGCACCCTGTGGACCCTTCAAAACTATACTATTTTTGGAGGATCTGACATGCACCTGTCCACATTTTTAAGCGTACGAGCAACATAGGTTATAAGGTCTCAAGTTCGATTCTCTTCTTTCTGCTGCATCATGTGCCTTTTAAGAAGGGGTGCACTTATCAGAAGCTTTAGTATACTATAACTGTTGCATGTGTTGCCATTTCAGCAACATTCCCATATTCATCCTTGCTAATTTTTCTTAGTGCAACTTGTGTTCCTATTATAGGCAGTGCTGTGGCAGCAAGCTAAAACGTGACTGCGAAGCAAGAATTAAAGTGAGGCAAATGTTAGTCTTTATTGTGTCCCCTAAAGTTATCACCACGAGGACTTAATTTATATAAGAGAAGTAAAATCAGAATCACTAGCAATTGAAAATTGAGATACTGAACTTCAACTTCAAGACATACATTTGTTTTAGGATCTTATGACCCTTTAAATCCTATTATTCAAAATCCTCTTTCCAGTTAAGAGCTTGAAACATTAAAAAAAATTGAGTATTGCAGATTTCAAGAATGAGAATCTTTCTTATTTACCATCAGTTGCCTTGGCTGCAATGATTGACACATTTTTGTCATCATTTACGCGATCGTAGCCATGTTTGCGCTTCTATGAACCAGTTTGTTCATCAAACACCACCACATCGCATCGTCAGAATCCGATTCCACGCTGTCTAATCGAAGAATTGTGAGGGTTAATCACATTTTCTTCACCAGCTAATCTGATTCAAAGACGGTGTCGCATTGCCACATAATGAAGAATTGTGAGGGTTATGCGTTTCTTTTTTATAATATAATTAGGTGGTTTATTATTTGGGTGATTTTTTTTAAAATTTATTTAGAATTTATCTTTTTTTTTTTAAAAATAATGTGGCTTAATTAAAACATGCAATTTGTAAAAAGTGGTTTTGCAAAATAATGTCATGGATGAACCTTTTCTACAATGACATATTTGAACGAAATTTTTAATTGATGACATAAATTAAAATTTAATGGCATATTTAAATCTTTTTCCTTTTATTATAGCTTATGCTAATTTTCGAATAGTTTTTTTTTAAAAGAAAAACTTATTACTTCGGAATTTTTAGAAGAAAAACTTATTGCTTGGAACTTAAAGCCGCAGTTTCCTTTTTTTTTTTTCTCGAGCCGAAATATTTCAATACTCTCAATTGATTGCTAATTTTATCTATTTATTGGGCTCGGATAAACCCCAACCAGAGAGCAAGCAAGAGCAGCTTGCTGAGGTTTCACCAAATCTTGAATTAACAATGGCGATTCTTGCTCTTCCATTAATCACTTCAATTCTCAAACCCCACAAGACTCACTTCTCCTTTCTGCATCGACCTGTCATTCTCCAGAGGCGTTTCTTTTCTAAATCTTCCACTGTTTCTGCAGTGTCCACTTCTTCTTCTTCTTCTTCTGTGTCTCACAATTCAGAACATCAAAAGAATTCGTCTGTTCCAACTTTCCAACAAGCCATTCAAAGGCTTCAGGTATTTCTGAACCCATCATCTACACAATGGGGTTGTAATTTACTTTCCTGAGCAAATAACAAATGTACAAAATTCACTTTTCTTGGACATACTATGTTTGTATAGCTTCAAGATTATATCCCAAGTCACAGTTTTTTATTGGTTATATCAAGATTGAGCAAGAAACATGTTTTTTTTTTCTGGAATTAATGATGATAAACACAGAAGCAAAAACCTATTCTGGGATTTTCGTACCCTGCCTAGACAGGTATAGGAATTAGAGATTTCAAGAAAATAAAAAAATTTCTATATTCTTCAATGTAGAGCAGGCATAATTTAGTTATACTTTGGTTTCTTCAAGAATGGGAAAGGAAAGGGTGACAGATAACGTTCTCTTTCTTGCTAAAGAGATGCATGAATGTGGTATGCACGGTTGTTGGTAGCTTTGTCTACCCTATACTATCTTTTTTTTCAGAAGTTCTGTCTTATTCAAGAGTATTACGAGATGTTTAAATTGATGGATACACATCTCTTGATTTCTCTTAGCTTTCTCTTTGCCATAGAGTAACATCTCCTCACTCTTAATTGTTTGGACTTTCACACTCAATATAGATACACTTCATATATATAGTCTATGGATTAACTTATCCTTTTAACATTGTAGGAGTATTGGGGTTCTGTAGGATGTGCCGTGATGCAATGCAGCAATACTGAGGTATGATATCATCCTTTTTCAGTGCTCAAAAAGTACAAGACATAACAGGAAAAATGAACGTGCTTTTCTGCTGGAATAGATGCTTTTCTTTTTAATGAGTCTTGATACCTTATCAAAGTCATAAATTGTGATTTTCAAGTTGCAAGAACAAAGTATATTCTCCTCTCATACTTTCTCTTTTTGATTGATGGGCAATGAGTAACTTTTAATATAATACAGGCATAAAGGAGATGTTGAGCACATTCTCCTAGAATGCTTTTGGACATGTTTATATGTACTGTGTATTGCACTGTTTCTGGATTGTATACATATGATTTGATAAAATATGCTTTGTAGTATAGCCATGACTTGAAACCCTTCAAGGTAGCCCAGTGGGTTGGGCTTGGGGCTTCCATGTTGGAAGTCTCAAGTTCGAAACCCATTGCCAGCAAAAGCAAGGGGTTTGACTTCTGGGTCGAGCTTGTCGCACTGGGCTTGCCTAGTGCGGGTTACCTCTCCTATATAATTTGCGAGTTATTGCATAGAGAGGGGGTTTACCCTGTGCGCACCTAAGGGTAGCAGCTGCAGGTTCTCCTTATTAAAAAAAAAAGTATAGCCATGACATGAATGGTCTTTTGGTGGTTAATTAGATCTTTGAGCGTTTAAATTAGTGTTTAAACTTTATAGTTCGTTTCTTCTACTTTACTAGTTTCAGTTTAATGCATTGACCAGGTTGGAGCTGGGACTATGAATCCTCTAACATATTTAAGAGTTCTTGGACCAGAACCGTGGAATGTTGCGTAAGATTTTCTGATAGGCTCATTTCATTTATTAAGTTCTCCGCTACAATTATCATCCTCATATTTGACCTGAATTTCCTAAAGGGAGAGAGGAAATGTGCAAAAAAGCTTTCCAAAATGTGATGTAAAATCTTAGTCATTGTTAGTGTCGGTGTTGTTAAAAGAAAGCAGTTCATTCCCTTAAGCTAACAAGAACTGCTTGCTTTTTTACTGGTTTAAAGAAGCAGTGATGTAGCTCTATTTAAGCTAAAATTATGTTCTTTATATTGTGTTCAGTAAATATTGATTGAACAGTTACTGTGGTTCCAGTGCCAGTGACATGGATTACAAGCTGCTGTAAAAATTAAGGCTTGCGATATTTGGAGATGATCTTCTTAAACTAAAAGTAGGAATACATTTCATGCTATCAGTATTCAGTCTTAAACCAAGAGTTTTTCACCCAATGAACTCATTTGTGCTAACTAATTAAGCTGAAGGACACATGACTGTTAGAATCTAGACAAAATCGAGTCCCCTATAATATCTGACAGGAGGTTTAGGATGTAGATGCCCATTTATTTTCTTGCTAATTGCAGATGGTCTGATCATGTTTTCACATCTCTCAAAATAACTGGGAAATTTTGTCATTCTAACTAAATGAGAATGAATTTGGCAAAGAGAATGGATTACTCAGTTGTTCTAGTATACAGCTCTATTCCAAATGTCCTGTTCCTTTAATTCACATCAGTCCTTTTTCTTTGAGGTGCCCAGAGGGAGGTGCCTCTGTTAACTGATTCACTATCCAGTTTTTCATTCACTTGCTCTTTTCTGGTTCACCATACTTCCAGTCTTGGGCATGGAGGATGATGTTATATTTGTAATGAAGTGAATACATTACTATATGTTCATGTATGGCTATCAGTATAACTGTCTTATGGCAGGTATGTAGAGCCTAGTATTCGTCCGGATGATAGTCGCTATGGAGAAAATCCAAATAGGCTTCAAAGGCATACACAATTTCAGGTTAGTTAGTTGCCTTCAATTTATTGTCTAAAATTCTGAACTACAGTATATTGCTTAGTATGTTGAAGCCCTATGTGCGATTATTGTACTTCCAACTTAATTCTTCTGGATATCTTTCTCGTTTGAACTGAAACTCAGGTGATTTTGAAGCCTGATCCTGGAAATTCGCAGGACCTGTTCATCCGTAGCTTGTCAGCGTTAGGTTTGCAGCCAATATCTACTTTCTTATTTTCTTTTTCTTTTTTCCTTCATCATATCATTCAGAATAACCTATGTTGTAACTGCAGTAACTTCTGCCATTTGGTATTTCTGGTTGGTAATAAGACTGCACGGCCTAGTAATAACAGAAACTTGCAAATTCTTTCCATATTTAAGCTTTGAAGCGTAGGAGTAGAACAATGATTTCTAATCTTTTGGTTTTTGTGTTGTGATCAGAGTGCCGTGGTCACTGAATTTGGATATGTGTCTGATCTGCTTGCTAAAAGACATGCATGGCAACTACTTTTTAGAGATAGAGCATATCTAGAGTTAGAACTTGGATTAAGACATATTGTAAGTTTCAGGTAAAGAAGAAGATGTTGATGGAAAATGTGATTAGGAAGAATTTGCAAGGATGAACTAAAGGAGACGTGTCCAGTCTACATGATTGATCGTGCTTGCTGGAATAGGTCAATGAAAGCGGAGTTTCTTTCTGTTTATTAATCACATAATATAACATTTACTCTGGGGAAAAAGAGAAGCATACTTGCTTTATTGGTGACCTTAATGTATTGAAAGGGAATTGAGGGAAAAGGCTTGAGAGAAGTTAGTTTTAGGAACTCAAAAGTTTAAAACAACTTGTTACTTATGATGAAGAGGCTGTTCATTTCTTTTGTTCTAGTTGATATTTGGTACACTCGTGAGATTCCTACTTTAGTATTGATGATTGGATGTTATTTGTAGAGAACCATATCTTTGAGTAGGTTCTCTACTATTCTAAAAGACTTGTATCCCACAGTTTTCCTTCCAAATTATTAATTAAAAGAAACTTCATAAAAAGAAAAGAAGTGTTTATATGTTATTATTCCTCTTCTTGTTCTTTTCTTAAATAATATAACATTTTGTGTCATTTTATGTTTAGTAACAGCTGTACTTAGCCAAATAAGCATACACTTTCCTGTTGTTTTTTTTTCTCCCTCTTTTTTGGTTGTTGGAACTTGGACATTCCTATGAGTTTCATGTCATGTATGTATTTATGTTTCTTGTATACGCACATACAACACACACATGTGTATGTGTGTATATATTAGAAATTGTTTTGGGTTGATCTTTTACTTCACTGTGTTGACAGGTATTGATGTCAATGCACATGATATTCGGTTTGTTGAGGACAACTGGGAGAGCCCTGTAAGATATTTCTTTCTTTTGATAAGGGATATTTAAGTTTTGTATATATGAGCATAATGTTTCATGAATGGAGCATTTCCTTTGTACTTGCCCTGTTCAGGCAAATTTCCAACTTTTTATTTGGATTTGCATGAATGATGTTTTCTGCCACATGGCACACAATAATGTTTGTTCCTTCCTTCTGAGTATCTCAAAGCTGTATTGCTAAATGTTTGTTGGCTTGAACTACTAGTAGGTGCTTGGTGCCTGGGGATTGGGCTGGGAGGTTTGGATGGATGGAATGGAAATCACACAATTCACCTACTTCCAGCAGGTTATTCTCTTTCTTTAGACAAAAGGTGTAGTACAGTTTTAGAATCCTAATCTTTGCTCAACAAGCAAGTTTTAAAAACTTCATTTGCTTACTGTTACTAATGACTTAAAAGAACTTATCCTTTTTGCTTTTTCCATTTAGCCCTTTTTCAATTTTTGAGCACATCCAGTCATTAACTTTTTAACTTTTCAGGCTGGAAGTATTCAGTTGATGCCAGTGTCAGTTGAGATCACTTACGGGCTTGAACGTATCCTTATGTCACTTCAGGTTAATTTTGCTTGCTGAGATCACCTTCAGGCTTGTTCTTTTTCGTCTTATGATTTCTTTCTTCCCTTTTTCTTCTTTAAACAAATGATGAGGTTCATTATATACATTCTACATACTCTTCTTACTAGAGGAAAAAGCATTATAATAGCTGTTTTACTCTTTTAATTAGATCATACTATGTTTGGAGCACTTCTTACTGTTCTGTTTCTGTAGCAGAACCTCCAGCATGATCTCTACAATTACTGTGTTTCTTTACTAGCAGAAAAACCTTCATATAGGAGGTCATCACTGCCAATTTCTTGGAATATAAAGAGGATAAACTACCTGCATTTCTCTTCTGGTTCTCCAATATTATACTTGTTATGACTCATTACTACTTATCTGCAGGGTGTTGACCATTTTAAGAAGATTCAGTATGCAGATGGCATTACATATGGAGAGCTTTTTCTGGAAAATGAGTAAATTTAGCTAATTCTTCTAGAAAGCTTTCTCCTTTCTTTTTGTTGATTGCCTTACTATTAGACAGATCATTTTGCTTCTTATAGATTTTTCTTATGCCTCCTGAAAAATGTTATAGTCTGCTGTTTCTGAAGGCTCAAACTATCTTTGGTATCTAAACAGTATCTTCTTCATTTTCTTGTGCTTTTAAGTTCCAATTCTTAACTGCATAAGAAATGAAACTTGCATTTTCTATGTGTAAAAGGAAAAGCTGTAGTTGTAGATGGATAATGCATAGCATATGATAAGAGCCAAACTCTAGAATTTTTTTTTTTGTCATGTAAGCAAATCAGACTGTTTGCAAAGATTTTGTTATTTGCATCTTAATTTGGAAAATATTCTGGCTTAACTGCATTGTAAAAAAATTAGGAGCACTTATCAGGAAAAATAAATATAAAATTAGGAGTACACGTGGTTGATAAAATCTGTCATTCTGGGGAAAGATATTCCAATTTAAGCTTCTGTTTCAGGAAGGAGATGAGTGCTTATTATCTTGAGCACGCTAGTGTTGACCATATACAAAAGCATTTTGATCTTTTTGAAGCAGAAGCTCGCCGTTTGCTTGATCTAGGCCTTGCAATACCTGCGTATGTACTTATACCTTAGTATTATTTCTTCTTCATGGAATGGAGATACAGATATATCTTCTGTTAACTTTACATCTAGTAACATTATTCCCTACACTGTGCTAGGTATGATCAGCTTTTGAAGACTTCTCATGCTTTTAATGTTTTAGACTCTAGAGGCTTTGTTGGGGTGACAGAACGTGCTCGTTATTTTGGGCGTATGCGAAGGTAGACATTTTTCTTTTTCTTTTAATTACTTCTCTTTCCAGAGAGTTTGTTGAGTTTTCTTAAAGTTTGGTTGATGATTGAGAAGTCTACCCTTTTGAGTACATGTAAAAATTTGCTCCTGCAAGTTCCAAATGCTAATATCATGCTTAATATATATTCCATCTTTTTCATTTTATATTACACTCATTTTATTTAGATTTCTCTGTATAGAATTACACCTTTCTATGTTAGGGAACTCTTAAACTGTATACCTCCAATTTACTTTTAATTCCGCGCTCTTGGAACCATAGAAAAGACTTGTATAATACCACAAATTCTAAGTTTTTCTTTTGAAAGTCTTCCTTTTGTCTCCGTACCTCCGTGCCTATTCTGACACTGCCATGTAAAATGGAATGGAGGGAGTAAATCTTTGTTCTTATAAAGAGAAGTCAGATAATGGTGCCAAGCCTTTTTACTCCAAAAAAGTTTGGAAGTCTCAAGTTTGATTTTTTTTTGTTTTATGTCTGTTATTTGACTGCCGCATGCAGTTTAGCTCGTCAGTGCGCACAACTTTGGTTGAAGACAAGAGAGTCCCTTGGCCATCCACTAGGTGTTGTTTCTCATGGTGATCACCTTGTTGTTCAAAGAGAAGTCTCGGAGGAAGCAAAGGGGAAGGTATGTTTTCACTTAAGCCTTTGCTTGGAAACTAGAGAAAGCATGAATATCTTGTTAGTTTGCTTTCTCTTACTTGGTATGCATATAGAATGAGAGCAAGCATTCTTCTGGCTCCATTAATTTAGTTCAACAAGAAACATATATAAGCAATATCTTTCCTATAGACAATATCTTTCCTTTCTGATTTTCCCACCCAACCAAATAATGGAAAGAATTGATATTCCCACTCTTCATACTCTACTTTCTTTTCTGTTGTTTCTCGATCCTTGTCTCTTCCTTCCCCTAGTTCCCATGCATAGATTAGTTGGTCTCCTAATATGCTGGGCATCTGCCAAAAGAATTGTAGCTTTATTCTGTTCTTTTTATTACCATATCCTTGTATTAATATTTTTTGAATTATATTATTACTGTTTATGTTCTTTGTTTTGCTGATTGGTGTCTTGGTGGGGATGGGGTGCATCGTAGAAAATGATGCTCACCTACTATGCACAGAATAGGTTAAGTAATCCCTTGTTCTTATTCTTCTGTTATGGTGGTGTGGGATTCATTAGATTTGTTCCCTATGACCCTTTTAAAAATTAAAAAACTAAAAATCCTTTTCAAATGAAAATAATAACCTTATTACCTAATTTAAAAGGAAGTAATGCCTTCCCAGTTGAGAAGGGCAGGTATGAGCGGAGTTGGAAAAGAAAATGGTATTGTAGAGGGAATTTTGGAAGTTGAATGGTGATGAGGGGGTTTGTCTCCTACTTTTTATAAGTTTTAAGGCCAGTTCCCTCAAAAGATCTTATAGTTCCTTTTTCCCCTGACTCTGAAGGGAGAACGTCCAATTTCCTGTTTGGTACAACAAGGTGGCGACAGTGTCTTTTGTGCAAAGTGGAATTGCCAACATGGTGAACACATGGGCTAAGTATGCTTTATACATTGTGTTTCAAATGAAGTTATTTAGAAAAGCTGGGTTTATTTTGAAAATGTAGTTCGTTCCGTTTAGTGATCAGTTTGATGAAGGTTTCAACCTTTTCTTCTCTAGTTGCCATCACCTTGTAAGAAGAAATTTTACTTATATTCCATTGTTTTGCCTGCAAGTTTTTAGTTACATCCTTACAGGCATTTTGGGGTCATCCTTTTCTAATGTGTCTTTTTAGATTTCCCCTTTCCTTATCATTTTCCCACTGGGCTCTTCACTCACTAGTATAATCTCTGCATTCTCTTGGTTTACCTGGTTTGTGATGGGGTACCTGTGTGCATATTTTTTGTGGATTCTTGATTTGAATTTATGGAATATTGGCTTTCATAGCTTGCCAGACTGCTTTCACATTCTATTTGTAACCTTTACTTGTTTCTAAGTATAGGTAAAATTTCTCGCACACCTTTTTTCCTGTCATACAGGTGCCTTCAGAGCCACGGTTGTTTGTTCTTGAAATTGGAACTGAGGAGTTGCCTCCAAATGATGTATGGAGTGCATGCAAGCAAGTATATATCTTCTTTTTTAATCTGATTTTCATTTGTATCATTTGCAAGTCTCTGTTCCTGAAGTTTATACTGTAAATATGGTAAGGAAACGTGTTTGTGTTTTCTCTTGCCTTAATTTGTTCTGATGTCATCCAGTATGAGTTCCCAAGTAAGCAGTTCAGCTTAGTTGATTGTATTACTGCTCTGTTAAATCTGATTTTTATTTGTGCTGGTCATTGCAGCTCAAGGATCTGATTGTTCAGTTACTGGACAAACAAAGGTTGCCTCATGGGGAAGTACAAACACATGGCACCCCTCGTAGATTAGTGGTAGGATTCGTTTCATTATGGTTTGTCTCCTTCACAAATTCTGCTTTGGTTACTTTGAAAAGCTGTGGGGAACCGTCTTTGAGACATGAACTGGTAGGAAAGAGAGTGCAGGATTTTTGAATATTTTATCTACCATTCTCAATATACTATTTACAACTGTTCTCAGATCCATGCAACTTAAAAATGAAAAAGGTTGAAGCAGCTCAAAGGCTAGAACTTCTTAGAAAAACCTTTGCCAAATCATTTATATGTTATTCAGTAAGTATAAAGCCAGTATTAAATCTTGTAAATGCTAGCAGAGTTCTTAAAAGTACGAAGCCAGTATTCCAAGTACGCAGGTTTGGAACCCGTACAAGGGGCTAGTGCGCAATGGCTTTGTGGGAACTTATAATATATTTTATAGAGTGACACGAGTTCCAGAAAGTACAAAACCCAAATTCCTTTTTTCTCCCCAGAATAAAATGTCTGGATAAAATAATCCATGAACTCCGCTGAGCTGGACTTTCATAAATGGTCATACTTATAAAGTATGGTCCCTTACTTCTATAAGGCCTTCTGGGAAAGTTCACGGAAGTGGACAATTCTTGTTGTTCATGAATTGGTTGAGATTTCTGGTTCTTGCTTTCACTAGCTCCTAGTTGGTGCATTGTCCCAATTCACTGGGTTATTTCACGAGTCTCAGTAATTTGATACTCAATTATGTGGAAGACCTACTTGTAGTTTTTAGTTATCTAACCCTTCTTGCTAAATGAACAGAATTAATAAAAGTAATTAACATATCTATAGCAAAACTGTATCCTGGAATTTGTGCAGGCCTTGGACTTTCCACCTGTTAACTTAGTTCCTGCAATCTCTTCACTACTCACTGGTTTCTTTTCAGCTTATAGATGCTGATAAAGATCATTTGCAGGTTAGCATTGAGAAGCTACATCCTAAGCAAGTGGAGCATGAGGTAGAGATTCGTGGACCTCCTGTTTCTAAAGCTTATGATAAGGAAGGAAATCCTACGAAGGTGGAGTGAATTGAATTTTAGTAATTCGTTAATTTTATTTGCTGGAACATTGCACCATTTGAGTTACTTGTTATAATGTGCACTATTGCTTATATTTATGGTCTTGGCCTACTAAACAAAGGTGAAGGGAAAATTACAAGCGAGTTGCTAGCAAGTCATTTTCTCCCTCATCATGGATTTTTAACTCTCCTATCTGAATTATTAGTGACCAAGAAGTCCTATATTTCCCAACATTTTACGACCTTACATGAAGTAATCTATAATTAAATGTTGCCGGTTTTGTCGAGAACAGGTTATACGTTATTAATATCATTCATGAGCATTATATTTATATTGTATTAATATCATTCACGAGCATTATATTTATATTGCTATTATCTATTTACTATTCATGGATGCACTGGAAGAAAAATAAAATGTGCACATCATTTAGGGCAAAAGCAACAATATTGACTTTCTTGACTACCTATTGGAAGATTTGAATCAGGAAGATTCTGTTGATTCATTTCTAGATCTAATTGATACCTTATTTTATTGATTTAGTATCATCTACTCGAATTAGATTTCGAATGAGATGTAATACAAGGCATGTTTGCTTTCGGATACTGTATACCAGACAGCGTATATAATACTATCAATTAATTTTCAATCATGGATACATATGTATCCTTAAATAGTAAATGACTACTATTACTAAAATGACTACCATTACTGGCACCAAAGTAATAACGCTTCACACAAGCTAAATCTTCTAATTGATAATTAGGCCAAAGAAAGAACTTAAATTTAATTAATTTATTTTTTTGGAGTTGCAACTATCCATTGCAAAACAAAGAATTCCATTCTTACAAGTAAATATTTAAGACCAAAGTAATCTTACAAATCAGATCATGATATGATAAGTTCTTTCTGGGTCGTCGCAGACCTTCTAATTAGTATTTATCTCCAAAATGCTTGGAGATACACATACAAGGTTTGCTTGTTGATGCTTCTTTTATGCCTCATGTATTAACCACAGCTTGACGATAAATTTCCATACGAAGTATCCGTAATTGTTTAAATAGGACATGGAAATCCACACATAAGATACCAAGTTTGAAAAAAATAAAAAATCCACACAAAAGAGAAGCCCTAGGAATTATTTTCCCCAGGGTAATTTCCAAATTCGCATGCCTGGTTCAAAAGTAGGTTTCGGTTTAAGATTTTCAGTTCTTGATATGAGCATGTTCTCATCTGTTGGAGAAAATCTAATAACTTGGAAAAGCAAAAAACGAGATGTATTTTTGGATCTTGTTAATATTGTTGGGATCTAGTAAATTTAGTGCATATCAATAAGGATCAATCTAAGTCGATTAGATGATGTAATTATGTAATTTGATTCTCTGTTTTCCTGGGAACATTTAGACTCACTGTTTAAGCATCCAATAATGAACAATGTTTTCTTCCAATCTTCTTCTCTTGTTCCGGTTCTCACATGGTATTAGAGCATTTATGAGATATTAGTCACACGGCATTTACAAGTGTCATCAGGCTGAGGAGAAATCTTTGTTGTGTAATTTTTCGGGGCTACTGGCTGGGATGCTGTACTTCTCGTAGGTGTGGCATATCAACCAACACTACAGATATAAATCCTCCAGCCACAAGAACTCGTAAAGCCACAATCCCACTATAGATATAAATCCTCCGGCCAGAACTTGTAAAGCCACAATCCCATCTGAGCTGTTAAGTGCCAGGAGAAATCAGAATTTTTCAGTGAGATATGTTCATGCATCAGTGCGTGACATCTTCGGTGAACTTCTCCGTGAGGTTCCTTCTGTTGTGGGGATCTCTCCTAATTGTGAGCCTATTGTCCAATTTCTGCTGCAATTTAACCACAAGAACACCAGTCCGAGAGGTCAGTCCACCTCTCCAGCCAGGTCTTCACTGTTCAGTCAATTATCATTCAATACATGCAATCCAAGTCTTTCAGCATCTCTAAACCTTCTGAGTGATTTGAAAACTTTTCTGGTAAACACTTTGGCAAACAGACTTTTCTCAACACCATTTTCTGGTGATTCGAGAGCTCCTTGTTTTAAAAAAATTATTTAGCTCTTTCCAGCAAACAGAACTCCGTGGTCAGTCTATTTATTCTTCTTTTGAGTATATTTCTTCACTTGAATTTAAAAAGGATCCTAACATTGTAGTAGCTAGATCTAGTACAGAGTCAGAATACTGGCCAATGGCTTTGGCCGCAGGTGAGCTTAGGTGGCTAAATCAACTTCTCCAAGAGTTTAGCTGTTGAGAGTTATACCCATGAAATTGATATTCGCCAAGTTCCAAACTGTATGGCAGTTTGCCCTTGGGAATTTCTCGGTTATAAAAAAAATTGATCAAGATGCAATGCGTGTAAAGCTTCAAATCCAAGTGTTAACAAAGCATGTGAAAATAGGTTATCTTTTTATTTGACGAAGGATTGAGTCTGGGAGTATTAGGACAGGTTTCATCAACTAAAAGGATTAGTTAGCAAGTATCCTTACAAAATAACTCCATGACTCCAGAATCGAGTATATTTGTGGCAAGTTTGTACTTAGGAGCATACTATATACATTTCAACTTGAGGGAGAATTAAATATTAGGAAATATGTCCAATCCTTGTAAATATGACGGGTCTAGAATCCCTATATTTGCGTAATTTAAGTTAGTTTATTTTCTCTGTCTGAAATACTTGTAAAAACTAATTAAACTCCAAATTTCAAAAAATAATCAAGCAATTCTATTCCCAAAATTTCTGCTTTTACTCCAGATTTATAGAGGCAATGTTGGAAATCTCTCGTATCAAGCACTATTGTAACTCTTGAAAGTCATATTAATAGGTTTTTCCCTTGTAGAAAACATACAGTAAAATAATGATCTCCAAAAAAGAAAATGTCCAATATTTGTCTTGTTCCGTATTTCAATGTGCCTTAAAAAAGCTATTGCCATATTCCCTCGTATTTGATGAACTTAAGTCAGTCTGAATTTTCAACTCATGCAACTTTCAGGCTGCTGAAGGTTTTTGTTGCAGAAATAGTGTGTCTTTAGACTCCATGTATAGACGAGCTGAAGGTACGTTACGTCAGATGAACACTTATTTTACTGTCTCAGGGTTTGTTCATGTGCATTCTGGTGTCGATTTAGTCTATCATATATTTAATCGTAGAAATTTCTTTTGCTTAAATGTGGAAAACTACTTAGATTTGTTTTTGGACGTCTCAAATGATATTTGTTATTGATATTCAGACCTACTTGTGGGATTACATTGGTTTTGTTGTTGTAGATATGCTTTTTGTTATCCTTTACGTAACCTGAAAATTACTTACCAAAAATATGAGTTTTTCAATTTTTTGTCTGAATCACTGTTTTGGTCTTCTGTTTTTATGTTTCTTAACAATTCATGTTCATTGTGCCATTGTTGGACGATCTGTAGTAAAATAGATTGGAGGACGTGTCACAGCAGTGAAAAGAACTTAAAGAGCTGTAAAGACCTTCTAGTTTTTATTCTTAATGTAAATTGAACACTTGTTTGTATAGGTATGTGGGTAGGCTTGAATAGAGATCAAGAGTAACCTAAATACATCATTTTACTATCTTTCGGCACCATTGTTTTATTTAATTGAGTGAAATTAAAACTTCAATTTCTAATTATTTCAGTTACACAAAGGTTATTGCATCTCAATAGGAGAGAAGTACTACTGCGTCAACTAATCCTTTTCTTCGATCAAGTAATAAAATTTTATAAACAATGGCAAGCTATCGATTCAACTAATCTTCTGCTGTTTAGATTCTTTTATCAATGTCACATATGCTTCAAACACCTGTAGTTTTACCAAACGGATCCAATTGGAGGGCGATTCTTACTTCTATAGATTTCATGTCTGACAATGCAAGACAAGGAGAGTAGAGATTTCTTCAGCGTTCTCCTGCTAATAAGAACTAGGAAATACTATGCACCTTGAAATCACTGTTGACCAAAATGTTCTATGAGTTTCTACATGTGAATTGTGACTCATTTTGTCCTGGACAACAAAGTTCCAGTCCTTATTTCTGATACATGCCTCTAATGGGTAACAGCACAGTCAGGTTCGTTACTACAGGTGTCTGCTGAAGCAAGTTAGACATGGTACATTTCGCTGTTCAGCTGTGTGGGATGTTTCTTTTGATGTATCAACAGTTCCTTAAGGCTCTTCACTTCTCATTTTTACAGATATTCCCTTTTCATATATCACCATCTTCGTTAGCTGTATAAAATGTCATTTTACTTGGCAAAAATAAGTTAACTGTATAAAATTGTCAGAAGCTTCTTTGATTCACTGTTTGCATGTTGCTTGTTTATCTGTGCAGCTACGCTACAAATGCCTTGTGTTTCATTGTTTGCTTCTGATTGCAGGGAAAACAGAATATGTCTATGTTCGTTTAGTGGAGCCAGCACGGCTTGCATTTGAGGTACGTATAGAGAATAAGTTTTTATGTATGGTATCGGGAAAAAGTAAAATTTCCTTTTCTACAACTATCTAACCTTAGTCGGGTATGTGACAAAGGCTACTGCTATATATTACAAAGTTAATTATGGAGATTACTTGTGACTAAGTTTGGCTGTGTTTGATAAAGATTAATTATATAAACAGGATATCAGAAATGGGTATATTGCTTTTGTTCAAGTCCACATGAGTGAATTGAATGAAAAGTGTTTCTGGCATCGAACTCCATCAAAATGGTGTGGTTTCTCTTTTTCTGAAGCTTTCTCTGTGTGTACGTGTCAAAATTCCTGTCTTTAGGCCTTTTAGCACAAACGGCACATGCAACCAAAGATACTCTGTTACTCAAAATTCTTGCATCACCTTGAGTTGGCCAGGGATGAGTCCCACCTTTCTAAAACAGTTCACTATTATTACAGTCTTTGTTTAGGAAAGTGATTCGCTGTAACTCGAGGTCGTAGGACTTGGAGAAATATCATTTTGAAGTAGCTGGAGTAAGAGGATGCTACACTATGTTCGCTCATGAATTTTACTCGTGCATAGAAAGTATATAGATATCTCATCATATTCTGTTTCATCCTATGTTAATGTTTTGTGTGCAAAGCCGCAGAGGTGGCTCTACTACTACATGCAAGCACATAATACTATGATTTCAGGCAGTTTCAGGTCTAAAATTCAATACAGGCAATATGTAATTATTCTAGGGGGAGAGGTATAGAACATTGAACATCTTTTGCACATGTATTAGTTGTAAGGTTGGATCAGTCTTAACAATGTACCTGGCATACCATTGGATCCACCTAGAAGAAATGTTTAGCAGGAGTTTTGTGATCGGAGAAAGTCAAGTAAAGATTTGTAGGATGGGAATATATATGATCACTTGGGTGTCTGGGCCAGACTTTCGTGCACCTCGACTAATTCTATGGGATGCCTGCCACCTCCCACCATCAACAAGTAGCAGGTAACTTTGTCCACCAAGGCTTTGACAGATTGGAAGAAATCACCATGTTTTTTGTCTTTTCTGGGACTTGAAATTATTCTTAGACTACTTCATTGACCACTAGTCCATGCCCTCGGGTGCAAGAGATTTATATTAAAGGAATATAGATTCTTCTAGATAGTACTCTATCTAGTAGTTCCATGTACACACATGTCGCTGGTTCCCATATCTGTGGTTGTGGGAGAAATTCGCAAGCTGAAATTGTTTTTTCTAAGCTGCACTAATGAGGAGGTGACTAAATATCGGTTGATAGATTGAACAGAGATCATGTCTCCTATGAAAATGTTGGCTTAGAGATGAGAATAAGTAGTTTTAACACGGTTCAATGGGGAAAATGCTAGATGTTCAATAATTGGATCAAGCGCTACGGAGAAGTGACACAGTAGAAAATATATGTGAGCTAAGAAAGGCATTTGGAGGACTGATTAGGTCCCTATGCCATATACGGGAGGGTAGTGTTATTATAAAGATATGAAGGTTCTGCAGAAGCATTAGCTTCAAAGTAGTCAACATAGTCAGAATTGTATTATAGATATGGATCAAATAGTGGACTTGATAGGAGACTTGTAATTGCTACTAATTTTTTTGGAGGTGGCCAGCATGCCCTTAATAATGCTGAAGAATACAACCGTAGCAATTTTTTTTTTTAAAAAAACCATAGTCAGAATCAACTTCCAAGGAAAATGCTTTCGCTACAGTTTTCAGCATTTTATGTTAAATAGATAACAAGCTTTTCTACATGAGTTATAGAAGAAATTTGAGGGTCTGGAAAATGAAAGAGTTTCCACACCTCCTATAGCTAATGTACAAGTAGAACATCTCAATCATGAATCAGGATATATGGATATGAAAGGGATAAAGCAACAGCCTTTTCACAGGATGCTTTAGCATGTTTTATCTTGAAGGGCAGGACGCGGTTTTCTCACTCAACCTGGATTCCAGAGTAACTAGAAAGATCTGCATTTTTGCTCATTTGGCATCTCTGCAAGGCATTCTTACAGTTGAAAACTGAAATTCACATCAGTTGGTGTTTCATGTGTAAGTGACTGAGGAAAATGTGAACCACTTTATTACTTTACTGTCTTGTGACGTATAAATTGTGGAGTAGTCTGGTGCTTGTTTAAATTAAAATCAGTGATGCCAGACACTGTCAAAACATCTTCTAAGCTGGGCATTCAGAAGGACCAGGAGAAGTAAGCTGTGGACTCTGTGTGAAAAGAAACTGAAGTGCTTTTTAAGGGGTTAAAAGTGCTTCTGTACAGATTGGTGGAACATATATATTTCGTGTAATTTAATGCTTAATTTTACCTCTTATATAATAAAAATTATAATTTTATAAAACAAAAAAGATGTAGATGGCTGGAATGATAAGTAGACCGTTATTGTGGGTCAAATTACTTGTTTCTTGAAGCTTTTCTCTGGAGTAGCTTGTGAAAGGTCTTATAGAGATAGTATGAGGGCCATGTACTTTTATAAATTATAATATTTTAAGTTAAAAATCAGAGAGTGATAAAGAGAAATTGAAAAGGAGAAGCTAGTGGAGTGCTGACCGTGAGACTTGCAGACTATGTTTCCTTACAGGTTTTCTGGAATAACTTTTATCTTGATGATCACAATGCTAATGGTTTTTTAGGATGAGCTCCTATTCACTGTCATTATAGTGTTACTGATATATGAGGTATATTTGACTGAATGCCTTACCTTTTGTGTTATTTGTGTACTTGATGTAATCATCATTTTGGCCATTAAATTGTGTTCACATTATTCAGGATTCTATGTCGTCAGATGATGTTCATTTATTTATTTAATAAATAGTTTTGTAATACACTCCATCATGTTCTGGCCCAATTCCATTCTCGAGTCAAGCACGTGAGAATTCTTTGTGATAATGGATGACTCTGTAGACTTGGACCAAGACCGTGCTGTTACACCATGTTAAGAAAATGGACCTTGGGGAATAACTCAACTACCAGAGTTGGACTCATCCATCAATGTGGTATCAAAGTCATACTCATTCTTGCTATTGGGTTATCTTATACCTGGTCACCCACTTATGTCTAGTGTGGCGAAAGGGCTAAGGGATATAGAATCCCACATCGTTTTAAGCGTATGGATTGTGGTGGTCTTCTATAGAATTGGATAATCCTCAATACTTGAGGCCCGAGCTAATTTTAAAATTGAGTTAGGCAAAAGATATCTTAATATGGGCCTCATATTTCTTTGGGTGTAGACCACCATTAACATGATTTAAGTGCAAGCATATTGTCGGTGATTAATGTGGCAGTTAGTTGGCCATGTCAAGTAGCTGGACAGCTTCTATGAAGAAAGATGAGAGAATTAGACACCAACTAGGGAGTTTGTAGTAAATCTCTATGAAAAGACTTGAGCTACTTATTTGAGTTGAGTTAGCTCCAAAATCCCTGTCTTAATGTTGGCATGTGGTGTTTCTTTGGCTGTAGTCGACCATTAGGTACGCATTTTCAGTGATTTTGTGTGGCAATTGGCTTGCCATGTCAAGTTGCTGGACAGTTTCTAGGAAGATAAAATAATAGAAAATGCCTCTGCAATTGGATGGAGAGTTGGGACGAATCTCTAAGAAGAGTTATTTGTTCAACTTGGACTGGCTTTGGTCCAAGGACCTAAAGTAAACGTCCACAACAACAACATACCCAGTGGACTAAAGTAAATGTCTGTGGGTCTGAATTCTTTAGTTTCAATGTTATCTTATACTGATGGGGGAGTTAAATGGCCATTCCGCTCTTCTGGACTTCCTTTATTTTTTTTCATTCAAACAAGTACAACTGAAAAGGACTGCTAGGAATTTAGACTGTAGGCATACCTGAGCACTCATGCCTGTGGGATCCCTCTCTTCTCTTTCTATGACTACTCTAGAAAAGAAAGTCTCACTACTCAATGGTTTTCGATCTTCTTACCCCTATATAGATATTGAATAGAACGAGGTCGCTTCATCATTTTCTGACATACTCAATAAGGGATTGTTAGAAGAAAGCTTAATAGTGGACTGCTGGAGCCCTTTGTATAGGTTGGGTGCTTGTTTAAGGCCATAAAGTGCTCGCTTGAGGTGGCATACGGAGATAGAATGATTTTCAAAGATGAATTATTCTAGAACTGTACTATCGGAACTGTGCTCTGAAAGATTTTTTTAAAGTAACCCAGTCTGATGTCTCAGAAAGGGTAGTGATCTCCCCCTGAAAAATATCACGACCATAAAGAGAAAAAAAGGGAGATTGCATGTTGATAACAGAAAATGACAATCTGCACCGAAAGATTTAGCCTTTTTTGTACTTGTTCAAGTTAATTTCTGCAGTGAGCCTTCCTCACTATTACTACGTAAAACCTGCACAATCTCTTAAAAGTTGCTACGTGTAGTTCTTCTGTTGCTCTTATGAATGAATATATATAACACATATATTCTTCTTTTGTTTTTGTTTTCCTAGATCTCATTGTTTGAATCACTATCAACAGGTTTTGTCTGAAGAGCTACCTGATATAATTGCCAGCATTTCATTCCCCAAGTCAATGCGTTGGAACTCTGATGTATGTGCTACGACTTTGACTAACCCTTTTTCTGTGCTATATGCGTGAGTTGTTACCATATTTGTTTTTATCTTTTGCAGTTTGCTTATTTATAATCTAAGTGTCTATTGCCTTTTTCTTTATCCTTGAAATTGTAACAAAACTTTATCTATAGCTGGAATAATTTGTCTTCCTATTTATCTTCCTATATTACATGAAAGTAACTCAACCCTGAACTTACACTTTGTTTGGATGGTTGTTATGTATTGTTTCATAATGTATTGTGTTGTATTGTATTGTATTGTATTGTACTGTATTGTTCCAATGAATACAATGTTTGGATAGATTGTAATGTTCTTCGTCATTGCATAATGTCATACATCCATTATTTGAATGATAAATCTACAAGAAAATTGAAGGATATGTGGTGGATTCCATGAAAAAATAGAGTAAACGATAAAGTAGAATAATTAAATAAATAAATAAAGTAGAAAATGAGAAGAAGATATTAAAGTAATGATGCAACCACACCAAATCGGTCGTTACATAAAATGGGTCTTTTTGTCGTTACCTAACAATGGAATTAAACGATACGGTACAATGAGATTTAAGTAACAATCAAAATAAACATTGTACTTAAACTAACAATGCAATACAATACAACGGGTAACAACTTTTCAATTTTTCTCTCTTATCCTTTTTAGTATTACAACAAAGTAGTCAACTTGGCTTATGTTCCCAGAGGCAAATTTATTTCATTGTCTGGTGCTATTGCTTTGATTGATACTTTGTTCTAGCTTCTTCATTTTTTTCTTTATTCAACTCATTATTCACAGCTCTTAGTACTTTCTATAACTGCAAGAAAATGCATAAATTCTCTATGTTGAATATAACGTGTATTGAGAAATTGTCATGCAGGTTGCATTCAGCAGACCCATTCGTTGGATTTTGGCCCTTCATGGAGGTGTAGTTCTTCCCTTTATGTATGCTGGAGTTGTAAGGCAAGTTTGAGCTCCTTCATGCTCCTTTTTTTGTTCAATAGAAATTCCTTTACTACTTTACTCCATATGTGCCTAACAGGAGGGTTGAGGTTTCGGTACTTTCCCAACTCTTAGTTTTCTTTTCTTTCAAAAGGAAAAAAAAGGTGTATATGCAATTATTTATCTCCTTTTCTTGCACCCATCTATCAAAAAAGGGGGAGAGAGACGCGGTAGGTAATAAATCTAATTCTCTGTTTTATGTCAACTGTCAAGAAACAACAACATATCCAGTATAATCCCACAAGTGGGGACTGGGGCGGATGTATGTGGGTGCAGACCTTACCCTTACCTTTTTGGGGTAGATACTCCTTCCTATATATCCTTGGTTCAATATACACGGTTTGAAAGAAGTGCAAGAGTAAAAGCTACTATACAACTACAAACTTTATATGACTAAAATAGAAAAAAATTACCACTATAATGAAACACCTTTTTCTCCCCAAAAGTTAATTTCTACTAACCTGAAAATGTGGGATATTTATTCCTTTACATTCATTAAAACAATTTTCAGTCGTATATTTGCTTTGCTTTGACGATGAATACCAGTCAGATACACTCACCATTCATTAGTTTGAGCGTGTATGTTTCCCTTCAAAATTTGTAACTCAGCTCACACATTAGAATATTATTTCTATCATAATAAAACATGTTTTATTGATTAACATAGTAATTCATGCGCATTGCACATGTCCAGTCACTAGTTAATTGAATAAGAAAAGATTGCAGATAAGGAAATATAGACATTGAGCAATGACCAAAAAGATAGACCTGATTTTTTTCTCCATTTTTTAGCAAACTTTGGGGCTCAAACCGAGTTGTCTTCTTCTTCATTAAGCAATCTCATAGGTGTCTTTCTGAAGGCTTCCAACTTTAGTCACATTAATTTTGTGTCCATGGAATCAGTAACTGTTAAAGTAGAAAGAGAAACTCTCTGTTAGATGTGTTTATTTGAAGGGAAAACGAAAGTTTAGTAGAAAAAAATAGTGATTGATGTCAGCTTTCTTTCAATGCCTTACTATTTTGGGGCACTTAACTAGCAGGACGGTTTTTCTTGAAGTTGACTTTGTCATAAACTTGGTTGTCTTTGTCTTTCTTTCTTTGAAACTTCCCATTATTGATGTTTTGCATCTACTTAATCAATACAAGCTTGCTATGGTCTTGGTACTTTAGGCAACTTATAAGTTCTAGTTGGTGAGCTGTGATGATCCTTTATCTCTAGCACCACTCCATGAAAAGGTCTCACTATTAAACGGGTTAAGCCTTACCTATTTCCCCTTTTTTTCCACAAGCATTTCTGCCACTGACATATGGGCTTCTTCGTGCTTATAAATGTCTCTTGGGGCTAGGAGATTAATTTCATTCCTGGAGCTTTGATATCATGTTGCATAAAAGAGGAGATTTTTTGAGATGGAGTTTGCTCGATTTATTTCTTCGAAACTCTTGCAGATTAAATATTATTTTCGCAATGCAAAAGAAAGGAAAATCTCTAATTGTATCCCCTATACTACAACATACCAAGTGAAATACCACAAAGTAGGGTCTGGGGAGAGTAGAGTTCACGCAAATCTTACCACTACCTCATAGAGAAAGAGAAATTGTTTTTGAAAGATCCTCTGCTCAAATATATCCACTCCAAGTAAAAGAAGAAAACAATAGATATAAAATACGATTAAAACGAAGAGCAATGTTAATTCTACAAGCAAAAAGGATAGAAGTATTAGAATAATTAAAGAGCAGTAACAACACAACCATAATAACACGGGTAATCCTATGACAAACCTAAAAACCGACACAAGGCAAGACAACATTCTACTCCTACTAACCTTCTATCCTAATACAGGACCTCCATTCCTTTTTATCTAAGGTCATGTCCTCGGTGATATGAAGCTGTGCCATATCCTATCTAATCACCTCTTCCTAATACTTTTTCGGTCTACCCTTATCCCTTCGCATAACCTAAATCTAACCTCTCGCACCTCCTAATTGGGGCGTCGACACACCTCCTTTGCACATGTCTATACCACCTCAGTCTCGCTTCTCTCATCTTGTTTGCCACTGAGGCCACTCCCACCTTCTCCCAAATAATCTCATGCCTGATCTTGTCATTCCTACTATGTCGACTCATCTATTTTAACATCCTCATCTTCAAAACATGTATCTTCTAAACATGTGAGTTGTTGACTGGCCTGCACTCCACCCCGTATAACAAAGACGGTCTAACCACCATTCTATAGAACTTACTTTTAAGTTTAAGTGATACCTTCTTATCACATAATACTCTAGAGACAAGCCTCCATTTCACTCATGTTGCCCTAATGCGATTTGTGACATCATCGTTGATATCCCGACGACTTTGGATGAATGACTCAAGATATTTAAAGCTTTCTCTCTTTGGAATATGTTGAATGCCAATGTCTGTATCATCCATCACAACACTGAATTTGCACTCCTAATATTTTGTTATGGTCCTGCTCAATTTGAACCCTTTGGACTCCAGAGTTTGTCTCCAAACCTCCAATCTATTATTAACTCTATCCCGTGTCTCATCAATCAGTACTATGTTATATATAAATAGTATAAACCATGGAACCTCCTCCTAGATAGACGTGTCAACTATTCATCACCAAGGCAAAAAGAAAAGGGCTAAACAAAGATCCTTCATGTAGTTCCATTTCAACAGGAAAATGCTCCAACCTCTTCCCTCTGTTCTAACCCGAGTCTCCTCCCATTGTTCTAACCCGAGTCTTGGCTCCACTATATTTATACGTTATCGCCTTAATATATACCATCGAGACACCTTAGCCTCCATACACCTCCAGAGGACATCCCTTGGCACTTTGTCATAGGCCTTTCAAGATCAATGAACACCATATGAAGCTCCTTTTTTAAAAAAAAAAAAATATTTCTCTACTAGTCTTCGCACAAGATATATTACTTCAATAGCCGATAGCCTGGGCATGAATCCGAGCTAATTCTCTCAAATGGACACTCCTCTATTCACCCTCATATCCACTACTCTTTCCCGAACCTTCATAGTGTGGGCTTAGCAATTTGATACCCCTGTAATTGTTACAGTTTTGGATATCTCCATTAATCTTGTATACTGAAACCATTGTACTCCATCTCCATTCATCGGGCATCTTTGCAGTCTTCAAAATAACATTAAACAACCTAATCAACGAATCCATACCTGCCTTGTTAGTGCTCTTCCAGAATTCCACTGGAGTTGCCTATAAATCTCCTAATATGCAATTATATGGATTGAGCATCCAGTCTTCCATATTTACGTTTTCATCAGGCTGCCACAGTTTTAATTTTTTCTTTTTCATTGAAATTTTTGTACTTCAATTTTATCTTTTTTTGAAATTTGCAAGGGTTTATGCTTTAACCTTATTTCAGAATGCACCCAGTTGGAGCTCACTGGATTTTGTTCATTAATGAAATTCAATATCTTGAATTTGTTCCACAGCCCTGGATAGTTCTCCGGGGGCACATGTTTTTGGATGAGTGCTTGGACTGCATATATTTTCTGTGCATTTATCCATAGTGTTACCGCTCTTATGTGATCGGTGTTCGTTTTTCCCTTTTACTGGTTTGACATATTTTGGTTTGTCTCTTACTACTGTATTTCCGTGATTTTGCTACAGTGGAAATGTATCTCATGGTCTACGCAATACTCCATCAGCTACAGTTAAGGTATGTTACAAAATTGTAGATTTCTCTTTTGGAAGCTTTTCTACTCTTGTCAATATGCTCAAATATTAGAACCTTGTCATCCTTTAATTGCATCTGCCATGTGTTCTCTCTTATTACATTTGAAAATTAAGGACATTGGTATTGTTACTTTTTCAATATATGTCTAGATTTATTAAATGCGAGTATTCAGGCAACATTCAAGTCCTCTGTTTCAATCTTGTTCCATGGGTCCACATTACTTTGCGGCAGTGCCCAATCACGTTTGTCTCAGAAGAGCATGCTTAATTAATCTTAGGGTAGTGCCAAATCAATTTATTTAGGCAATATTTCTCAGCGGTAGTATTCAAGGAGTAAATCATGAATGATTTCGCTAGATAGATTGAAGACCTAGACCTACCTGATCCTTGTCTTATGGAGGAACATTCACCTGGTTCAGGAGAGGTGACCATCAAAGTGCAGCTAGACTGGATAGGTTCCTATACTCTATGAAGTGGGAGGAGAACTTCAAAAACATCAAGCGGAATATTCTCCCCGGAGAAGGATCTGATCATAACCCTATCATGTTGGACAGTGGTAATCAATGTTTTTTGGAGAATAATTTGACACGGTTTGACCGTATTTTTGGAGAGTTTGAGCAACATAGGTGGTAACTAGGAACATAGACAA
This sequence comes from Solanum clarkiae, assembly GCA_011800125.2. Lineage (NCBI taxonomy): Eukaryota > Viridiplantae > Streptophyta > Magnoliopsida > Solanales > Solanaceae > Solanum > Solanum clarkiae. The sequence continues at coordinate 24,974,761 of JAABOM020000001.1, forward strand.
TCATATTTCAAATTTGAAAATTGGTGGCACAAGGTTGATAGCTTCAATAATATGGTCCAGGGGTGGTGGAGCAGGTTTGAGGTAGAAGGGTGCCCAGATAATAAACTCAGCAGTAAAGTAAACTTGCTTAAACAAATGCTAAAAGAATGGAACAAGGCAAATTTTTTTCTGTAGTACCTCACAGAAAAAACTGTCTACTTGAAGAATTAGCTGAATCAGACTGAATCCAAAATGATAGAATACTTCAGGATGAGGAAATGATGATAACAGCAACAATCCTTGTAGAACACGAAGTATTGGCCAAACAAGAAGAAGACAGATGGAGACAAAAACCAAAAGTATTATGGTTGAAACAAGGGGATAAGAGCACTAGGTTCTTTTGAAGGATAGCAACTGCTCACAGGAGATGCATCACAATTGACAGACTGGTGATAAGGGAGGAGGGGGGGGGGAGATACAGGATCATGTAGAAATTAAAGGAGCCACGATGCACTTCTATGCTCGACTCTGTTTGGAACCTGAATCCTGGAGGACCCTCTTTTGAATTTTGTAGGCTGTCCGAAGTCTCTACAGAAGAAAATGAATGGTTACAAGGACCATTTACAGAAGAGGAGGTGCTATTGATCATCAACCAGTGTGATGGGGACAGAACACCGGTCCCTGGTGGCTTTACTATTGGTTTCTTTAAGAAATGTTGGGATATCATGAAAGAAGACTTTATGCTGAGTATATAAAATTTCCACCAGAGGAGTGTGTTTGAGAAATCATTTAATGCTACATTCATAGCTTTAATCCCTAAGAAACCTGGTGCAATTGAGCTAAAAGACTTAGACCTATCAGTTTGATAGGAGTCGTCTATAAAATCATCTCCAAGTTGCTCACTGTGAGAATGAAGACAGTGATAGGGAAATTGGTTGATGAACACCAAATGACTTTTCCGAGAGGTAGTCAAATAATGGATGTAGCACTGTTGGCTAATGAATGGGTAGACTCCAGGGTAAAGCAGAAGAAACCAGGGATTTTATGCAAGCTAGACATTGAGAAAGCCTATGACTGGAAATTGGAATTTCCTCCTAAAAATTCTAGAGGACATGGAATTTGGTAGCAGGTGGATTGGCTGGATCAACTACTGTATCTCAAGTGTGAAGTTTCCCCTTCTCATAAATGGAAACACTGAATGATTCTGTCTGAGACTGTGAGACCCTATGTCCCCTTTCCTTTTTTTAATAGCCATAGAGGGGTGGAATCATATGTTCAGGAAGGCTAAGACTAGGGGGGGTGAGAGGATTTAGTGCACTGGCTGGGGGAGGGGATGAATTAGAGATCATCCATTTATTCTATGTTGTTGATGCTCTTATATTTTGTGGGGAAGAGGAGGCACTATTTAGACACACAAGGACTATATTCTATACTCAATATTTTTGAGGGCATTTCAGTCTCCATGTCAACTGGTTGAAGAGTCATCTCTTCTCTATCAACCAAGTTGATAATCTGCTTGAGCTAGCTAAGACATTGGGTTTCCAGGTAGAGGCACTACCAACAAAATATCTGGGACTACCTTTGGGTGCCAAGAACAAAGAGCTGGAAGAGTGGAATGTGGTGTTGGAGAGATGTGCGAGGAAACTAGCCAGATGGAAAAGTCAGTAGTTGTCACTAGGTGGCAGGGTGACCTTCATCAAGTCGGTACTGGATGCATTACCTACTTATATGAATGAACCTATTTCCAGTTCCCAAGAACATTGAGAAGAAAATAAATAGGCTAAGGTGATCTGTTCTTTGGCAACGCAATAATGAAAAAGGAGGTTACAACTTGGTGAAATGGGATGCTCTCACTCTTGGCAAAAATCAAGGAGGCTTAGGAATAAAGAGCCTAAGTCTCCAAAACAGTTGTTTGCTGTAGAAATTGTTATGAAGATTCTCTACTGAAGATAGATCCTTATGGAGGAGATCTATAGCAGGATATTATGGTTTATTTAACCAGTGGACAACTGATGAGATTATTGGCACATTTGGATGCAGTGTCTGGAAGACCATTCGAAGATCATTACCACATTTCAGAAAAGCCATTGGGGATGGATTGAAGACAGAGTTCTGGAATGAAGTATGATAGGAAAGGACAATTTGAGAAACCTATTCCCTTACCTATATACATCGAGTCTACAGAACAATGACAATGTGGCACAAGTATGGACTCAACGGGGTTGGAATGTACTGTTTAGGAGAGCATTGAATGATTGGGAAATTGAGGAGGATGCTATGGTATTAGGTTTTTTTTAATAATTTCCCAGGTACTTCTCAGAGGTCTGCTAAGCTAATATGAAAGATACACAAGGTGTCTAAACAGTGAAATCATGCTGTTGGAAGATGAACTATAATGGCATTAGCTACATAAATGGCATCCTCTCTCTGTAGGTAGCAACTCCTATGTGATGTGAGATTTTGAAATGGTTTGTCCTTCTGTGTAAAATTCCAGGCAATGTGGACGAGGCACTGTTTAGCTGGGTCTTCAGAGGATGGTGGAGAAAATGGAGCTCATAAGTGTGGTTCCCTTAGTACTTATACGGGTCCTAAAGAGTAAAAGAAATATGAGAGCTTTTCAAGGAATAACATATGATTTTTATACAGTAGCCTTTTTTTTTTGGTTAAAAAAGAAAATATAACTTGCATTATCAACAAAGGAATACTCAGAAAGCATTCCAGTAATACTTACAGCAAAATTACAGAGGTAAAGGTGACCCTACCAATGCTTCATTAATAATCTTGAATACTAGGAAAGTCCTCTTCTTCTTAAGGATATTCATGTTTACACCAAAAAAGGAAAAGGACTACACAGTTCATCTTCATTTTCTACAGCACATCTCTTGTTTTTGAAGCACCTCTGGTTCCTTTCCATCCATCCAGCCCACCAAATGTAGGCTGGGACAATCTTCCGTCTCTCCCTGTGTCCAGACTGATTCTCATCTCTATTCCGGCAAGCTAGAGCATCTTTGATGCTCCTTGGTATATTCCAGCTTATGCCTCTCAAATTGATGAAAATCTTCCATAACTTTACAGTCTCTCTACAATGTAGAAAGAGATGGTTTATTGTCTCTAACTCAGATTCACAAAAAGAACACCTGGAGCATATTTGAAATCCTCTTTTCATAAGGTTGTCCTTGGTACTGCAGCCTGTTTGGCTAATAGCCAAGTGAAACATGCTACTTTGAAGGGTTCCTTTACTTTTCCAGATCATCTTCCAATGGCCAGCCACCGCACTGTGAGTCTGATCTCTGTAATCTCTTGTAAGCTGAACCGCTTGTCTGGTAGCCAAAATAAATTGTCCTCATTGGAATTTAGATCTTTGTATTGCTCCAGAGTATTGAGTAGTTCAGCCACTTTGTTAATTTCCCAGTCATTGAAGTGTCCTAAATCTGAGATCCTACCCTTGATTGTCCCTCATTTCTCTGATTGTAAGTACCTTTTGAAGAATCAAGCTGAACATTTCTGGAAACTTCTTCTTCAAAGCTTCCTGTTCCACCAGGACATCTTCCCAAAAAGGGTTCCTCCCCATTTCCTACCTTGATTTTACAGCTGTTTGCAAAATTGATCCACTGATTTCTAATAGACCTCCATACTCCAGGCCCATAAAGTTGTGTGGGCAAGTAGGTGGTCCATTTGTCCTCTATTCCAAACCTGGCCTTGATTATCTCCTTCCACAATGCTTGTTCCTGTGATGCAAATCTCCGTAACCATATATTATTCCTAACTAATTTTTGGTTATAGACATGAGATTTTTATGTATATAGAAAATTGGGTGTATTCTGTAGAGAATCATATTTTTTGTTGTTTGTGTCTACCTTTTGGTTTATCACCTGTATTCGCAAGTGTTTCATGTCTTGCATTTATTACATAGGTTGTTCTCTCCTTTACAGTCTTGGCTAATCTTAAACCTACTGGCTAGCTTTTGAGGTTAGACAAAATATTCATTTTCTTAACATGGCATCCAGCTGTACTTTGGTAAGCCATTGAACAATCATCTTCTCTCTATCTACTGCATTGCTTTAGGATTCTCTCTCTCAACTCAATCTATCAGGCTGCTTTGAGATTCTCTCTCTCTCTCTCTCTCTCTCTCTCTCTCTCTCTCTCTCTCTCAGTTTTGCCCGTTTAACTTATTCTTTCAAGTGCAGGAATTGCTTGGCTAGTTTTACTTTGTTATTTAACCAATATCCAGTTTTGCCAAATTATTTAATTGGTACATAGTGTTGGCAAATTTCAAATAAAAACGTACCTGCCCTCATCCTTGCCTCTTCTCCTTCTCAAAACTAATTTGGATCATGTGTATTCTCTAGAAACAACCGAAGTTCATGATCCGAATTAATCAAGAAGCTCCTATGCATAATAATAGATCAAAATCTTCATATGATGGCACAAGAAGGATGTACGGCAAATATCTACTATTCTCCAATATAAAACTATTGACAAAAATATTGTTCAAACTGACCACTTTTTTCTCGCATTGTTGACTCATTAAATAGTGTATTTCTAAAGATGATATTGATTTGGTGGCACAATAAGAGCGGGATAGCATGGAGCAGTGGACAAACAAAAACCATTCTCTCTCTACAAGTCAAACTTTAGTGGAAGATGTCTAAAAGTTTGGACAATAACATTTGAAGTTTGCTTAAACAAGCAAATATGTCAAACTTCAGGCACAATTTGTAACTTTGTACGCGGATTTTGTAAGCCACATGTTTGAAGTCGAGATTGAAGTAACTAGATGCACAAAAGTTTATGAACTTTGGCAGTGACATTAATAGGGGTCCTAAAATCATTTATCTGTAAGCTTCCGCCCTTTCAATCTTACTTCTTAGCCTGTTGGGCCTACTCTTTTTCTCTACTCAAGGTCTGCCCTAATTATATTGATCTGGATCTAGGACATGTTTGAAGTCGAGATTGAAGTAACTAGATGCACAAAAGTTTATGAACTTTGGCAGTGACATTAATAGGGGTCC
>JAABOM020000001.1:24993278-25018231 GCA_011800125.2 Solanum clarkiae
TTAAAAACTTGTTTAAATAAAATAGCACTCGGTAATTATTTTGACACCGTGGAGGGTAAAAATTGGGTGTCAACAGGTATCATATAGGACTAGAAAATTATTAAAGTTACACAACTTTTTTATTAAATTCTAAATTAGTAGAAAATATATTCTTTGTGATATACTATCAATATATTGATATCATATCGGTATCATACAGGATTGAGTAATGCTCTGTAATTCTATGTCGGTATGTGTATATCGTATTGGTATATCCTACAAGTTGGGTGTTGATGTTAACGTGTGAATTTTAATAGTAGAAGAACATAAAGTATAAAGAGATATATAAATATAAATAATTTACTTCTAGTTTTCCTAAAAAGAAAAAAAGATTAAAAAAATTCTCAACGGAAAATATTGCATAAGCGAATATTTGTTCCCACAATCCCTTCAACACGTGGATAAAGGTATTACTTTTCAACCCCTTAAAAAGAACTTGACTCAAAAATAGATAGAATAATCAAAGAAGGAAAATTAGAAAGTTAAAATCTAGTTCCAGCAAAGCAGTAACAGAATTTGATCTTCTAAGATTATAAATGTTTGATTTAGTTATATAATATTGTTTCCACAGAAAAACAATAATAAAATTAAAAAAAAACTTCCTTCGTCCAAAATTAATTGAATTTTTGAATCTTTTTTCAATGTTCAAAATAGTTAAATTATTGAAAGTTCAACAAGAATGTCTGAAACTTTTTTTTATGTTTATCTTTTTATTTATTAAAAATTTATATTTTCTATGAAATAAATTATATTATATATTTATAATTTCACAAATAATAATAATAAAAAATATGATATAAATTTTATCTTTTCATATTTTTTTTAATATGTAAGTTATCTCACAAGCTCAATCAAAAAGGTACTGGTGAAGTACGTTATAAGGGTTATCTATTTTTTCAATTTGTGTAAGTCAAATAAATACATAATGAGCGGCGAGATACTCGTACGTATTCGCATATTCCCTCGTACAACCACCTTAAACTACTTGTATTTATACTGCTCTCCTCATAACGTCATCGGTGGACCACCGTAATCATGATACCGACATCAAATGGAAAAGTCAAAAATGTCAATTTTTTTGAACATTGAAATGTCCGAACAAAGGTGTCTCTGAAATTTTCAATCAGATCATCATTTGATTTCAATTGTACACAGAGAAATCAAATTATGAAGAGTGGAGAGCATTTGTATCGTGATGATAGGAGTTGTGATGTAATAGAAATTAAAAGTTGTAGTAATAGTTTAGGGAATGAAATTGAAGAAATAGAAGAGGATGAGGAAGAGGGGACCAATTTGGTTCCTGCGAGTGAGTTGTTTGGGATTGATAATAGAGGAGGGTTAGCCACAATTAAAGAAGGTCATGAAGTTGAAGGTAGTTTGTATTCTTTTGATTTCCATAATAATGGGAGTACTGTTGTTTATGTTGCTGTTGGGAATAGTACTAGTGGTAATAAGATTAGTAAGGAGTCAAGTATGGATGCTCTTCTTTGGACTCTTAAATATGCTGTGGTGGATCCATCTTCTACTATTGTTTTCCTAATTCATATCTATCCTGAGACAAAGTACATCCCTACTCCTTGTAAGCTCTCTCTCTCTCTTTTGCCATTTCTCATCTATTTATTGCATTGGAAAAGACTATGATATGAGACCACTCTTGTTAAGTACAAGGGTTTCTATTCTGTTGTTATGTAATGGAACAGTTCTGTTCGTAGGAACGAAACAACAACAACATAACCAGTGAAATCTGACAAGTGGGGTCTTGGGAGGGTAGAATATACGCAAACCTTACCACTATCTCATCGAAGTAGAGAGGGTGTTTCCTGAAACCCTCAACAGAATAAACTAGATATGGAAAAAAAAGGAAAAGAAAGGGAAAAGAATGAGCGACTAATAAGAAAAAATACATTATACTATGCTATGATAAAGTTAATATATAAAGGCGGATAATGACAAGATATAAAGGCAATGTAAATACGCTAGATTTATTTTATCTTGACAAGTACCAATATGAAATGGGGAGTTGATCTCATTTTCTATGAGCGAATGAGTCCGTACTTATTTATCATTAGAAAGGCTTATTTTTAATGATTTGAGTTTACTCATTCTGGCTTTCTTTATGAGCTTTTAAGAGGTCAGGCTAGCTGCTGCCATTCCAAACAAAACTTTTGAAATATGATAGAATTGTTCAGATTGATATTTGATACCAAAGTTAAATTCTAGTATGAACCTATTTATAATTTTGTCCTTCGATTTATGTTACTGTCTGTTGTTTCTTGTACTCGGACTACCATATTATTTTGTTGTAGTACTGTTATGTTACAAGTTACTTCTTTTTCTCCCTTGATACGAGGGTCTAGCGGAAACAGTCTATCTACCTCTGAGGTAAGCGTAAGAATTGCGTGCACTCTACCCTTCCTAAACCCCATTTTGTGGGACGACAGTGGGTATGTTGTTGTATGAACTTATTGGTGATGAAAAGATTTGATTAGCTAATGACAGATGATTCTAAACTATGAAACTTGCAACAATGTTTTTAACTAGTTCTAGCTATAGCAGCAAGTATAACCTCTAGGAGTTGCTGCCTACTAAAAAATCACATGCCCAATCGAGTAAATGATAATGAACGGCTAGCAGGATTTATATTCTGGATCATCATGCTTGGCTTAAGGGCTGCTCATGATACTTAACATCATTAAAAAGTTGGCATCAGTTAGTCCGGAATCTCGTAACTAGCTTGTTTCATGCTTGAGAAACTGTTTTTGATGTGTGATTTGCCGTAATCTACCAAGAGTAGTATTTCCACATTGACTGACTAATTGTTGCTTGGTGAATGATTGGTACAACAGTGGGGTCGATTCCAATAGGTCAAGTAAGTGAAGAGCAAAAGGAGAACTACATGGCACAAGAAAGAGGCAAGAGACGGCAGTTCCTTCAAAAGTATTTTGATGCATGCGCTGCTACAAAGGTACACATCATTATTGGCTACTCATTCATCTAGCCATAGCTTGATACACAAAGATAGCATGATGCTAACCATGTGAAAACTAACATTCAACAACAGGTTAAAGTCGACACGATACTCATAGAGAGCGATACAGAGGCAAAAGCCCTACTGGACCTTATTCCCATCTGCAACATAAAAAGACTGATCTTGGGCACCTCTAAAGCCAATCTCAAGTATGAACTCTCGGTAAATTTTAAAATGCATAGTCCTCATTTCTGAATTTTGTTGATCTTAATTCGCTTCCCTTTTGATGGGTCTTAAGGAAACTAAAGTCGAGAAAAGGTAGTGGAACAGCGGATCAGATATTACTAAATGCACCTGAATTCTGTGAGGTAAAGATAATATGTGAAGGCAAGGAAATGGTTGAGCTGCAGATGTTTGAATCTCCGTCTCCCCAAGCCACTACTGGTAACAGTCCAAAGCCAATTCAGAGTCATACGGAAGATCAACATCAAGTCGAGAATGGATTCTCCCGATGTGGATGCTTCAACACCATAATCAAACCTAAAATGTTCAACAGTCTGCATTAGCTTCAAACCCGAATTCCAAGGCTGGATGTCAATTTCAAGTATAACCCCCAAATCTGGCCCAGGGTTTATCATAATATGCATGAATGTCGCGAACTATATATTGTACATCAAGAAACAATTAATATACACACCATTGCTGATATGTTCATAAAGATGGAAAGTTCTCTCTTTTTTTCTTGTCCCTGATTCAATTAACTATATATCTTTCGATCTTAGTGAGTAACTTTAGTTATAGAGAGTTGGTCACTCTTTTGAAGAGATAGTTGCAACATGGTGGCTGAGAATTAGTAAGGAGCTATAGGCAGAAATGACAAGTTAGATAGATGAGTGTTTCTCTATTCCTCAAAAGGGACAAAAAGCAAATTATATACATACAGGAGAAGGTAAAAGGTAGCAACTTCATTGTGGAGTGTGGATCAAATCTCTGGAAATTGAAAAATTTATTATGCTTTGTTTTGATAATTTGACAAACCCTTTGAGAAATCAAATGGGAGAAATTTTCTTTATGCATTTGTTACAATAAAAAAGGGAGAAAATATTTTACTTTGGATTTTGATGAATTAATAAACTATAGAGCAACGGGACCTGGTCTGTGAAGTTTTTTTTACCTATATATAAGTCAATTTTGTATAGCTCTAAATTTTGCAAGGTTAGAGGGTACAACAAGAGACGTTGCAATAGCAGGTCTCCTCGACCAGTATTGGCATTGCTTCTAGGGTTTTTTTTAAATCAAAAAAAATCTTTCTCATAAAGAGAATTTATTGACAAAAAAGTTTTTGCAAATCAAGAATATCGAAAGCAAAAGCCATTCTCTCAAGGAAGAATAACTTCAACCCAGTGAAGGGATCTCTTAGAATCAATTCAAGAAGAATTCAAAGTTTCTCTGTTATGATGTTGTATCTTGTACTCCAAACGTTCTAAGATTAGTCCCTATGTTATAAAGAAATATTGATCATTTCTTGTTGTTTCTGAATAGATGAGTTTTTGGCTAGAGTTAACTTTGAAGAAGGTGTTGAAGTCTACTTCAACTAGAGTTAGTTTGTGGAGTGGACAATAGAGTTATTGCTCATGCTCATTTTTGTAATAGAATTATTATCGGGGAAAGGGTGGAGAATTTAATGTTTGAGTTACAAGAGTTTGTAATGGACGACTTTGCTCTTTGCATTTTAGTGAAGGGTTTTTGGGAAATCCCGTGGGACAGGTCGTGATATTTCTTCTTTTTGAGTAAGAAGGTTTTCCACATAAAATCTTGTGTTCTTTACTTATTCTTTTTGTTTTTACATTGTTATTATGTCGAGGGACTTGAACCCTGACCATAGTGGACGCATACATGCTAACATATAGGGAATTTGTATTTGAATAGATTGTGCTGAACCAGAAATCTAAAGTAGAAGAAAAGCCCAAGTGTATGAGTGATTGTTTGATTGTATTTCAAAAAAAAGTGAATTTCTCAACATTTGTTGGAGTCAATGATTTTGCTCATCCGGTATTAATAGTACTCAATGTTAGAGTAGATGTGGAATAGTGCTACCAAATATTTGGCGTGGAATTATTCTTCAACTTTTCTTGCATCTTATGCTATACTAGTTTGGAATATTTCTAATTTCCTCCATGTCTAATCATTCTACATCTGGTCGTAATATACATGACTAGAGTTGATATTGAGAATAATTGAAATATATGATTCCAATGATTGTGTTTGTAACAGTACTTTGACCTCACATGCTTCGAATTTGATGATTCGGATTTGTTTTTCCAAAAAACAAAAGAAATTTGACAAAAATAGTGAGTGATAATTAACTCTTTCGTAGCTTGACTAATTATACAAAAATAGCTAGCATGTTCTAGTTGAAGGTCTATCGAAAATCGCCTCTAGAGGTAAGATTTTATACAATCATCTTCGTCAAGCTCAATTTGTGAAATTAAACCAAAAATGTTATTGTAATAGTGCTATTGTGGTATCTAGACAACTTAATCGTTGCATTATTGTCGAAAAATATGTGATGAAAGAAAATTTCAAGTTTGCTGGAGTTGAATCATGTTATTGAATCATGTTGCACTCCGTGACATCTTCACTTCATATTTTAAACCCCATAGTGAAAATCTCAACTCCACCAAATGATTAGCAGCAAGTCTACTTTAAGCATGGCATGAACTGCCTAATCAAATATTCTTGATGAACAACAAACAACCAATTCAAATATTTACGACCAAGATGCATCTATTACATTTCATTCACCCAATTATTCCCAACTCTCCATTTTGAGAACGTTCAGTGCCAATGACAATAGATCGCCAATCCAAACCTATGAAATATACTTTATCTGCAGGAAGAGCTGCAGTCAAACTTATCTCTCCAGTCACGTCGACACAATAACATTTATAGTGAAAACACGGCATTGCCTCGGACTCAATTTAGAGCTGGAACAAGCAGAAGCTATCTTGGAGGAAGATATCAAATCTTACAAATGAGAAATTTATCACTTCCAATAGCACAATCTCCACGCAATAAACAGTAATGGTGCCTATCAGCCAACTCCCTTGATTTCCCAAATTATGCCACTACTCAACCCTGCTTAATATTTTGATACCTAAAAATTGATCATGTAAGCAGACAGATAAGTAATGACAAGATACTAACGATGGTTTTCTTTCCTTCCACCTTTACTCTTTAAAGATGAAGATTCCATCATGATGTATTACTGTTTACTATTTTCTTTCTTAACCCACTGAGTGACTTGTTTTCTTGAAGTGTGCCCCTGGTGTTTCTTCGTGCCGGAGTTCCTTGCTCTACTGGTACTAGGTTTCTTTGTGGAACCACTAGAATTTGTTCTGGAGTTGGCTGCCAGATCTCTGCCTTGTTTCTTTTTTTCCTCTTCGGTGGACACTGTTGAGGGTAATGCAGCAGGTTGTGGAAGATAAATACCTGGCCGCAACACTTCATGCTTTTTGATTTCAATTAAGCCACCCTTCTCTTGCTGGAGTTTCAGTATTGCATCAAATTTCGCTCTTCTTGATTTTTCTCTGTCTGAGAAAAGAATGTTGTCCTCATTGTTGACTTCAGATCCGCTGGAGGGCTGGATTCAGACAGTGAACAAATATCAGATCTTTCAGACTACTTCCAGTATAAATAACAAAATGTTGCAAGTACAGAAAAAACAAACACTTTACTTAGTAACAAAGGGGCAGTGGGGCACTAACCAACTGTACTTTGTTTCAGATTTAACATATCAGGTATAGGGTTTATTTGTTCCATATTTAATAAGCAAACCTTTTACAGTTTGACTTCTCAAAGCTCAATATAGAAACTAAACGTGCATAAACAGTCACTAGGAAAGAGTTCACAAGACCCACAATCCACACATAAAACTGACGCTGTGTGTGAACGTGTCTCATTGTCATAACTTAGCATCCTCATCATAATGGATGATAAGTGTGGTTACGCATATGGAGACCCATCGGCCTGTTATTCTATTCTTGATCTTTTGCCTATAGGCCAACTTGCTCTATCGGAGTTCCTATTGACTACAGAGCACAAAAATTCAAACAGGGTCTTTCTTTTATAGAAAGGTAAAAGAAGATATATCTATAAGTAATGCAGCATTCAAAAAGTCTTGTGACCATCAAATACACTGATTTATTATATAGATAACGATGCTACTGCAACAGAAATGGATGTGTGCAGTTATTACGAGAGGGTTACATTATCAGCAACACTACCATTTCCTAGGATCAGGGTGCTATCAGATTCCGATTCACCGGCTCAAGGTCTGACATTTTTACCATTATTCAGCACCCTCAAATTGCAGGAACCCAGATGTTTCAAATTTTAGGATAACATAATTGCACAAAAAGCAGTATGTTTAGCAGAGTGGAGCAATTCACCTTGAATGAGATTATATATTTACTAATGTAAATAGAAATGCCCCCTTGTACCCACCCATGTCTTGACATTAATTATAATTGAATTCCAGAAGAGGATTTATAATTCTTGTAATAGCAACTTGGGTTGACAAATTTAGGTTACAAAGGCGATGAGTCCTGATTGGTTGAATGAGGACGAGACCTAATAAGTTAGAATTGTGGACTGGCACAGAAGCTTACAATCCCCTCACCATCTCTTTAAATCCTCATGTGAAAATGCCAAAGGGAAAAAGAAATACAAAAATTTTAAGGAGTTACTCCATTTTAGACTAATTTCAACTATAGTATTGAACCTTTGAAAACATAGTCGGTTACTTTTAAGATAAACGTGTAAAACATGAATTCCAGATTTAGTGAAATTGTAATCCCTGGTTACGCTTCATCTACAAAATTAAAAGGAAAAGTTAGTGTTTCTATTTCAAATTCTTTTGAAATTAATAATGGTTCACCATTAGGAAATAATACTCGAGCTGTAAAATCGGGCAATTGAATTGCACCCTCTTAACTCAAAGTTTGCTGACGCTAAGCCATACCAAATGGATATCAATAATTACATTTCTCATAGGACCTAAACTTTGAGTATATTGCCCATGTGCACAAGTAGATGGCATCACTTAATATTCTAAGAAAGCTCGATTCTACAAAGAAGCTCAATTCTCCAAGCACAAGTACCCTAAAGCTAAACCTATATTTGGCAATGCAATCAGTCACTGTTGCACCTCAACCCAAAAGCCCCCTATTACTTGGTGGTGCAGGAGACCCAAAGTTATGTGGAGGCAAAGAAAAAAATGGTCTGGGGACATTTAAACCTTCCACCTGTACAACAAGATGTAGAAACTAACCAAGCTATCACTTGGTTCTCAAAAAAAAAATCTTTTTTAACCAAAAATTAGTGGTGACTGCAGAAGTCGACATATTGGATTTCAAATTTTAACAACTAGAGTCTTGACCGTCCTGCTTAACTCCTCAAATTATTTTCTTTTCTGTTTCTTAATTCTTTGGCAAATGCTGGATACAATCCCATACCTTCTTACTCGCTCGCCACTAAAATAACAACTCCTACTCAATTTTATAAAGATCATTATAATAAAGAAAAAGGAGGATAAAGAAACTAACCAATGAGCTAAGGCTTGGGATTCAAAATAAAGACTTTCAGTAACCAAAATTGGAGAAGAAGAAGGAGGTTGCTAGGGATACATAATAATCACATCTGATGCACAAGAACATCCACAAGAGCTATAGACCTTAAGTAAATCCACTAATTACCTTGACGTTCTATATTTGGATGCTCAAATACACTCCCAAGGATTTTATACAACACTTCACAATTCTTTTTGCTTGTTAGGAGTTTCCTTGCCCCGCAAAGGGAGAAGAACTCTTTTTTGTTGAAATCAGGAATATTCATAGGAGCAGCTGATACAATATTTCAGCAGATCAAAGTATTTTCCCTACCTAGAAATTTGAGAAAAGATATGAGTTGACATTTAAAAATTATTTGCCTAACTTACCACAGCATGCTGAGTCTTCACAAAGTCAAGCACATGCTCAATGTCCTTTGTAAGAAAAGACTTGCGACATACTGGACACTTCCTCCTAGTTTCTTCTGTTGAATCACACATCACCAAGCAAGATAACTCGTGAGCTATGGAAGTAGAAATGTTGGAAAAGTATGTACACGAAAATAGACAAATAAAAATAAGAATTCACCCTGGGTTTGTGCCCCAAAACTCCTTACCATAAACACTCATCTGGAAATATTTAAAATTAGAAAGCTAAAAACAAAAATAATAAATCCAGAGATCTCTTTTACCCCCTCCTCAAAGCATGAGGGCTTTTATGATGAACTAAAATATCAAATTAGTCCTTGACAAACCAAGCTTGCAAGCAAAAAGAAACATTTGGTATAACCAATGCAAGTGATATAGGGTCAAAATATGGAAGAGAAATGGATAGAAACAAGATGAATCATTGGTAAACTTATGACAAGAAAGCAACGCTCAAATGAAAACCTCCGCCTCTCTGCATAATGAAGAGACAAGGGACCTCTTAGTCCCTGGATTAGTGGATGCAGAGCTGCTTAAGACCAAATGATGCCAACACTTGTTCTAACAAAGTAGAGTACCAGTACTCTTGCAACTAGACCAGGTATGCAGCAGAGGTTACGTGAATACATGAATTATTTCTACAGAATTTAATTAGTCAAGTAAATTGGGAAAAAAAGATCAAGTCCGTTGTCAAAGTTGACACATCACATGGTTGAACACAGGTAATTGGTCAACCCCAGAAAATTTTTTTATGCATCTGTCATCCTATTGTGTTTCTTTTTTTGTGTATGGATGAAAAACTATCTTAAAAGAGCTATCTTGCTTTCCAATATAATCCAGTTAACATTTTCTAAATCTAGTTGGAGCAGGAGAAGAAAATGAAAGAGGAGTATATGCTATAAAACAATTCAAATCGTAAGGCATCAATTCTTTGCAACAGACCATCCTGATCCCTGGTACTTCCTGAAGATGAAGCAGAACTAGAAGCTGTAGGGGCATCAGATTCTTTTAGTAGTTCAAGCCAATTCCACCATCTGACGATGCAATCACTGCAGCAGTAGGAAAAATAAATGAGTTTAAAGTTGCAACCACACATCTTTCAGCCAGTGGGCAAAGTAATCATAATAAAAAGGTACTAGCAAAAAAATTTACCAATGAAAGCAGTGAAAACAAGACATCAATTTCATAAATGGCTCAGAGCTTCCTGAATCTTCATCAACTAATGGATACAAGCACAACGGACACTCTCCATCAGGGTGATTCATACTCGAAAGCCGCTCCACTGCTTCCTAGTAATACATTCAGAGCATTAACTTTCGGAAATTAAGCCCTTTCTGAATTTCTAACGATTATTTGGACCATTTAGCAACACATTGCCTTAGTTGTCATAGCTCATAAACGTGAGTCCCTGATGTAAATTGTTATTCTTAAAATCAAAACTAGAATCTTTATTAGCATAAAAACTAAAACAGATCCAGGATCAATCAAGCATATTAATGACAGATTTTTATTTTTTTAAAAAACAAAACTTATAAATCGCAGATACTTCATTGGCATCTGCAACATAAACTTCAATATCTTATTGAAACTGAACCATATATAGGTTCTATTCTACATCTCCTTGCTCCATTTTCTATTCACACTCACCCAGCTGAAATATATCAGTATGTGTTTTTGAATTCTTTTGACTGCCTCTCAGGATTATTAGGAAAAAAGCAAAGGGATTTTTCCTGTATCTTCCTCACATCCTTTAACACCGACAAACAAGATTAACGCAAACTTCAAGGGAAACAAACTGAGAAAGCTAGTAAACCAAGTAATGTCTACAAGGAACTACACATGAATAACCTATTCATTCACTACAACAACAACAACATTACCCCAATGCCTCAAAAGCTCCCGCCAATTGCGGGGTAAGGGGGGGTCGGATGTATGTAGCCTGACCCCTATGTTTAAAAACATGGCGCGGCTGTTTCCGAATGACCCATGATGAGCGTCGAAAGTTGCATTGACTACCTGCTACTTCACAATTGAAAGAAACACAGATAGTTTAAAGAGCCATTTTGCTTTATTCCATCATACCCCAAAGCCAAAAAATAGTGAATCTTTGGCTCCATCCGAGATTGGTGGAAATAACCCGTTCATTCACTACACCAACTAAATAAGGTGCTTCAAATCTTTTAAACTTCGAAGCTCAACTGATTGTACCTTGAGGTGTTTTTGTTCATTTTCTTTGGATTGTCAGAGGGGAGTGGCCCAAATTAACATAGCAAAATTTTCTAGGACATTCCAACTTATTAGGCCTTAAATCTTTGAAATGAAAGAGCCAATGCATCGATCTCTTTACTTAATAGTTGATCATCCATGACACAATACCCAATTCTATCATAAAAGCCTTAACTAATTCCGGAAGTACACTACTAGACTGTCTATCAGAAAGAACCTGAGCATCCTGCTGCTAAATCAAGTTAAAATACCCCTAAGGCTATTGTTTCTAATGTAGATGTATATTATGTAAATACATAATCAAAGTCGAACACAAAGATCACTATCCCAAAAAATATAGTACAAAATGAACCATTCTCTTCTTTAGGTAATTCTTTTACAACCAAGGAAACCCATTTGATTTAGTTTTCAACTCCAGTGGATTCACAGGTTAGAAATGAGGATACGCTCATTTGATTTCCTGCTTAACTACCGCACTCCTGCGCAGAAGTTGAACTCTTGCCATGCACTCAACCACATACTGGGGATGTACTTTTGTACCGTTGAACCAAAAACCTAGGAGCTTCTCGATATAAAGATGTTCCCCTTGAACTATAAAAGTCTTTTTTTTTCCTGTCTAAAGTACATAAGGAAAAGCATGCATATTTAAAATTTTCAGGACAAAAATATATTAATTTATAGTATTCTTATTCTTCAATTGTGAGTTTTGAGATTTGGGAGTTGTGTTTTAATAAAAGAGGATAATCTTACTAGGATTGTCATCGATTACAGAACTGGATCTCAACAGTGCGATGGTTACCTCACAAAGTGCTACAAGCATTAGACACGAGGAGAGTTCACTAGCCCTTTCTGAAATACAACTCAGCAATTGTTTTTGCCTTAGCTCATCAAGGCCCTTGGAATCAACAATTCTAATAGTAGGCGGCTCGTCAGGATACTGCCCAAATTAATTATATCAGTGCAGGAAAGAAATATGAAACTTGTCTAGTCATACAAGTATCACTATTGCATGAAATAGTTACCTAAGATACAAAATGGGACACAAGGGTGGATGGACTGCACAAAGCTATCAGATGAAAAAACATGAAATTTGATAACAGAAACACAGATGAATTAGACATCAAGGCCCAAATGGTAATCATCATCCCCAAAAAGGAAATCACAGTGACAGATTGTTCAACTTGCACATTGTGGACAATTTGGAAGGAGAGGGATGCAAGATGTTTGGAAGACGAGAGCAGCTCAACCCAGAAAATCATGAGTACATCCATTTCTCTTTTTCGTCTTTTGGTGTAAAGAACAGTTTGTAGACAATGTAGAATCATGGATGGACATTATTTTTAATCAGAAATGCAGAATCGTTGATAGACTTTTTTTACTCCTTCAAAGAATTACAAGGAGATTTATACTTGTAAATATTAGATCAGCCCGTTTTTGGGTGCTGATGAATATAACATGTTACCATTCTATTTTATTCTAAAAAAAGAAAGAGAAATCACGGTGACGGAGTACCTTTGAACCAGCCTGGATTCCTATGATTGCTTCCACAAACTGCAACACAGGAGAAAGTGAAAATGAAACTATTTTCATTAGCAATATAGAACATAAACAATAGTAAAGTAACCAGGAAATCAAAGAACAGCAGGAACTGTCAAATATAATCTCACTTCATCAGATTCATTGAAATTATCAGAAAATATTAACAAACTTGGGGAATATAAACTACTCCAAAACCAGTTCTCTCTTCGTTAGTGTGTTCATAACGTGTATCTAATCTGCACAGAATATTATGCCTCCATCAATCTCTCTATAGACTCCGCCTCTACATTTTCTTACACAAGCCAAATTGTGACTAAACAAGAAAATTTTGCTAATGCTTTAACCTTCCAACCTAGGCAATTCATAAAGTATTGTTGTTAATGGCTGATCTGTAATGAACTGACTCCGACTTTCTTTGGTTCGAGACATAGTCGTTATAGTGTTGTCAAAGACTTATTTGAAGCATGCTTAACCCTGACGTTACTTGATTCTCAATATGACCACTTTGCCTTGCTCAAATGACACTTCAGCATAGGTATCTAGGCATCAAGGTGCGCCTCATTTCAATGGGCTTCACATAAACAATAAACATTAAAGATAAAAAAAATAGATTTGTATTTGATAAAAAATAAATTTTAAAATTTTAA
The DNA here is from genome assembly GCA_011800125.2 of Solanum clarkiae. Lineage (NCBI taxonomy): Eukaryota > Viridiplantae > Streptophyta > Magnoliopsida > Solanales > Solanaceae > Solanum > Solanum clarkiae. The sequence continues at coordinate 25,006,732 of JAABOM020000001.1, forward strand.
TATACGCTAACTAGTCAGTTGACTATAATAAAGAACTCTTTTAGCATCTAACGTATGTTGGTTTATAAATTATTTATGTTCTCTTACTTCATAAATTTCACTTAATTTTAGATTTTTCATTTAAATTGTTCTTAAATTGTTGTTTGTGTTTACAATTATTGTTCTTTTTTTCCTTTTGTTTTTCCTAACCCCACTTGTGGGATTCCACTGCGTATGTTGTTGTTTGTTGTTCTTTTTTTTTTTTCCAAATCCCTCTTTTAATAGGGCTTTGCACTAAGACCAGCATATGTTAGGCACTGTTCTATGTTTTTTATATTTGACAGTGCCTCATATGAGGTGTACAAGTGTGCTTGCGTCAATGCCGAAGTGGAGATGAAGACATTATGGTGAACGGCAACTACAAGTGGAGAATAAGGGAGTCCTTAACTGAATTTTGACATTCCTCCTTTTTTTTCCTCTTTTCTTTCTGATAAACCACATTTCTTTTATCCTCTCCCCTTTATTTCCCCGTATATCTGGATTACATTGTGTTCCTACTTGCTATATTGTTTCTTGTGAAGGTAATTGATGTCAAATTTGGAAGGAATTCAAAATAAATTATGTTAGAATATGGAGGAGCAAGTTAAAGCTCAGGAGGTCCATTGATTAAAGGAATAGTTCCATTGGATGCACAGAAAGGAGAAATAAACATGAGTTAACCTTAAAAGAAGTAAAACCAATTGTAACAGGTGATGGAATGAAGATCATAACTAAATAGACTCAAATAGCTTCCCCCCTAAAAAATTGATAGAAATGTATTGAAATTAAGACTAATAACTGATGACTAATGAGAAAAGTAGTTTTATTAAATTTATCGATTTGTCAGTTTAATCGACGGTAAGTGAGAATCATTGCCTTATAGGTGAAGCCCCGCACTTTAAAGAAGTGTGAACTTCTAATAATGGCGAGTAAACAGATCCAAACAGAAAGTGGTCAGTTCTTTGAATCTTAGATTTGACGAGCTGATAAATATCGGGGTTATTGGAGCATTAAAATTAGTTTTTTAAAGTGCAAATCGATTATTTAGTACTAAAATCATACTCCCTTCGTCTCATTTTATGTGGCACTCTTTTCTTTTTAGTCCATTCCAAAAAGAATGGCAGTTTTGTAGAATTAGAAACAATTTAACTTTAAAGTTTCTCTTTTATGTAATGAAATGATTTTCAACCACATAAATATCTATAGGTGATTTTAGACCAAAAATTTCAAAAGTTCTTCTTTTTCCTTAAACAAGTTAAATGGTGCCACATATAATGGGACAGAGGGAGTATTTGTCTTTTTTTCCTTTCAAATCTCTAAAACGGTGTTTAAAGAAGACCGCACTTCACTAAATGCTTGATGGTTCAACACCCATGGACCTTGTTGTGTTTTTAAGCTTCACACTTTTAAAAACATTGATATATAGGAAACTATACACTCAATGACAAATTAGCAATCTGAATTGGAAGGGCAGTAGGAGCCTATTACCATCAATGCACAATGATTGTAACTAGTACGTCAAGCTCTTAAACTACTACTCGACTACAGGTTTCCAAGGCATTTCTTAGCTTAAGTGGAAGATAAATATTTTGGAATTAGCCAAAGCTCCCATTCTTTAGGTTGTTATGTTGCAGTTTATCCTTATCTAGAAGAGGAAAAGGAAGAGGAAGATCCTTCTATGTATACTGGAGGTCTTTGTACTTTTCCCTGTCTTGATGATAAATGATCTTTCCCCTTTTCTACCTCATCCCATTTTGATGATGAATGAACTTTTTCAATATCCTTCTTTTGTTTCTTCTAAATTTCCTTCCTTTTCTTGTTTTATAAAATTCTATTTTTGGAGCTTTTTAGGAGATTAATTTTTCAAGTGTTGGAGTTCAGGATTTCAATTGGAAGGATGATACATACAAATAAAGAAGTAGCCGATTTCCTTTTGGGGTTTATATGACATTGAGTTTTCTACTCATAGGATGTAATTCTCCTAAAATCAGCATCAGATTCATTAACCCAAAGTTCCGAGCAGATGTTTCACCATTAAATATAGGCAATCATACACTGTTCAATATAAAGATTAATCAGCTGTTTCAGTAATCGAAATAACCTGTTGAGAAGAGTCATCGGCAGTACGAGGCTTAATATGAAGATGAAAAGAAGGAGGATAAGTTTGCAGGAGTAGACAATCATCGCCATATACTGCTTGTAATGCTTCTATTTCTCCCACTACTTCTTCTTCCGCCATGTTTCTTTTGTACCCAAAGCTGCGCTTTCTTCACAAATATATAGCTGGAGGAGCTGCCTCGTTACTTTATTTTCAACCCAAACAAATTAAGTACATATTAATTAATTTTTTTAAAAAAGTACTCTTTTGTCCGGGTAACTACACGTGTTTTGCACGTGAATATTACATTAATTAATATTTTTTTATTTTAATTTATTTGTCTATTTTTTTTAGTTTGTTTAACAAAGAATATCTATTTCTTTTTTGACAAATATGTAATTTTAACTTTTACGTATTTAAGATCATGGACATTTGAGTGTATATGACAGATATTTAGTTTAAGCCCACAAAATCAAAAATATTTTGTACTTTATTAAACTTAATCTCAAGATTCGTGTTTTGAATTTGAAAGGAAAAAGTATCACGATTATACTTCAAAATTGACATACCTAATCCATCTTCAAACTTATTACTGAGCTCTTAATTGAACGAATCGACTATTACATATTTTTGCATCAATATAACTACAAAATTATATATTTGTGTTAATGTATCTTTATGATATCTTTTATGTTTTTCTCCTTAATACTTTCTTGATATACAATAAAATCTGATTTTACATCATTACCTTATTACCCAAATATACGTTTGTAAAGCAGTTAATCTAATACAATGATCTTCTGTCTACTGTTAATTCTAATATTATGTCGGTTTTTTTATATTTTTTTTTAAATCATCAAATGACTATGCAAAGTATCCAACAATGAACCAATTGGTAAATTAATATGTTGGGCTTGTGCCATTATTATACTAATATTTAACATTTTGAAGTTAGTTAAAATTATAGCTATTGAATCTTTATTTATTTGTAATATGTACAAAAATTTAGCATCTAGTATTCCAAAATGAGTAAAAGTTTGCTTTTAAATCTTTTCTGATTTGAACAATATTAAAAATCCTACTATATAAGACTTTAAAATTAATATATTTAATTAGTATTTTACAAAAATTATGGTTAAGTAAATAAATAAATAACAAAAGAAAGAGGTTCCTGATTTTTTTTAAATAGCTTCTTAACTGTTTAAAATTTAGTTAAGTTTGAACGGTTAAATCATTGAAAATATTGATAGACTAACAAAATAACCATCGTATTTTTAACAGGACGAATGTAACATGCAAAGCCGATAATACATAGGTTCATCAATTACTGCTAAATATATATTGACTAACTAAAACTTTATCTATATCTCCAAAAAATAAAAATTGAATAATAGTCACATTACCCAAAAGAAAAAATAAAACCATCCAGCTGACCAAATCAAATCTCACCGACAAGATAAGAATTCAGATAATCAATCAACTAAGCTACTAAGATCCCAAAATCGATATAGTTGATTTGATTTGATTTTCATAAATTCCACCCACCCTTAGTTCCACCACAATCGTTAGACTATCGAGGCAAATATCTTGTACTGTTCCATAATTATTCAAATTGCGGCGTAAATATTCACTAGTCTCACCAAGAGATTATTCAAATCATGATGTAAAAGCTCTTAGGACGGTTATATTTGTTTCATATTTACAATTGTTTTACTATTTATGTAGATAGTTGCAATCACGTAGTAATTCAAAATGTACACGAATGTCCAAAATACAAATATCAGAGAAATGAACACAACATGCAAGCCTTTCACCCAAACAGAAAAAGAAGATAAAAATGGACAAAAGAAGCAGCAGCAGCATTTATGTACACAGCTTGTTTATCCTATCTGCACCTTCCGCAGGTGCTCAAACTCTTCCAGTTTTGCCTTCAGAAGTGCATGCTCCTGCTGCATTTTATCGAGCAGTGTTTCTACCATAAGCATCTCATCTTTTAGATGATTGATCTTTCTATCCAGAAAACCTAGTGTATCAACACTCATCTCTCCTAGTCGATACATGCTACTTGCAGAGTCCTCTCGAGATATCACGTGTACATGCTGTGGTCTACCTAATAACACGAGTATGCTCATCTGCAACAAAGTTTTTATGAGACAGATTTAATCAGCAAATTTATCTTTCATCATCTTGGCCGCATAATCAAGGGTCAATTATTGCAGATTGATCAAACATGGAGGCCAATTAACTCATAATAGTGAAAAAAAAATTAAAAACGATGTAAAGTCACCACATTAAACAACGAAAGTGAAAAATCAATGCAACACATACAAAGTAACAAACAAATTACAGCAGTGACCAAATTTGACATAGTGAAACAAAGGCCAGAGTGGGCTGAAGCTCTGGCATTAGTTTTAGACCTGTATTCCAGAAGGCAGATGAAAAGGGAAGTAGTGTGTCACTGTGGATCAGATGATCAAAGGAAATGCATATAAATACAACACAACCAAGCATATTCCGGAGACATCGAAACAAGGTGGAAAAGGTCAGCATCTAACTACATTTATAGAAAATGGCCAGAGCAAATATACTAGAATATCACCTGGTCATTCCCTTCAAAGTGTGACCCCTTAACCTACTTTTAAAATCTAAAGTTGTTGCTCCTGTAACATTCAGCTAACTGCACTCCCTTTCCTCGTCTCAATTTATTGACCAAGTTTCTACCTTCCTTTGTCCAAACAATGATTTCGATCTTATATGTTTTTTTCCCGTGGGGTCCTGGGAAGGATAGTGTGTATGTAGAGATAGACCCTCGGCTCAGGGAAAAACAGTCCAATGCAACTCATAAAAAGAAGTAATGGAAGTACAAATAACATTTTCAATAAAAGCTACTATATTTTTATTTTATTTTTTATGATGCTGGAGATAGGGCTAGCTTGTGCGACTTCAACTATTCCACCGAGTACATGTTACTCCAACCATCATATAGACCCTCCTACCAACACAGGCACCAGGAAAATGTACCCCTACGCTTGGGCAAATGCAGAAAATTAGTGTTTTCAGCCTCCGTTAGAATTTGAACCCAAGAGCTCATCATCCTCACCAAAAAATGCTATTTCATATTATTTCAAAAATTAATTTGCTCTCGTTTCCATTTTACACTTCCTCACTATTCAAATCTTTTAATTGCTTTACAAGACCATATAATTATCCATTCAAACCTTGAAAGCCAACCCATATCAATTAAAATGGTAGGGGCGGAGTGTCTGCATTGCTATCTTAAACATTGATAGGTGAATTCGATTGAGCCAAGATTAGTTTACTGAGAGTATTTCATGCTAAATAGAATAGCAAGATAAAGAATGAGACCAAAAATAAGTGGCTAAATATGGCTAAACTCCTAATAGAATTTGAAAATATAGCTAAATATGAAGAGATAGCATGGAGACAGATCAAGGGTTAAGTGGATGAAACAGGGTGACAGCAACACCAAATTCTTCCACAGAACTGCCAATTCACATGAAAGATACAATAATATTGATGAACTAAATTTGAGCAGTGAGGTAGTCAGGAACACCAAAGACACAAAGAAGGAAATTGTAGCCCCCTCAGGAGGGGGCAGGATGAGTCACAAAATGAATGCTGAAGACAATTTCAAGCTGAAGGAGTTTGAGGATCAAGAGATATGGGACAGTGTCAAGCTTTGTGCTAGAGACAAAGCTCCAGGTCCTAATGGTCTTACCATGGCCTTCTATACCCACTGTTGGGAAGTCTATAGGTAAAGATGTGATTGCTACAGTTAAGAACTTTCATGAGAGATGTGTATTTAAGAAAGCCTTCAGTTCTACCTATGTGGCTTTGATTCCAAAAATAATGGGTGCCAAGGAACTCACTGACTTTAAGACCCATTAGCCTAATTGGTAGTGTGTACAGGATCATCTCCAAAATCACATACCAAAAGAATCAAAATGGTTGTGCATAAACTGGTGGGTCACCAGCAGTTGGCCTTCATAAAAGGGAGACAAATAATGGATGCCACTCTTATGGAAAATGAATGTGTTGACACTAGAACTAGAAGTAGTGTTCCAGGCATCCTATGTAAGCTGTACATTCGAAAAGCTTATGGCCACCTCAATTGGAAGTTCCTGCTGGAGACCCTATCAAAAAGGGGGTTTGGAGGTAGATGGCTAAGATGGATGAAGTTTGCATCAGCACTGTGAAATTCTCAGTTCTAATAAATGGCTCCTTTACTGGTTTCTTCTCTTCATAGAGAGGTTTAAGACAAGGAGATCCTTTATCTCCTTTCCTTTTTATTATTGCTATGGAGGGGCTAAATGATATGTTGAAAATTGCTCAAGAAAATTTGTGGCTTGAGAGATTTTAGGGTGTCCAGTAGAGTGGGGCTGATTTGGAGATTGATTACTTGAAATATGCAGACGACACTCTCATCTTCTGTGATGCAAACAGAAGCCAACTCAAGATTTTAAGGGTAATCTTTGTTCTTTGGAAGCTTTAAGGGTAATCTTTGTTCTTTTTGAAGCAATCTCAGGGCTTCATATCAATTGGAACAAGAGTTTCTTGTATCCCGTAAACGAAGTCCCTGATTTTCCCTCTCTGGCTAGGAATTTGGGTGGAAGGATAGAGGACCTACCAACTACATACTTGAGGATGCCTTTGGGAGCCAAAAGCAAATGCACAGGCATCTGGAATGGGGTGTTTGAAACATGAGAGAAAAGATTGGTGAACTGGAAGAGTCGGTGCCTTTCTGCAGGATGAAGATTACACTCATCAACAGTCTTTTGGGCTCTATGCCTACCTATATGATGTATCTTTTCCCTATCGCTGATGGCGTCATTGATAGACTAGATGCTCTGAGAAGAAACTTCCTATGGGAAGGAAATAGTGAAACCAGGACTTGGTTAAGTGGGAAATTGTGACTGAGAGTAAACAGGCCGGGTAAGGAATTTAAAGATCCAGAACCAATGTCTTATGATGAAATGGTTGTGGAGATTAACCTCCGGTGAGCAAGCACTGTGAAAAGATGTAATACATGACAAATATGAAATGGAGGATCATTGGATGATGGTAGGAAGACCTCCTTTCGGGAAGATAGATGGCTAGAACAAGCATCTTTAAAAGCTTTGTTCCCGGATATTTTCACCCTAAACCAACAGGAAAGGACCATTGTGGCAGATATATGGTCAAATCAATGGTGGAATCTGAGCTTTAAAAGATCTCTGAATGACTGGGAGATCCAGAGGTTGGTGGAGTTTCAACAAGGTCTTGCGCAATTCAAAGGAACTACTGATGCACAGGATAGTTTGGGATGGCAAAATCACAATCAAGACAGTTTTAGTGTCAAAAGAGCCTATAAGAAGTTTAACCGTTGTAACAATCACAGGAATGGGTGGCCATGCAAGCTGATATGGAAAACTAAAATCCCCTACAAAGTGACTTGTTTTACTTGGCTTCTTGCTAAGCAGGCGGTTTTGATCCAGGAAAACCTTATGAAGAGAAATATTCAATTGAGTCCTCCATGCTTCCTCTGTGGTGAAGAAGTAGACACTGTCACACATCTCTTCCTTCCCTGTAGGATAACCAATATTTTGTGGAATGATTTCATCATGCTGAAGGGCATGAACTAGGTTATGCCGATGAGAGTTACCCATACTTTGAGGATATGGAACAGTTATGCAAGCATCACTGGGAATAAAGAGAGATGGAAAATCATCCCAGCTTGCATTTGGTGGTCTGTGTGGAAAGAAAGAAATCTCAGATGCTTCCAAGACGAGTAAGTCCATTCAATAGATTAAGATGAACTGCTTAGTTTTGTTTCATTTTTGGTGGAAACAGGAGGACAGGAAGATCTAGAATCAGTCAAAGATGTTTTAGGTTCCTCATAAATTTTGATATAGGGTTGACGATCTTCCTGCTTCTATCCACAATTGTATTTAGGAACCTGTCATAGGTTGTAGCAGGTTCTCAATTTTTTGTTTTGGAAGAGAATACAAGTCGTAACCTTCTCCAAAAAAAAAAATGACATCATCTGGTTATTTTTAACACCAACAACAATTAACAGAAAATGCATGAAAATGAACAACTGTGTGCCATAGAAATTCACATTCCCTGCTCATAAACATCCTAAGGGGAACAATTTCGTCAAAACATAACTCTCAGATAGAGGGCGCAAATTGACAGACATACCTGCATTAAAATCAGGATCACAGCAATGATGATCACTATAAGAATGGAAACTTGGCTCTGGGATTTCAACGATGATGAACACTTGAGCATGAAATCTCTACACAAGGTAGTTATGGACACAGTACTGCTACAGCTACCCAGCCGGGAATCTGCAGCTTGCTGGTTGTGCGGCGGTACTTGTGACCTGACTTCATTAATTATCTCGTCTAAGTTCTCCACATGTTCATTCGGCTGAGCACTTGTTACCACATCAGCAGCTTGACCATCAGCTGACAGAATAATTTAATCAGATAACATGAGATTGGGACCAAAGAATAGCCCAACAAACAGATAGCCAAAGGTGTGACACAAGAGGTTTCCAGTAGCACTACCTTTTTCCTTCTCTAACTTCTTTTGCTTCAACAGTTCATGCGCCTGAAATAAAAATCCACATCAATCTTTCAAAAACGGCTTTAAAGATCCTGAAAACTGAAAATAGATGAAATTGTCAAGGAAGAGGAATGTACAAGGGCAATCCATGTGGCATACACTTCTCGACATTCATCAACTGTCGACTGCACTATCTTCCCTGCAGAGATTCCCAAGCAATTAGCAGCGACACAAAAGTTCTCCTAAGGTGAACATCATAAGTTTCCTTTTCTTTGTAACTGCTTAAGCAGCATAACTTTTCTTTGTAACTGCTTAAGCAGCCAAACTAACAAGGATACACAGCCTATCTACCCACAATATGTGCAAGATACAATGCCTACGCCCTCCGCACCCTCATACAAGCTCACCAAAAGAAGCAATTGGAGATTACCAGATCCTGGACACATCTTCCTGGAGATGGAGAACCCAGGATATGGTAAAATATCTTTTGGGATCGGAATGATCTCTGAAAAGATTTGAAAAGTGCAACAATAATCAAAGCATTACTTTCCAATTAACACAGTACAATGTCTCGCATTTGTAGGTGGCCCTTGAAGCTCAGTTGCTTTTGGTTTAGTATTGTATTGATACCAGTAGTTCCTGTATTCTACTTCTTCTCTCTCTATATTGATTTATATGATCCTCATCACCTTGTACTCCAACCAAAATTTTCTTATGATCCAAATAATAAATCAATAGAGAGATATAAAGAAGAAGCCATTTGAACAAACATGTCTAATAAGCATATAGAAGCATTTGATTAATTTATCACCAAAAGCTCAAGTTTTTTTCGAAGAGGAGGAGAAGGCAAGATATTTTAATGAAAGTAATAACTTATTTGATGAGTTGGAGAAAACCCTGCATAGGAGGAGGACGAGATAAAATAATAAAAGCATGATGCCAAAGCCCAGAATTCGGTGCCTCTTAACATTGCAGCAAGATTTGATCACACTTGCTATCTCTTTTGAAAACTACATAAGTAAAACTTGAAAAGGGTATACGAGGAATAAAATATCACACCTACTATTTCTACTGAAGTCTACAGAAGCAAAAATTGAGGAAGCTATATGAGGAATAAAATAAGGATGTGCACCTCTAAACATAGTTTTCTTTGTAAATGCCACATTTATGTACACCTTCAAACTGCAGCCTCCTTCAGGATCATCCCCATCCTTTTTTACATCCCAAAAACCCTGATGTAAAAGACGCAGATATTATGAGCAACAAAGTATAAATAAGAAAATTTCAACACAACCAACAACAATAAGCCCACCTCCCCAATATACATACCCCTTCCTAAAACCCAAAAAGAAATCCTAATGCACAAATATATTCAAAATAATTGTGGACAAAAGAAGACATTGTTTGACGGTCTATGATTCTACTAGAAATATAATGGGCAGATAGAATACGGTGGATTACATTTAAGAGTAGGCATCACAATAGGTTTAGACAAACACACACCAATTACGCAGAACTATAGACTCCATAATGTTATCAAGAAAAAATGCTCTGCGGAGAAGTATCTGCTGTTCTTCATTCATAGATATTTCCTTCCGGTGGCAAAATCCTTATTTCTATATTCATATTCAAGCATCATATCAGAATCAGTAATTCTGAAAAATAGCTGTTTAGAGCCAACTATTATGTTTAAGTCAGCGAGCTCTTTGGAACCTTCGGCTGAATTTTTCGATCCCATGCAATTGGAAGTTTCTTCTTCCTCTTTCTCTTTTCATTCTCTGGTCCCTGAAAGGATGCAGAACACTATCAAGTTTCAGACTTTCAAGACTTTCAACCCTCTCAGGAGATGGAAGTTCCCGAACTTGATAATATTGAAGAGATCTCTCATGGGGCCGAAGGAGATTTACAGATGGTGTTTTACGGGGAACCATCACCATGCAATCTTGAAGAAATTTCTCCTACTGAACTTCTCATTGAAAAGGGCGAATCGGAAGCCTCACTGTGGGTACACATGAATATCATCAAACTTAGCAAACAATTTGGAGTCAACTTTGAAGGGTGCGAAGAGGAAGCTCTGTCTCTTTTAATGAGGATCGACAGTAGATGAAAAAAGCAGAAGAGAGATTGCTCGGCGGGCTCAGCACCTGATCGCAAGTCAAAGGGGCAGAAACAATTGAAAGGTTTGATCTCGAGCATTAAGTACAAGGATGGGCAACCAAGGAGCAAGGGGAGGGACAATCTAAAAGTAGATTAATGAAGATAAACATTCTATCATGGAATGTGAGGGGATTGAATGATGGGGAAAAGAAGGTTTAATTAAAACTTTATTTAATGAATGGAGATGTGATGTGGTGGTTCTAAAAGAAACAAAAATAGATTACCAACATAGCCAGGCACGTATGGGGCAACAGATGGGTGATTTTGTCAATCTTTGAGGCAGTTGGCAATAGCGGTGGTATTCTCATTATGTGGGACAAAAGGGTGCTGGAAGGTGAAATGGTGGAATTTGGTAGCCAAAGTATTACTTGTAAGCTCACAGACTCTAGACAAGACTTCACTTGGTTCATCACACGTGTGTATGGATCTAACAACAGAAGGGAGAGCTTGGATTTATGGTGGGAGTTAGCAGCTTCAAGGGGCTTGTTTAATGGACCATGGATGATCTGCGGTGATTTTAACCACCAGATTTTCTAATGAAAGCAGCAACAATCACAATCTCATGAGAGCTATGAGAAAATTTCTGATTCAATCAATGAACTAGAGCTAGTAGATCCTCCTCTTTCTGGGGGTTCTTTCACTTGGAATAAGGGGAAC
>JAABOM020000001.1:25023209-25047092 GCA_011800125.2 Solanum clarkiae
TGAAAAAGGACCTTGCAGAATTTGTGGCTCAATGTCCAAATTGCCAATAGGTGAAAGTAGAACACCAAAAGCCAGGAAGTTATATGCAATGTATAGATATTCCCACATGGAAGTGGGATATGATCAACAATGATTTTGTTACCGGTTTGCCTCGCTTATTTCAGAAGTTTGACTCCATATGGATAATAGTTGATAGACTCACAAAGTCAGCACACTTCTTACCTATCAGGAATGATTATACAACTGAAGAGTATGTCAAGCTATACCTCAAAGAGATAGTCAGGCTACATGGAGTCCCAATCTCCATTTTATCTGACCGAGGAGCTCAGTTCACTGTGAAGTTTTGGAAGTCCTTCTAAAGGAGTTTAGGGAAACAAGTAAATTTGAGTACAACATTCCACCCTCAAACAGACGGTCAAGCAGAATGCATGATTCAGACACTTGAAGATATGTTGCAAGCTTGTGCATTGGACTTTAAAGGTAGTTGGGTGTACCATTTGCTGCTTATTGAATTTGCCTATAATAATAGCTACCACTCAAGTATCAAGATGGCACCTTATGAAGCTTTGTATGGAAGGCAGTGTAGGTCACTAATTGGATGGTTTGAAGTGGGAGAAACCACCTTGCTTGGGCTAGATTTAGTACAACAAGCCATGAAAAAAGTTAAGGTGATACAATAGAGGCTAGAAACAGCCCAAAGTTGTCACAAATCATACGCAGATGCTAGAAGGAGAGGACTGGAATTCTCAGTAGGAGATTTGGTATTTTTGAAGGTGTCTCCAATGAAAGGGGTTATGAAATTTGGTAAGAAAGGAAAACTGAGACCACGTTACATATGGCCATATAAAATTACTAAGAAGTTTGGGCAGGTGGCATATGAACTAGACTTACCCCAAGAGCTTCGGTTCATCCAGTTTTTCATGTCTCAATGCTTCAAAAATGCATAGTTGACCCATCCGGTACAACTCCTATTGAGGATATGCTGATTGCAGAAGAACTCACCTATGAAGAGATACCTATTGCTATTCTAGATCGTCAGGTTAAGAAGCTAAGGAATAAAGTGGTAGCTTCAGTAAAAGTACTTTGGAGAAACCGATGTCGAGGACGCGATGAGATCAAAATACCCTTACTTGTTGGAAGCTAAATTGGAAGTCCAACATGCAGAATCGGAACAATAATAGGTACGTCTAATTGAATCGTAGTGTGTTGTCAAAGGTTTATTTAAATAAAGGTTTATACATGGTTAAGCTATCCAATATGCTGACATTCGAGGACGAATGTTCCTAAGAGGGGGAGGATATAACACCCCACATTTTACATTTACTAATTCTATGTAAATGAAATATGATATGACTTTTCAAATTAGCGTCAATTTTTAAAATGTGCTTGAATCTCATGTTAATGGGCGATATGTGCCTCTAATGCTTAAGAGGGTTGAGTGTATACATGTTTTGTGTTAAATTGAGTACAACACTAAATAAAGTGAGAGAGTTGAGGTACTTGTAGGACTTAATAAGTTAGTAGGTGAGTTACCTACTTTCTTAGCTTAAAATATCTAGCTAAATGGAGACGAGGCCCGACGTCGAATTTTTGCAAGTTCGATTATGAATAAAGTCTGTGTTAAGAGGGTAAATTTATCCTATATTTTATCATCGTAAATGGATCTTATATTAAGTTTGGAAGCATAGAAAACGGGACCAAGCCCATCCCAATTCATTTGAAAATTTGGCTCAAAGTAATTAAAGGGAAAGGAGAAGAATGGGAAGCAAAAGGCCCATTTAGTTGGAGACCCATTTAGGCCCAATTCTAAGGGATTAAGATGTTGCATTACAAGTGTATTGATAGGTGTCATTATCTGGTCAAAAGTACAAGAGAAAATTTGACACAAAAGAGTCTTTAAAAATGGATCAGAAGCAGCCCCTAACGTCATTCCACTTGAAACAATTTTTCAGCTTTCCTAAAGACTCTTGTCTTCTACCTATTTCACTTTATCAAGCTGCAAATACAATCCTCTAAGGCTCTTGAAGGAAAACCTGACTCTTGAAGGCAAAGGTAAGCAATTATAGTTGTATATTTAGTATGGTTTCTTCATGAAAAACAAGATGTATATGGTGGTATGTTGTGCTGGAAATTCTAGACAGCTTGTGTCCTAAAGATTGTTGTGAATTTTTCTTATTGCTCAAGAGGCTTCTCTCTTCTTGGTTGGCTGAATTATGAAGTAAGACATCTATTGTTAGCAAGGGATATTTTTTAAGTCATGTAATTAAGCTGTTGCACTACTCCTACAGCCTGCAAAGATGAATTACTATACAACGTCGTAATTGTACTTTAAAAGAAACTTGTGAGTTGATAATTGTAATATGTTAATCCATGACCTTACCCTGCTTTGGGACTATTTGTGGACTATCTTAAGACTGGTTTTATGTAGTAAAAAATATTGGATACAATTTAGGTAAAGCTAAAATAGATTCGGGATTGTTGACATTGAAGTGTGGAGAAGGGATGTAGCATTATGCTGCCTGTTTGTATGTTGTGAAGAATTATTATGTGTTGTAACTTGTAGGATATTGTAAGACTGTTAAGAGTCTGAAATAAGGTGTATATGACATGTATGCAGGAATGGTAGTTAGAAAATATGACTATAAGTGAAAAGGTTGAAGAAATGTCTTCGCGTTGATAATTAAACGTTTGCTGCCTGGGTGTTAGTTTTATGATATTGGGCTGCCAAGAACTGTTTCGTCGCTGCTAATACTTGTATTATTTCCTAATATACTGTAGGTAAATATTTGAGGGAAAGAAGCCACTCCAAGGTAGTAAAGAGGTCATGCAACGAGGTGTTTAGGGCTACTTGATTTCGTGTAGTTTGGCATGAAACATAGATCCCTCCTTGGTACATAAAGGCATTTACCAAACTCCGACATAACTATTAACTGTGTCTCCACCCTTTCATATGTTCACATGCTGCCATATATAATCATCTTCAAATATGCATGCATACGTAAACACAATGTTACATGGACTCTTGTTGCTAAATAAAGTTCATGAGTTGTTTCATCTCGTACGCATTTTATTATTTGTGTAAGGTGCTCATTTGATTGTCTTGTATGATTGTTTACATGTCGCATGTTACATTTGCAGTCCTATAGCTCCAATATTATGACCACCAAAAGCATAATCTCAAAGATAATTGAAAGATAAAGTGTGTTATTTATTGATGGTGGTAGCCCGAGGGGTGGAAGCATCACCTAGCCAGGGACAATCCTATCACGGGTAGTAGCTTGAGGGGTTAAAGAAGAACCTTACCAGGGACGATCTCAATACAGTTTTACCACTGATCAGCTGGTAACTTGTATTACATGTTGTGCACAGATTATACAGTAAAGGTAAAGTAATATAAAGAATATAAAGTATATGATTCCAAAATATCACCAAAGGTGGTCTCTTGTCCTACACCAGTGCATAGTTTCATTTGAGTTGTTACTTCATATATATTTTTTTTGGCCTTACATATTCAATATATTATCTTGTATTGACGTCCCTTCCGGAGGACCTGCATTTCATGTTGTTAGTACAGGTACTAGTAGATCTCCCTAATAGAGTACAGGATATCCAGCTACTGCTACAAGCTCCAAGTTATTTTAGAGCTTTGTGTGTGTCTAGAGCTTATATGTTTGTATCATACAGTTAGTCGAGGCGGGGCCTGTCTTGACCCTTGTCAGATACTTTCTCTTATCTAGAGGATTTGTAGACTATGTAAATTAAAGTGTGGCCATGTCTCTTACCTTAGACACTGTGGCCCCAACGGTCTAGCCATATGCATTTTTCTTTTGGCTTATTATTACTGTTTTCTTTCTTAAAGGCACAATGAAGGTAGAAATATCTCATAATATGTCTAAAAAATTGCATAGATATAGTTTGGTTCTCCCAAGCCTTGTCAGCAATGGGTTCCAGTCCGCCTTAATGAGACTTTGGTGCGTTACACATATGGGGAACTTGAGGGTTGTATTACAAAGATTAAGAGAGGAGAAATTATATGTCAAATATGACAAGTGTCAATTTTGGTTGGAGGAGTTGCATTTTTGGGTCATGTGGTGTCAGGGGATGGTATTAAGGTGGATCCTAAGAAGACCGATGTGATTAGAAATTGGCCTAGAACATTGACCTCATTCGATATTAGGAGTTTCTTGGGCCTAACAGGCTATTATAGAAGGTTTGTGAATGGGTTCTCCTCCATTGCTTTCCCTTTGATAAAATTGACTCAAAATAAGGTTAAGTCTGTGTGGATCAATGAGTGTGAGAGGAGCTTCCAAACATTGAAATACAAGCTTGTTTCGCTCCTACATTGTAATTATCAGATGGAATTGAGGGATTTGTGGTGTATTGTGATGCTTCTTGGGTTGGATTGGGTTGTGTGTTGATGCAAAATGGTAAGATCATGGCTTATGCTTCTAGACAACTTAAGGTACATGAAAGGAACTACCCTACCCATGATCTAGATTAGCTATCTTTGTGTTTGCATTAAAGATTTGGCGTCACTACTTGTATGGGGTGCATATTGATGTGTTTGGCGATCACAAGAGCCTCCAATATGTTTTCACTCAAAAAGATCTCAACTTGAGATAAACAAGGTGGCTAGAACTTCTTAAGGACTATGACATAAGTGTGCATTACCATCCCCGCAAAGTAAATGTGGTGGCAGATGCTTTAAGTAGGGTATTTATGGGTAGCCTAGCTCATATTGGTGGCAGATAAGGAAATGGCTGGGGAGGTGTACCGATTGGCTAGATTGGGGGTTAGATTGGAAGAGGTTGGTGATGATGGTATTGTTGTTATTGATAGGTCTAAGTCGTCATTAGTTTATGAGGTGGTAGCAAAACAAGATCTTGATTCCTCCTTGCTTGAATTGAAGGCCTTGGTGAAAGAGTGCAAAGTAGAGCTTTTTTCCCAAGAGGGAGATGGTGCCCTTAGGTATCAAGGTAGGTTGTGTGTGCCTTGTGTTGATGGTTTGAGGGAGAAAATCCTTGATGAGACCCATAATTCTTTTTATTCTATCCACCCTGGTTCCCCCAAAATGTATAGATACTTGAGGGATATGTATTGGTGGGGAGGCATAAAGAGGGACATTGCCAAATTCATTTCGGTTGCCATAGTTGTCAACAAGTCAAAGCCAAACATCAAAGGCCGAGTGGCCTAACCTATGACACAGAGATTCCCACTTGAAAGTGGGAGGTAATTAATATGGATTTTGTGGTTGAGTTGCCAAAGACTAGGAAGGGTTTTGATTCCATATGGGTGGTGTCTGATAAGATGATGAAATCGGCTCACTTTCTACCAGTTAAGACCACATATGGGGCTGAAGAGTATGCAAGGTTGTACATCCATGAGTTAGTGAGGTTACATGTGGCTCCTTTGTCCATCATATTGGATCATTGTGAACAATTTACTACACACTTTTGGAGGTCTTTTCAAAGGGATCTTGGTACAAAAGTTCACCTTAGTATGACCTTTCACCCTCAAACGGATGGCCAAGCCAAAAGAACCATTCAAACACTTGAGATATGCTTAAGACTTGTGTCTTGGAGATAAAGGGTAGTTAGGTTGACCATCTTCCTTTGATTGAGTTTGCATACAACAATAGCTATCACTCTAGCATCGATATGATTCCTTTTGAGGCTCTTTATGGGAGACATTGTAGATCACTGGTTAGGTGATGTGAGGTTGGAGAGGTGACTTTATTGGGACTAGATCTTGTTATGGAGGCTCTTGAGAAGGTTAGGATGATTAGAGAATGGTTGAAAATAGCCCAAAGTCATCAAAAATCCTATGCCTATGTGAGAAGAAGAGACCTTGAATTCAAAGTGGGTGATTGGGCCTATTTGAAAGTTTCTCCAATGAAAGGTATGGTCCGTTTTAGTAAAAAGGGGAAGTTGAGTCCACGATTTGTTGGTCCTTATGAGGTGATAAAGAGGGTTGGCAATGTAGCTTATGAGTTGAGGTTGCCTAGTGAAATGAATTTGGTTCATCTGGTGTTCCATGTCTCTATATTGAGAAAATGTGTTGGTGATCCTAATGCTATTGTGCCTCTTGATATGGTGGGTGCTGTTGAGGATAACATGACTTATAAGGAGGTTCCTGTTCAGATTTTGGATAGGCAAGTGAAGAGATTGAGGAACAAGGAGGTGGCATCCATTAAGGTCCTTTGGAGGAATCAACAAGTCCAAAGTGCTACATGGGAGGCCGAAGCGGACATGCAAAAGTGGTATCCTTATCTTTTCCACTCAACTCAATCCAACGGTACTAATTCTAAGTCCCTTATGTGATATCAAGTCATATATTTCAGCCCCTATGTCACTATTATGCATTCATGTTTAAGTTGGCAAACTTATGATGATTTTACACTTATGTTGAAATTTTGAAAATGGTGTTTTAAATGTAATGTTGCATTCTTGTTGGGGCTAATTTTTTTATGACCATTCTTGTCTTGTATGCCTCTTTTACATTCAGGGATGAATATTCCCAAGGGGGAGATATCGAAACGACCCCAAAAGTTCCCGTAAATATTCCTCGAAATGCTTGAAATTTTAAATTACATATATCTCAAAATCCGTGCATGATATCGATAATCCGACTTTATATTATTGTTCAGGGGGTCAAAAAGGTGGAAGAGGGTCTAAGGCCGATTTTAGAGCTATCAAATCACAATTTCAAATTTCCAAAATTTCAATTTCTAGAGTCGGTCCGCGACAGTGCCGCTACGCACAGCTGTCATGGAAATGCCTAAACTTGGTCTCCATGATAGGTCCACAACATGGACCTGTCTAAATTCTGCCAAGTTATTTTTCTTGCGGCCCAAGACTTTTAAGTCTTGGGCCTAAGTGTCCCCAAACGTGAATATACCTATACTTAGTCATTTTTAACCCTCATATCATTCTAAACATTCCTCAATACTCAGTCAAACACTTAGCCATATTGTTCATTCCCAAATTCAGGTCTCAAAACACTCATCCGAAACTAAGGATTTTCTTCAAGCTTCAAGTCTCCAATTTCAATCTTCATCAAGAGATTCTTCAAAGCTAAGATATATGGGCTTCAACCATTGAGTTCTTTCACCCATGGTTCCCTAACCTCCTTTCTACTCAATTTCCATGATTTAGAGTTGATTTTATAATTGGGTTTACTAGTATGAACATGCCTATGAATTATGTTAAAGCTATGTAAAGTTGTGACTATTTTGCTGTGTTTTGAGCTATAAATCTTGGATCTATTGTAAGATTTGAAGAGGGATTTTGATGAATGTTGCTTGAGGGTGTTGCAAGGTATTGATTGATAGTTTTACAATGGATTTTCTTGTATGATCTCATCTCTATATTTCATAGTTTTATACTAGCATTACACACCCTTTAAGTGTTTGATAAAATGTTCGGATATGGTTTCTTGAGGAATTAAAGGTCCAAAACATGAGATATGACATGATTGATATTATGATGATGAAAGAAGCTTATGTATATGACATAATCTATATAAAGTGTTGCACTAGACCATTCCACATTTGAAAGAGCCTGGATAACCTTGTCGGGAGGTTTGTACCTTGATAACCGAGGTGGGGGTTTGTACTCATAAACCATGTGAGGGATTTGTACTTCTCCACTAGGGTGATAAGGTGAAATTATCATCAACCATATAAGGGGTTCGTAACGCACCACCATGGTGATGGGGTGAGACCATCGTCAACCAACTAAGGGGTTTGTACTTTAGAAATCTAGCTTGGTCTCTTCTACACATATGATGACCTATGTGAGTATGAGTTACTTAAACATATTTTACTTGAGCATTGGTCATTCATGCCATATTATTATATGATGTCTATTGCCGATTATTATGCATTTTGACTATGATGCCTATCTCGTGTTGCAATGCATCCTACGTACTTGGTACATTCAAATGTATTAACGCATACTCTTTTCAACATAATATCACCATGTAGGAACCGGTGCCCAAGTTGATCATCCTCCTCCATGTGGCTAGTTCGGTACTACTCAAGCTAGTTGGTGAGTCCTCCACTTCAGGGACCTTAGACTATGTTATTCTTATTATGTATTGTGACACTCTTCTTTATATTCTACTTTGACTATGAGGGTGAGCCAAGGTGCTTTGTCTTGGCCCCTGCTCTTATCTAAGTATTAGAGGTGTTTGTTGGACATGTTATGTATCTATGATATGAGCATTGACTCTTTATCTCTTGATTATGATGTTATGCAAGCTTTCCCCTTAGCATTAGATTTAAGGCACATAATCAGGTTCAAAGTCAAGGAGGCCTTAGATTCAATTTTTGACAATTTCATTGAGTCAGGAACATCAATTCTAGTATGAATGCATGTATAGTCTGCATGTACAGGATTTTGAATGAATTTTGAAGGTTATTTCGAATCTTTGAAATTTATTGAAATGATTTTACTGTGTTTGGTATGAAGGCTTTGCTATAGCGAGGGCCTAGTCGCTAAAGTTACCTCCCTATAGCAAAGTCACTATATGGATGCCCGCCTATTTGACAGGTGTTGCTATAGAAACCTCAGAAAGGGGTTTTCAGACCCCTTGATGCCCAGTTTTGAACATTTTCTCTATTTTTAAACTTTGAGAGCTTAGCTTGGACGACTTTTTCTTGATGTTCAAAGGTTTTTTCTTGAAAAGGTATGTTTCACTCCCCTTATCATTATCTATTAATTATCCATTGATTTTAACATCAAATTTAGAGTATTCAATTGAGAAATTGGAGATTTTCATGAACTTGGAGTTTCCATGAAATCGATGATTATGAGGTCATTTCAAGTTTATTTTCCAATTGATTTTCACTGATGGTATTTTTGATCATGAGAGGAATATTTCCATCTAAAAATTTCAAGATTTTGGCAGTTAATTTTTGAAAGATTTTTTCGTTTTCCTTAAATTGCTTGATTTTGGTATTATTAGCTTCGAATTGTGATTGTATATTTATTTTAGAATAGATTGTGATGGATTGGATTCGAGCTGGAAGGGGAAGACACTTTTGTTAGAATGATTGTTTGAATAATTTGAGGCAAGTGGATTCTAAATTTTGCTGAGTTTAATTGAACTTGGTATTTCCTTTCTTTGGTTAAATAGGGGACTATGAAATGATTAGTGAATATGATTAGGTAATAGGGAATGTTATTGAGATGTTATGTATGAATTGACCCTTGACTTGATACATAATTGTGAACGATTTTGATCCTTGTGAAGGGGATATAGATTCCTATGAAATTACTTGTTGAGCTTGGCTCTTGTTTATATGAACATGTTTATAGAAGTACTCTATAGGTGATGATTGAAATAGTCGCATAGTCTAGTAATCGTTAGAGTTGTTGAATCAAATACTTGAGAATTATGGATTAAATAGAAAGTAGACTTGCGATACAATGATATAGTAGTTGATGAGAATGTAAAGTTGTACATATTATTCTAATTGTTGAACTTTGATTCATGTTACATGGATTTGTCTATTGAAGTATTTCATGTTAAATATTGAGTTAAATGCATATCTTGAGATATTGTTGGAAGTGTTTAACTAAGTACTTGTGAAATGTGGACTGAAATAATGAATAGTCTGAAGTTATAATACAAGAGGTTATTAAGAAACTTGAATTATGATATGATTTGATTATTATGTAATGTATTGATGATGACACATGACACAAGTCTTTAAAGAACAATGAGAATATTGAATGAATGATTTATGTGGGCATATCTTATACTTGTGAAAGTGATTATTGTATTATGATGACTATACTTGGTTGATATCTTGTAAGGACCCGGGCCTCGGGAGGCCTTAACGTTGCTTGAAAAGGATTTCCTCCAGGTTTTAGTTAAGGTGCCCTTCCTGGGACACCTTCACGGACCGTGAAGGTGGCTTGGACAGTTGCCTTGGCTGCCTAGGTGAGTTGGTGACATTCCAAGCCAAGTGACCCTCCACAGATCATTTCACAGCTCGTGCACCCCTCCATTGACCATAAAGGTGATCGTGGAAGGCGCCTTGGCCTTGGACTCCATTGATTAGCCAAAGTGGGCCACTACAGGCACCACCACAGCTTGTGAAAGCCACAATAGACCGTGGTGTTGTCCGTGAATGGGTCCTTAGGCATTTTTCCTTGAGAAAAATCATCGTCTCGTATCTTGGGGGCCCTTAACGACAGGCTTCATAAGTCAGAAGCCCATCGTGTAGAGGTCTAACTTATTTTTTATATTCAGTTTAATCAAGGGATTTATGGATAGTTGGTTCACTTCAAAGGTTTTTTTTATGAATTTTATGCCTATTCTAAGACCCCTAAATCAACCCTTATTCATTCAATGCACCTCATTGTAAAATTTCTAACACGCAAACTCTAAAATTCAAGTTAATGAACTCTGTTCAAGGCAAGCTTTGAAGATTCAAGCCACGGGATTCAAGAGTACTTCAACCTCAAGCCTAATTCACCTTAATATTCCTAATTTCTGCAAGGTATGTATGGTTTAGTCATGATTACCTTCCAATCATGAATCCCCAAAATCTATTTCTTAAGATTTCATGATTTCTAAGTAGAGGTGGCAAATGGGTGGATCCGACCGGATATGGATAGTTGAATATAGATTGAGCTAAAATGGATTGGATCACAATCTATCCATATAAAATATGAGTAAATATGGATTTCGTCAAATATGGTTTGGGTAAAAATGGTTTCAACCCATTTTAATCTCTTAAAGCAAAAAAAAAAAAAAATCAAAGCTAGATTGTTAATGCTCAACCCTATCACCCCTACCCTACTCCCAAATATATATATTTAAAAAATTAATTTTTCGTAAATTTTTCCTACTTCCATAGCCTATCACCCACCCATTCCCACCCCACCCTCAACCCTCATCCCAACCCTACTCGTCCCTCTATCACCCCTAATTTTTAAATTAGAAAATTAAGAAAAATTCGTCTATCCTATCCACCCCTCACTCATCCCGTACTCCTTTCTCACCCTATCACCATTTTAAGGAAAAAAAATTTCACCCTCAAGCCCCGTCGGACCCAATGCCCCAAATATTTTTTAAAAAAAAAATTCAAAAAAAAGTTTAGATTTTTAATCACCTCACTCCCCATTTCCACCTACTCCGGAGAAAAAGTTAAATTTTTTTACCACCTCCACTTCTACCCCCCTCCCTCCGCACTAGACCCCTTACCCCCATCCCACTCTCAAAATTTTTCTAAAGAAAAATAAAAAAAACAGATACTTTTTTTAACCCTTCAATGCCCCACCATCCATCCCCACCCCCAAAATTTTTTAATGAAAAATTAAAAAAATAAATTCTCCCCACTCCCTACCCCACCAAATCCCCTACGCCTAACCCCCAACCTCAATCTTTTTTTAAGAAAAATTTACCCCACCTCCCCACGTCCATTCTACCCCCGGTCTCCCTCCCACCATTCTCAAATTTTTCTTAAAGAAAAATAAAAAAAAAGTTAAATGTTTTCGCCACCTCCCCTACGCCAATCCCTTCCCCCTTGTCACACACATTTCAACCCTACCCCCCACTCCCGTCCCGAAGTTTTTTTTAAGCAAAATAAAAAAAAAATCACGCACAAATTTTTCTTAGTCAATAAATAATCTTTTTTTATGAGTGAGAAATCTATGGGTCTATATGAGTATCCATATTTTATCCATTTTAACCATATTTGTATGAGCTTTTAAAATAGACCAATCCATGTTTATCTATTTAGAAAATATTAGTGATCCATGAAAACAAATATAAGTTAAAAGGACCTCTTTCACCTTATATGGATTGGAATTACCACCTCTGATTATAGCGCTCCCAACACACCAAACTTGACAAATGTAATGGATCATGACCCAAGATCTGGGGCATGTAAAATTGTATAAAAAGGAAAGTATGCAACACACGGTGGTTCATTAGTGACTATTTTCTATCAGTTATAGAACTTTGTGTACTCAGAAGCACGCTAAAACATTTTAGGATGCTCCCCGAACTGCCTACTAAGTTCTATCTTTGCCATAGTAGGGGAAATAGGTCAAAATGGACTTTTGCACGTTAGCTACGGTCAGAGGTCGATACACAAACATATTGTTCTTTAAGGGCAGCTACTCATTGTGTTCCTGTGGAAAATTTTCTTTTAGATGAAATAGATGTTGTCATTGATATATGGCAACCGGAAGGTGACAAATTACAAAAGCAGATAACCAGTTAGACCTTATTACAAAAAAACCTATACCAGAACCATGGAGCTAACAAAGTCCAAAAAACTGTCCATGCTATTAACCAGGAGTAAGAAAATTCCACCAGCTAAGCAAAACAACTAAGGCTTGAATTGGAGTTGATATCCCATCGTTTGGGGCCCAAAGCCAAATTTCACATAGAGGCCCCACATATAAATTAAATAATATAATATACTAAGTGTAATCCTACAAATGAGGTCTCCAAATATGATATATACGGACATTATGGAGTTAGAATTTAAACAATATAATTTTTCAATAAAAAACATATAAATAGAATTAGAATAATAAAATCTGACTCAAAAATTTAAAAAATTATATCATGATATTGAAATAGTGTTGCAGTGAATAAGTTAATATAGTGATTAGTAGTGCTGATTAATTATACTGCTTGAAATTTGAAGAGGATAAAAAGTAAATTTGATCTTTTTGCAAACACATAATAATAGATTTCTTATAATGTAGAAACTTTGACCGCTTGAAAGACTTAAGAATATTCAATAATGAGATAGTAAAAATTCTGAAATTGGAATTAAAAAAAAAAAGAAAAAATTGGAAGAATATACAGTTCAAGACTTTTATTAACAACATATGAATTATTATCTTCCTTAAAATGTGTATATATGTTTTTCCCCTAAAAAAAGTAAATATAAAAATAATAATGTTGGTTTATGATAACCGTCATAATATAAATGAGGCATCAACAACATAAATAGGTACATAAAAAATGATGCTACAATTAACTAAACATTATTTCATTTCTCAATAATTAAAACGATCTCTATATTATATCCTTTATTCAATTATTTTTTTAATTTATCAATACTTGAATTCTTTTAATAATATTACATATACATACATCTTTCAGAGAAAGTGGGGCCCCTTTAGTGAATCCCGAACTTGCCTACGCTCATCCAAAACGGCCTCAAAAAGCGATCGGAAAGATCAGGGCCCTAAGCGATTACTTTAGTGGCCTTATGGTCGAGACGACCTTAATCATAACACTTATGGTTTCACACAACCCAAAAGATGCCTGGAGGAATCATTTCCTCACACCTTCTTGATGGTTTTATCAGCTCTCCAAAAAATCCAGCTAATATAAGCTTCCTTGATCGTTCAAGGGAGGTTCTAGGACAGTCCAAAAATAGGTTGGAAGAGATTCTAGATTTCAGAAGAGAGCAGTGAAGAAGTAAGTGATTGACACTCTCTAGGCTTTGATGGCATAGATAGCATCTGCTAATTAGAGCTATTTTCCTTTTATAAAGGTATCTTGAGTTGAAATTGCTTCCCTGAGTGCTGTCCAGGTAAAGCAAGAGACTTTTGAATGGTGTTTCTGTTGTCCAGATATGTCTCCAGGGACTTTTCTCAAGCAAACCGTTTTGAGAACACAACACATTATTGTAACCTTCTTTGACCGTGAACTTCCGGTCATTTGAGCTTCCTCATAAGAGCTTATCTGGTTAGAAGAGTTATCAGATCAATGATGTTTCTTCTTAATAAAGAACTCCATATGTTGTCCTCTCTATTTTGAGCCACAGATGAATCCCGGTTCCTAGCAATAAGGAATAAGCCAGGATAAGAATCCTTTAGTGTTTCATTTCCACTCCACCTATCTCTCCAGAATTTCACATTCAAACCATTTTCAATGTTAAAGGATATGTTCTGAAATAGGGCCTGACAAAAGCTGCTGATATGTTTCCAGGGGCCAACACCATGAGGATTTGTGCTATCCTTTGGACTAACATGATTCTAAGTTCCAAATTTGGCAATTATGATCCTTTTCCAATAGCCTGCATCTGGTTGTCCATACCTCTACAACCATTTCATTAGCAAGCTTTGATTATTTAGTTTAAGATTCTTGGTGCCGAGTCCTCCAGTAACTTTTGGTTGGGTGTTAATGGGCCATTTCATCAAAGAGAATTTGCAAGTTTCGTTGCTGCTTTCCCACAAAAATCTTCTCCTTTCAGTTGTTTTAAGATTGGGACTGCCATAGAATATAATGACATTATGTAGGTTGGGATGCTGTCAAACACACTAGTTATCAAAGTCAGCCTGCCCCCCATGGATAGGTACTGCTTTTGCCATGTTGCAAGCCTTTATTCCACTCTTTCTATCACTCCATTCGGTGGATTGAAAATTCGCATCTAAAGACAGCCTGAGGTATGTATTCTGCAGCTCATGACTTTTGCTAATACCTCCAAATTTTGGATAGATAATGCTCTTGAGCATGTTAATATGAAGGCTTGTTAAAGCTTCATAAAGGAGTAGAGTGGGGTTGAGATCTCTCAGCATCGCAGAATATCAATGTGTTGTCTGCATATAGCATATGTGTAACACTGATTGAGTCAATTGGATTACTGCACACCTAAAAACCTTTGATCTACTGAAACTCCTTTGCTTTACTTAGCATCTGAGACCTTCCATTTCTGCCTCTTCAAAAGGGTCATGTTCTTGAAGGTTGCATTTGGTCTCCATGCCTTGTCCTCCGTTTATAGTGCCTGATAATAATTCAAGATTTGCCCCTTTATTTCATCTTTGTCTTCCATGAGCTTTTGCCCCACCGAGAGTTTGTCAGTGCTGTTGTACCTTCTTTGGGAGTTTGCAATTCTCAAAAAATCTTAGTATTCTTGTCCTTCTTTGGGTCAGGAGCACCAGGATTCCTGTACTCAATATTTGCATTCTATTGCTCTATTGGATAAGTTCTCCATCCAAATAGTTAAATAGATGTTGCCAATGCTGCAGATAAAGAACTTCGAGATGAAATTCAGAGGCTTCAACAACTTGATCAGGGGAGAACCTGTTTCAGCGCTAGCAATGATAAAGGAAAAAGCAGACAAATTATTACTGTTGGAGATTCTCTTCCAGATGCATTGGATGACTCGACCATAACGAACAAGAAACACTGTAGGCAGTCTCTGCTCATTGTACAAGACATACATATACTTTCTCCCATGGAAGGACTCCCGAAAAGACCTAGTACGAATTCATATAGGTACTGAGGAGGTCAGTGCTACTCTCCAATTTCTATCACATATGCTAATTTTTATGCGGTAAGCTATTTCTGACCATCAAATATTTTGCAGCCTGCATGCTGTCGAAGAAATGTTGACATTTCAGGTTTTCCCAACTTTAGTTGTTAATTCAGCATGAGATGTCGCTTCTCTTATGTAACTATTATTTGATGGAAGATTTTAGGCGATGGTATAGCTGACATCCTCTCCAGCCTCGTTCATCTTTCAAGAGCTTGTCCAGTGGTTAGTCGGTATGAAATTTTCTACGGTGACGAAAAATGAAGAATTATGCATATCAGCTCTTCATGAGTCGAGCCGTAATTTCTAAAGGAATTTTGTAGTCCTGGATCTTGCTTCATTCTTTTGGCCTCTTTTCTTTCTTTCTACTCCTACTGCCTAAGCTGTAAGTTGACATCTTTGATATTTACAGAGGCGTTGTTGAAGTTTCAATAGTCTTAGGAATGTGCCTTATCTGATGACTCAAGTTTTATTTAGTTAAACTTTTAGTTTCTTTTTGAATTTTAATTTGACCTAAGAATGACAACCTTTGGTAGACATGCAAGGAATGTGTACGGTAGATTCGTGTGGTTGGGTCCTTCACCGGATTTAGAGCACCGGGTTTGCTTTTTTTGTTTTTTTTACCTAATAATAACTAGCTGGGTATGTTCGATTGAATTGACAACTGAAATTCGAAAATTTGTATAAATTAAAAAATTTGGGATTAAGTCTTGTCGATGGGAGTCAAGATAATCTGAAAAACAACCTCAATTAAGAAAGTTAGTTGCTGAAACTCGAAATGATGCTCCCTAATAATCGTTAATCGTGATGATTTATAAGAAATAATCTGATTGTTACATCTTTAGTTTCAATTCTATCTGGAGATAAGTACTAAAAACATCCTCGAACTTGGCACAAATTACTAGTTTCGTCTCTAAACTATTACTTGACTTAAAAACACCTCCCAACTTAGTGAACTAAGCTTAATAAATACACCCTCGAACTTGACATGAATTATTAGTTTCATCTCTAAACTATTATAGGCTTAAAAACACTCCTCAACTTGGCGAATTGGGCTTAGATATACCCCTTCCCATGCCACATGGCAGATCTCCCCATTGTCCTTTCCTTTCCAATTGAAAAATATGGCATTGTTATAGTTGCTCTCTAGAATCACATTGCACACAGAGAGAACTATAAGGTCTAAGGATAAAATAATGGTGTGAATTACCTAAAAGTCTGTTTGGTCATCTAGCTGGACTAACTATGTTTCCACAGTTTTTTGAGGACATGTATTGTGCTTTATGGTCTTTGGTGGCTATTTGTGCAGGGTTATCTTTTAGTTTGACGTTGACAAAGAATGCATCTACAGAACCAGAATTGGTATATCGCGTATTGTCTTTGCGGACTTTTGAGAGAATGGACGCTGAATGGATAAGGGATACAATCTTATTCATCCCGAATATGTGTCCGCTTTTATTCCAGAGGGTGTTTCGTGTTATCAAGCTCGGTTACTGAGCTCCTTTCTCATAAGTTTCCAACCTGGGACCTGATTGGGTTTAGTTTGTGTATATGTCCGTCCAACTTTTTGGGTTGAGTTTATATTATTATATATTCTTGAGCAGAATTTGGCCTTTTAGAGATTGTTTATTTTTACTTTTACACAATTGGAAACCTATATTACGGTAGAGCAAGTTTATGGGTTTGAACGGAGTTTTGCATCTTTCTTTTTTGCTGAGTTTACATTTTTGCTTGATCCATCAGGGAGGTAATTCATTTAGTTTTTTTTTAATATGTCATATTCACCCTGCCACCTCTCAAAACAATTTTGATGACATTCATTGGAACAACTGACTTATGTACAAGAAAACAACCAAATACCAAAAAGAAAAATGAAAACAATAACCAAGGAAATCCAAGAGGGACAATAGAGGTGTATGGTGGAGGAAACAATGTTGCCTCCTGTCATCCTAAGATCAAACGACTCTAAATCTGATCGAAAAGGGAAGATCTCTGGTAATGATTACCAGTGGACCAACATTTCTTCAATTTTACTGTGTTAAAGCTCTTGCCCCTGCAACTTGTATAAGATAACTCTCTTGCCATCCAACATCAAAGCAATGTCTGCACTGTAAAACCCACCCGTGGTTGAAAGTCTTACCATCTTCTCTACAGTTTCAATGTCTACCTCCATCCTCAACTCCCAATCTTGTGTTCCTATTATTGAAAATCCAAAGCTTCATCCTTTTTGGTGACAAACAGATACACCCAAGCTTCGTCTTATACTAAAAGAACTTGTGAAATGGATAATAATCTTTGTATTCATCAAAAGCGGAATTTGGAGGAGAGAATCTTGGAAATGCCTCATCCCCATCATAGTTCAAAGCCATCACCTGATTACCATTTAGTTTGAAATAAATCAAACCACCTGCATGCACAACAGGAGTAACCTTGTTAAAGAATGATCGTAAAGAATGATCGTGAAGGATCAACAAATTAAATCTTTTCCTTGTCTCTACTCTCAAGATTCTGAATCAAAACTCTCTCATCGATAATAATCAATCCCTTGTTTCCAATAATGATGATAAGTCGTCCAAGATGACAACCTTATAATCTTGAAGTGCAGAGGATTTGATCTCAGTACAATGAAAGCAACTTTAATTTGTTAGTATAATAACGAGTTCTTGAATTAGGAAGTTTTGCCCATCGATTAGTACTAGGCTTATAGATTGCTAGGATTAAATATCATCACACACTCAATTTGTAAACAAGAAGAGAAGGAAGAAAAACTTGAAGAAGTAATCACTCTGTCTCTCTCTCTAAAGGAGGAGAACCAACATACTAGGATGCAATATGATGAATTGTATGCTTATATCAATATGACAAGATGATATGATTTAAATGGAATTAGAACAAAGGGAAAGCAAAGATAGACCCGATAAACAATTGGAGAGCAACAAGATAGATAGCATAGAAGAATAATTGCAAATGATCACAGTCCAAAGTCAACAAAAATCGTCTAAACGAGTTTCAAGAAGAAGCAGAGAGATGACTAAAATGTTAGAATTAAATTACTTAAAGCATGCATAGGTAAGTAACTTGAATCCAAAATGTTTAAATATAAAAAAAGTATACAACAATCTATTTACACATCAATACATCCCCATAATGTGATTCTATTACACCAGTGGAGTTTTGATCCCAAACTTAGAACTAAAAAAACCCTTTCAACAATCCCTCCAACATCACTAATGATGACATCATATTTGCCAATAAAATTAATGATAAAAACAACACTTTTAGGAAAAAATGTATTCCAAAATAAATTTTTTGAGTTGACAAAAAAAAAGTAACCTACACTTCTACTATAACATCTCATTTCGGGGATTCTTAGTAGCTTAGTTGGTTGGCTACCTGAACTCCCATCTTAGCTTGTTGGTGAGGGTTCGATTCCCCACATTGTAATCCCCTCCCCATTCCCCTTCCCCTTCTCCTAGCCCCAATTTTTTTTTAAAGAAAACATCTCATCTCACATCAAATCATTGACTGTCTACCCACAGATACATTGCCAAGACTTCCTCTGCACCTAATAACAATTGTTGTACTAATTAAAAAAACACTACAAATCTCGATGATTTTAAAATAGAACTGCCACTTCCTATTAGAGATTCCAATAATTAATATAGATGTCCCCTATTTATAGAAAAAACACTATTAAAGGAATAGAATATAGCAAGCAAAATATTCCCACTACCACAATTACTACAATAAAAAACACTTGTATTAAAAATAAAATATCTACCTCTATCAACTCTTTAATAATATAATTTTTGAATCTAACACAAAATGCCAAGAATCTCCTTTTTAGCTCAGCAGAGAAGACAACAAGAAAACCAAGCTATTTCCACTACCAAACAGGTCACTAGAAACATAAGCTCAAATGACTCCAATGAACAACTAAACTCCATTTCCTACACCTCTCTCTACATTCCTAACATTTTTGATGACCTTGGGGGAACACCTTTTATGCAACTCTATCTTCACACACCCCAGAACAATAACAACAACTCGATACCCCAACTATGACTAGAAATGAGTACGTAGTCTACTGGACTAGGATTTTTCATTTACAACTTTAGTGGGACTACAAGATGTGGTGGTAGAAGTAAGTAATCCCTATCAAATATAGATGTCCCCCTATTTATTGGAAAATACATGAAATATGTAGAATATAGCAACCAATGTATGTATTTTTAGTACCACAGTTACTATATTAGAAGATACTTTTATTAAAAATTAAATATCTATATTTATCAGCTCTATAATAATAGAACTTTCGAATATATCAAAAATATGCCAAGACTCCCCCTTTTAGCTCAGCTGGTAAAATGACTAGTGAACAAAGCTCTATTTACACTACCAAACAGAGAACTAGTAAGTCAAGTTCATACAACTCCAATGAACAACCAAACTCCTTGTCCAACCCCTTTTAACATTTTTGATGACCTTAGGAGGAAACACTTTTTATACAACCCAAGCCCCCACCCCCAACCAGGATATGGTGATAGTAGTATGGAACTTAATATTCACTGCCTATGTAGTCTTGGAAGGAATAAGTCTATGGATGGAAGCTTAGAACAACCACCCCTGGATGTCTTCAGTCTTACAACATCCATTGTTCTTTCCTTTTCCCCAGAGTTTGTTCTAGTATCATCATTTTGGGGGGATGCCTCCTTTCAACCCCTTGAACTAGGTAACATGCAATAAACATGCAATCTGATTTCCCAAATAGAAGAATCACAAATCAAAAGACCATTCAAGCATACCATTGGATGATTTACCAAATTGTAAGGCAAACTTAAAAAGGAAAAAATTTAAGAAAGAGGAATAGCAGTAAAGGAAAATAGAGAATGAATCTAAAAAGAGGAAGAGAACATCTATTCCAATGCCAGAAGCCACAATGAAGTGCAGCCTCAGGTAATTCAAACTTTATATATCAAGGTTGTCAGTGATGGTACAGTGTTCTCTTTGTCCAGATTTGCTACCTTGAGGTTCATTTTGCATGATCCTTATCAGCAAGACCACGCGTTAGCATTGCTTTACAAAAGAAAGAACTGCCATGAAAATTTTCATATAAAACAAGATGCTTTACAAAAGAAAGAACTACTATGAAAATTTTCATATAAAACAAGAATGATACACCTACCTACTCACGCTACTCTTTTGAACATGGCAACTAATACTAATACTCTTTTTTTAAGTAAAAATTACTAAGGGCGAGGAATCCGATTGGTAAAAACTTTGGGTAAACCAGGATATGGTAATAGTAGTGCGGAACCTAACATTATGTAGTCTTGGAAGGAATGAGGCTAGGGATGGAATCTTACAACAACCACCCCTGGATCTATTTAGTCTTACAACATCCCTTGTGTTCCTTCTTTTCCCAAAGTTTGTTCCACTATCATCCTTTTGGGGAGATGCCTCCATTCAACCCCTTCAACTAGGTAACATTAATAGATCCGGTATTTTTTCCACCTTAATTATTTCTTTCCTCAGTAGATCATGCAACTGAAATCACTTTATGGAACATCCGAGTATTGAAGATAAAAACAACTACATGCAACTCAATAAGAGTCCACACCAATTTGGAGGAAACTCACCCCATGATTGTCTCAAACTATTTAGCCTGAAATTCTTAGGTACTATGTCCGAATCATCCCTCCGCTTCCTTAGATAGACTAGTACAAAATGTAAAGTGGATCAAAATCTAGAAAACCTAGAGGACATATTAGAATTGGTGACGGAAACACAAACAAAAATCATGATATTAAAAGAAATAAAAGTATAATTATTCAAAGAGATATTGATAAAATATGTATTTTTATTTACCCACTGAACTTATGAAAAATCTTGATAGATATCTAGATTTCATGCAACCAGGAGATAGAAAATTGTATAGTCATCATAAACCTAACCTAATGAATGGAAAACTTTTGGTTGTGGGTCAATTACCATGGATAATCATACCCCACTTTAATAGTTATATGAATTTCATTATATTGAATTGTAGGGGGTGGAAATGGATCTAATTTTAGGAGAAGCTTTAGGTACTTGATCGTCTGGCATAGGCCTCCTCTTGGTAGATAACTTTTCTTTCACTAAAATGGTTCAACTTTCTACTGTGGGATTTGGTGGAATAGTTATTCTATAAGATGACTCCCAACTAGAGTTGGACGAGAACACATCTTCTGGCTAAGAAGCTAGTGCAATGATTACAACATGTTCAACTATTAATTCATGGTTATTTTTTAGTTGTATATATGCTAGTTTTTGCAGGATTATCATATGACTTCATCAAAAAATTTCAAGAAAATAAAATACACATATAATGGTAAATGCCTAATAGGTGGAGAATTTAATGAACTACTCAGTAGTACAAAAAGGACAGGAGCTAGACCCAATAATTAATCCTGTACTAGTGAATTTTTGAAAGTAGTTAATTATTATGAATTAATAAACATGGGCTTTAAAGGAGTAAAATGGGTGTGACTAAATAAGCTCTTTAAAAATAGAACAAAACCTATCTTTGAAAGACTTTACCGCTTTTTTGCCAATGAAGAGTAGCTTTACCAATTTCCAAACACCAAAGTACAACACCTTCCTCGTATTCACTCTAACCACTTTCCCTACTCCTATCATTGTTTCAAAATCACAATAGTAAGTGCATAAGGTCTTTTAAAATATTATTCTACAAAGCTAGGAGGAAAGAAGGGGATATTTTAAAAGAAATTCCAAACTCTGCAAATAAACAACTGAACATTTGTAAACGTTTACCACAAAATAAGAAAAACGATAAGGCTAGAAGGAATTCAAAACTTACAACATTATACAACTAATTTCTTCATCCAAAAGCTGAAAATAGAACTCACTAAAAACTATAATCATCTTCTACAATTAGAGGAATGCTTCTGGAAACTTAAGTCAAGTGTGAATTGACTAAATGATGATGATTCAAACATTAGATTACTTCACACTACAACCCTTAACAGAGAAGGAGAAATATAATTGTAGTCCTTCAAAATAGCAAGGGAAGTTGCCTCTATGATCTTATGAATATTACAAGCATAACTCTCTCTTATGTACTTATGTAACTTATTGCGCTTAACTATACTAGACATTCTATAACCCATTGTTTCCTTGACCTTATCGAATTAGAAATATTCCATCTTACAAAGCCATTAAACCATATGGTCTATATCTCTTAGTTCACCCTTTTTTCTCTAGGGAAACCATTTTGGCAAGAAACTAGTGATGGAGTCTTGTGGTAAGCTATAGATACATGTTCTTGATTCTTCTGCAAGGTAATATTTGAATACTCAATCTCAACATTATAGTATTCTCAGGGTATGTTAGTTTATATGTATTTGGGTGCACACCCTTATAAAGTTCCTCAAGTGCTGATGGTGATCAATGATATCCCTATGGGTTAATGCTTTCAAAAATGAGTGCATAACAAAAGAAACAAACAGAACTCATGTCTTCCTGGGGGGCTGGGGGGGGAGGGAAGTAAGTTTAAGGACTTTAGACCTATAAGCTTGTGTGACACTGCTTAAGAAATTTACAAAGGCATTGAAGTGTCAATAGTCTTAGAAATGTGCCTTCTTTGATGACTTAAGTTTTATTTATTTTAACTTTTAGTTTCTTTTTAAATTTTAATTTGACCTAATAATAAAAACCTCTGGTAGAAATGCAAGGTATGCACATGATAAATCTGTGTGTTTGAGCCCTTTATCGGATCTGCGAAAACTTTAGTGGACCATGCTTGCTCTTCTTTTTAACCTAATAATAACTAGCTGGCTATGTTCAATTGAATTGAAAACTGAAATTTGAAATTTGAAAATTTGTATAAATTAAAAATTTGGGATTAAGTTTTGTCAATGGGAGTCGAGATAATCTGGAAAACAACCTCAATTAAGAAAGTTAGTTGTTGAAACTCAAAATAATGCTCCCTAATAATTATCAACCTAGATGATTTATAAGAAATTATCTTATTTGTTATATCTTTAGTTTCATTTCAATCTGCAAAACTGAAACTTTTTCCCTTGGGGTTTGATTGATTTTTTCTTTTTCGAAAACTCCTTTCAAAATTTTTGAACCAAAATGCCACCTAAGTTCCAGTACTATGATTTTATCCACTGCTGCAGTAATGTAACGTTGTTTGAGTGGTGAACTCTTTCTATATTTTTAATGGTTTAATTTGAGCTAAATGATTGTCGCTTGATCTTATTATAGATATTCTACTAGTAACTATTTTTGGTTAAATTAAGTAATTTGACCATCGAATTATTTTTGAATCATAGTGTTCTTAATTATAACATTTTCATTTGCCACTCAAGAACGGTCAGTTGGCAACTGAATGAAAAAAACTTATCAATAGCAGGCTTGTCAGTGTGTTAATTTGTGAAAATCGCTAAATTGGAAAGTAATTACTTGGTCCGCTTATAAGCCAACTCTTTAATGTTGAACTTTATTTAGATGAATCAGAATTTTCAATCTCCCCATTGTCCTTTCCTTTCCAATTGAAAAATATGGCATTGTGATAGTTG
>JAABOM020000001.1:25066053-25081812 GCA_011800125.2 Solanum clarkiae
AGGTCTGCGTACAATCTACCCTCCCCAGACCTCACTTGTGGGATTTCACTGGGTATGTTGTTGTTGTTGTTGTTGTTGTTGTTATCAAATTTATCCAATTAACTGCTTTCCATAAGAAATAGTTGACTCAACGGTAAATTATAGGAAAAAATATATAAAGTAGATTTAATTTGAAATTATTTACCTTTAATAGACCAAATCTAAACTATTTACCTTTAATAGACCTACTATCTAAATTATTTACCTTTTTACCCACTTATTCTTTTTTATTTCGCGTGTTGACGTCATGCTAACGTCAGCATAAGTATTATAAAATATACTCTTGGGGTATATATACCATATGATATTATATAGAGTGAGCTAAGTCCTTCGTGATAATTTGGCAGTATATTGATACTCAATTGGTATATAGGATTTTTTTCTTAAGAAACAAATAAAAAATTATTAAACTATAAATTAGTAGAAAATATATTCGTTATATACTTTGTCGGTATATTTATACCATATTGATATCATATAAGATTGAGCTTAATTATCTGTAATATCCTGTTGGTATTTGTATTCCATATTGGTATATAGTACAAGTAGGTGCTGATGTTAGCGTGACATCAACATACAAATTTTAATATTAGGGTGGACAAAATTTTAATAGTATGGGAGTACAAAATGTAAAGGGGTATATGAATGTAAATAGTTTGATTTAAAGGGGTACACACTTAGTTTTTTCATTAATTAGATAAGTACATAAAATAGACCTAATTTGAAATTATTTACCCTTAATAAACCCAATCTAAATTATTTACCATGAATGAACCAATTATCCAAACTATTTACTTTTCTACCCATTTACCTCTTTTTATTTCGTGTGCTGACCTCACGCTGATGTCAGCATAAATACTATGAAATATATTCTGAAGGTATATATATACCATAGCAGTATCATATAGAATGAGCTCAGTTCTTTGTGATACTATGGCGGTATATTGATACCCAATTGGTATATAGGATTAATTTTTTAAGAAACAAATAAAAAAATTATTAAACTCTAAATTAGTAGAAAATATATTCATTATACACTTTGACGGTATATTTATACCATGTCGGTATCATATAGGATTGAACTTGATTATCTGTGATACTCTGTTGGTATATGTATATCCTATTGGTATATCATACAAGCAGGTGCTGACGTCAACATGATATTAGTGCACAAATTTTAATATTAAGATGTTAAAATTTTAATAGTATGAAGTTACAAAAAATAAAAGGGTATGAATATAAATAATTTGATTTAAAGGGGTACAAGCTTAATTTCCCAAAATTAATCTCAAATCACAATAATTCCTTATGGGCTTCCATCCCAAAGTGGACCCTTTGGAATGTGGACCTATTTTGATAAAAACAAATTTTGGGGCCTAGAATTGGTGGGCTTGGTCCCACTTATTCAAGTGGGCAATAAGTTTTTCTAACTTATTTTTAAAAAAAAAGAAAAAAAGAAACTAAATTAGAAGCATTTTTATTTATATACAAAACTACCTAACTCTGCAAGAAATTACATTGTCAATTCTCTATTTAATGACAAAGAATTAGAAGTGGAAAGTAAGTAGTGAGCACCACAATAATTGCAAAGTGGTTCATGACTTCATTTTAGAGATTGATAAAATTGAAACGAAATTCATAAAAACTAGAGACATTTAATAATAAAAAATCACAGTTCAATTATTTAAGTAATATGTATTATTTATTAAATTAATATAAATATTAGATTATTTTCATATTTGGCACAATGGACATCCATGATGTATATTGTTCAACCTGGCTCAACATTCTTCACCATCAGTTGTTCTTGATTTGACGTCATCATATGAACTTGTATTATGAGCTCTTCACTTCGTTCTATTTAGATGTGGAATTAGTTTTAGATCTTTTTTTCAGAAGTTTGCTAAACTAATCCTTTAGGATGACCTAATGGTTTGAGCTTGAGACTTTCATCTCAAGTTCGAAAATTCTCGCCAACGAAAGCTAGAGGTTTGTCTTCTGAGTCGAGCTCGTTGCATCAGACTTATCTAGTGCGGGTTACCTCTCCTATATGATTAGCAAGCTATTGCACAGTACACTCAAAAAATAGCAGCTGTGGATTTTTCTTGCTATAAAAAAAAAAGAAGATTGCCAAATTAAAAATTTAATGATCTTTTTCTGCAACATCACTTATTTGTCTGTCCTCCGTCATGAACGTCACATGCAGTCCCTTTTCCCTGGGATGATTTTAAATGAAATGCTCCTTAGTCAGTGCAAAGATTTACAACTAATACAAGCAAGGAACAGCAGATTATAATAAAGTTAATTTTTTCTTTATCTCTTGTGGACCAAAAACCTAAGTGAGAAAAGAATCATCTCTTCCTTTGAATAACAACCCTCACTTTATTTTCCCTTTTCCTAATTCCAATACTACAACACTCAAGACTTTCAAACTCAATGTTTGCCTCTTTTCAAAAAGCAAGGTGGAATGGGGTTGCCCCACAAGAAAAAAGAATGATTTAACAAATCAACACTTCTTTTTAAAGCTTATTGTGGGAATGACCAACTATAGTATATGTTGAAAATTGTTACTCAAAATAATTATATATTGAGCTAATCATTATAATCACTATAAGTTTCAGCTTTCATGGGATTGGTGAAGGACCTACTTGATTATGATGATCTCCCCCATTATATATGTTGCCACTTCATTCATCACATTATATGCGTACTTAGCTATTCTCTCTTTTTTCATGCAATCTAATCATGAAGAAATTAGCTTATTGACTTTTTTTTCTTTACTCCATTTTCTCTATTTATACTACATAATTGATTGACTGTAAAATTTAAATTTTTTTAAAAAAAGATGTCTGAAATACCACATTAGAATTATTTTCTATGTTTCATTTTATGTAACACTATTTCCTTTTTGGTCCGTTTCCCAAAAAATATCACCTTACTTTAATTGAAAATAATTTACCTTTAAAATTTCCTTTTTTTACCTTGAAATGATTCTTAGCCACACAAATATCTAAAAATGATTTTAGACCACAGATTTTTAAAAATCCTAATTTTTTTCTTATATATGGTGCTAAGTCAAAAGATGGCACATAAAATGAATCGAACAAAGTATAATAAAACAAGAATTAAATTAAAATAATTACTATACAAAAAATATGTTTTTCTTTGGATTGAACCAAAAGAAAAACATCATCTAAGATTGAAGATTGAAGTCAATAAGCTTAAAATAAGACAGTAGTGACTTCACGATAATAATAACATATTTAGTATAGTTTTATCAATAAAAATAATAATATAATATGTACGCGGATATTACACTAGGACTTTCTTTCAAGATAATTTTACAATCTGAATTGTATTCACTAATTGAATATTTTTTCCCCTCTGATTTAAAAGCCTTTTTTTTGAGTGTGCCAATTGGACAAATTAAATGGACAACACTTTATAATATATTGTCCCACTAGGTACATATTTGTGGATGATGATTTCAAATTTACTGTGATTCTAATATGTACCTCTTTTTGACCAGTCAATAATAGGGACAATTGTGAGTTTTGAGTGGAGAATCCTATAACTTCTTGCTTTATCTTTTACAAAACTAACAAGGGAGGAGACAAATTATAAAACTTAAATGTGTAACACAGATAATTTCCAATTTTGAAGATATAAAAATAAAAAAAATGAACCTTATGTTTGGGATATATTCAATATGATCTCTCACATATACTTTGAACGATCTTAGTGTTTTAAATTGGCGATAAATGAATAATATTGTGTGTTAAATCTGACGAAAAAGTGAAGAGAAAAAATTTAGTAGGAGGTGTCATTTTTGCAAATATTGATCTATTATGTTTGTTTCTTCTTTTTGATTTTTCAAATCTCACCTGGTATTCATAGTCCATATTGGAGTCTCAATTAAATTCACCAAAGATTAGAATTTGAAATCTCTGATTAAAGGTGAAGCAGTTCCTTTATTGCACCATAATCCATATTAGTATCTATTATGTAATGATTCTTTTAAGAGACTATTTTAAATCATTCACGATGTTTAAGAGAATTATTTTAGATCTACCTCAAACCATAAGAGACATTCTTTTTTTGTCATTTTCTCATATGTAGTGTAATGAAGCAGTATAAATAAACAAATGGTCTTCTTTCTTAGTTTTTTATAATTAAAATATTTATTTCCACTAATCTTCTTTTAGTTTAATTGGCTTACTGTACAAGCAAATAATATGCCCACCAAACTACTTTAAGCATCACAAATAGAATATTTAATTATTTACTTGCTTATAATATTCATAAATTCTCATTTAAGTTCAAAATTAGG
This sequence comes from Solanum clarkiae, assembly GCA_011800125.2. Classification (NCBI taxonomy): domain Eukaryota; kingdom Viridiplantae; phylum Streptophyta; class Magnoliopsida; order Solanales; family Solanaceae; genus Solanum; species Solanum clarkiae. The sequence goes on from JAABOM020000001.1 coordinate 25,070,423, forward strand.
TAAAACTATTAGAAAAAAACAAATATAGCATTATCTTTTTAATTTTCAGTAATCACCTTTTCAGTTTTTTACGTTGGAGAGTGTAATGCAATTAGCAACTTACATGTGATTAATAGTTTAGTCAAAGTAGCAAGAGACACTAGGAAAAGATATTAGTATTATCTTATACCATGAAAAGCACATAAACATTTAAAAATAAATTATAGCCTCTGGAAAATGGAATTATTAAACAATATGATATTACTAGCTCTGCTAATTGAAACTAATAATTGACCTAAGAATGTTAAACTAGTAGTAATTCTTTGACTGAAACATACACAGACATGTGTAGCTTGCAAAAATATAATATATATATATATTTTTAAAAATAATCAACCAATGGTAATTGTGTTAAAAATATATATACGTACTCTATCCATTTCAAAATTTATTTATTTTATTTTGATCACTTGGTATGAAGTTTAAGACGTAAAGAAAATTTTTGAATCTTGTGATCTTAATAAATTAATGATATATGAAATGTATTAAAATGTCTTTTAATTATGTAATCTTAAACGTGTTGTATGAAAAAATGAAATTAAGGAATTATTAAAAAAGGAAAAAATGTTTTTTAAACGAACTATAAAAGAAAATGAGATAAATAAATTAAAGTGGATGAAATATATATACGAAGTAGGTCGATAGATTTATGCGTATTATGCGCCATGACTGTACAAAATTTTCTTTACGTTTTATTCTAATTTAATCGAAGGTACTGGATTAGTGGGTAAGAAATGGGCAAATAATCACTAATTGGACAAATTAATACTTAATCATTTTTTCAACAATAATGCTTAGCCATATTTTAATGTGAAAATAAAATTCGTTCGGTAGACACTCTGCTCAAAATAAGTGAAAATAAAATAATAATAACAAAATAACTAAATGATCAAAGAAAAAAAGAAACAAGTTGTAGGAAAAATTAAAGAATGAGATACTACGTAGATACTAATTAATGCTATTAAATAAAGGGAAAAGACTAGCCCATGTATAAAAGTCATATGATATCGCTCGACTATCTACTTTGCCAATTCAAATTTATTTTTACCCCTTGTTTTTTCTTTCCTATAGTCAATAGGGGAAAAAAAAAGAATTAATGAATTCAAAAATGAACTAAAATTAACAATAAATTCAAAAATTACTAAAATTAATGAATTCTGTCGAATCATAATCGTGACTCCACCCCTCGGCTCTCGACCCCTACTTTGACCGCCTATGAATAATATAACTTGTACATATTAATTACTCTCTTTGTCACATTTTATGTGATAATTTTTTTTAGTTTGTCTAGAAAAGAATGTCACTACACTATAATTAAAAATAACTTAACTTTAAAACTTTCCTTTTATCCTTAATAAAATAATTCTCAACCACACAAGTATTTAGACCACAAGTTTCAAGAGCTTTATTTTTTTCTTAAAATAATATGCCAAGTCAAGCCGTATCATATAAAATAAAACAAAAATATATATAATTTTTTTTTATTAAAATTATTGTGTTTTGTCGAAGTCGGAAACGAAATAGGTACTTTGGCAGCACAGAATATTTGACTGACTATTTTTGTCACGAAAGTGCAGCATTGGTTTCGTCGGAACATGGAGTTGCCTTCCTAAGACAGTGATTGGGCATGCATGCTCAAACGTCCTTTTCTTCTCTGTCTCCCTTTTTTTTTTTCACTTTATTGTCCTCCTTATTCAACCCCAGCCCATTTATGTTTAATTAATTTAATAGTAGAATTCAGGAATTAATATATTTTTTAACAAAAATGAGTTCATATTAGGAGGGGCTTGAACTCGAAATCTCTCATAAATAATTTTATATGTTAAATTAGATAGAACTCCATTTTAAGAGTATTGATAGCTATGTGACGCATACAGTCAATACTAAATATATGAAATATCTAGCTAGTATGATTTTCTACCGGAAGGGATTTGAAAAAACTTTATGTACTATGATCTTCGCGATAATCTTTTTTCTTGAGTCACATACCTAATGTGATAAAAGACTTTAGATCAATATTTACGTCCAATTTACAGTAAATGAGAAGGTTCAGTTGAAATAATTATTTATTTTAATTTAGGATTTTTGATCTTTTTTTTAAGGGAGAGATTGTAGGGAGAAAGGACAAGAAGATATTGGAACATAAATTTGGAAGAGATGATGGTGGCAAGAGTTCATTTTCATCATGGTGTTAGGAAATGAAAAATTAACATGGCGCCTTATATCTCTGCAAAGCATAAGGATATTTATATTATAAATTTTACTAGAACTGTTCACTTTTTATTAGAAGCTTGTGATTTAATTTTTCATTAAAATGGCGTCTTATATCTCTGCAAATTGTAAAGATATTTATATTACAAATTTTACTAAAACTGTTCATTTTTTATTAAAAGCTTGTGATTTAATTTTTGACACAAATAGCTAAGGAAAACAATTCTATATTATGAATGTCAAAAATAAAGCAACTAATTCGGTAGATTAGATAAAAATAGTGTTGCTATCCATGAGGTCCCCCTAAAAATTAAGCATCTAATCTCATTTATTGCCAACTTTTTGTTTAAAAGTAGTTAAACATTCGTATAATTTTTTTTCCCAATTTAAACAATTGCTAGTAATGACAATATTATTTTCCTCTGTTCAGTTTTACTTGTCACTATTTTACTTATTAAGGTCAAACTAGATAAATTTTGATCAACATTTTAAGATGTATTTTTGATCATATTAATATGAGAAAGATTGCAACTTATAGTATTTTACGTATAGTTTTTAACCATCTAAATTTTAGATTTTAAATATTAAATTATTAGCTACTTCAGTTTACTTTGAAATTTAATTAAACGGACCTTAAAAAGTGAAATAGTGACAAATAAAAATAAATAAAGGAAGTATTTAATTGAGGGGGTTGAAAAACACCATTAATCCATTGGGATTTCCAACCTTTACAACATGAGCTGGTGGTGACTGGTGAGACTATGAGGTCCATGTTTCTTTGTAGGGGCTAGCTGATCTTTTTATTCATGAGAAAACTTGATAATTTTTTGCTATTAATTACTCCCCTTGTTTTATATTAAGTTAATTGTTAGAGTTTCAAAATAAGTGAATTGTTCACTTTTTAAAAGGGATGTGTTGAGTTCTTTTTCCAATTTTATCTTTTATTAATTAAGTTTCTAAGGTTAAATTTTGTATGAGAAATAAATGATGTATTAAATGAGTATGTGGACTTTGAAAAGGATAAAAATAAAAAAACATGATTAAATTTTATCTTTATTTCTTTTTCTTAATATATACAAAATGACCGAACAATTCATTTAATATGAAATACACGGAGTAGTACATTTTAGGTGTTCATCAATTACACACCATATAGTTTTTTCATTTTGGAAAGAATTGTAATTAAATTCATTATATGAAAGTCAAAATATCTTTATAAAAAGCTACTATATGCACGTTTTATCTTAGGTTTTCAATTACAAACCAATAGTCAAATCATTTTTGGAAAGGGCTGTTAAATTTGCTGCATGAAAGTCAAAATATCTTTATGAAAAGCTATATATTTATCGATATTTTTTATTGATATTTTCGTTCAAATTTACTTGTCAAATTTTAACTTAAAATATTTATTAAAAAATAAATAATTGATACAGTGAATTTATAACTTTGCTCTTATTAATTGATAAAGTCCCAAATATATTTATCCGCTATATTTTTCAAAGAAACTCAATGTTAATAAATTAAAAGTATAATTAAAAAAAATGTAAATGGTCCTTTCTTGAATTATAAAAAATGACAAGTTATAGAAATCAAATTAGAAAATATTTAATAAGTAAATTCTGACATACAAGGTGTTATAGAAATCAAATTAAAAAATATTTGACAAGTAAATTCGGACAAACGAAGTACGTTTTAGGTTGTCAATTATTCACCAACAATAGTCATTTCATTTTGGAAGGAATTGTTAAATTTTTAGTATAGAAGTAAACTATCTTCAGTTTCACGCATTGATTGCTCAATTTTGTTTTGTGACAGAAGCTTGAATGTTTCGATAAACATAAATCTTGGTGCAAAAATAATTTTAAGCTTTTCGACTGCTACTGATTAAATGTATCAGTGAAAAAATATATTTTTTCTATCTCAATCTTATGTGATATATTTTTTTTCAAGTAAGAATGTTATTTCTCTATGTTAGAAATAATTTTACTTAAAAGTTCTTGTCTATTAGTAAAGAAATGAGTTATTGCCTACAATACTGTTTGACTTATTTTAGATCATAAGTTCAACTCCTACCTTCTCTTTCTATTTTTATTTATTTATTATATTAAAAAAAATATTAATTATTTATAGCATATCAAGAGGAAAAAAAATATTATAATTGTTATTTCAGATTTTATCCTTAGAATCAAATACTTATCCCTTAAGTTTTTTTTTTTTTTTCAAAATGTAAGATTAAATACCATATCTAATACTTCATTCATCCATATTTACTCAACACACTCTTATAGAATTATAATAAATTTTACTATATTGCCCTTTCAATATGCTAATAAATTCAATTATTTGAAAATATATTGAGAAATGATTATAAATTTATAATTAATAATAAGGATTAATCAAAAATTATGTAATGAATGATCTCTTGATCTTCTAAATAAAAAACAAACATTTATCTTTATTATAGTAAATGAGAAAAAATATTAATATTTGTTTAAAGAAATGCAAAATTTAAATTAAAAATAGATAAAATAATAATTTTCTTTTATTTTTAAATTCATTATACAGTCAAATACTATCATCACATCAATAATAAATGATTTAAATTAAAAGCGTATTAAAATATTATTTAAAGTTGAAATGGATGGAGAGAATAGAAAGAATGACTTATTTGCTTTCACATTTTCCCACTCCTTTCAATTTTTCTTCCTCCTTTGAAAGGACGTGTACTCTAAAGAAGGAACATATATGGGAGTGGGCCCCGTTCCAACTTTGAAGAAATAAATATTCTTTCATCTGATATTTAAGACTTGAACGCGTAATTTTCTGGTCACATGATGATAATTTTATTAATTACAAGCTCCTCTTTAATATACTATTATAATTAGAACTGCACATAACAAGAATTTTTGTGTATCCAACTTACGCTAAAAAATAATTAAATAAAATATATCATATTTTTGGAAAAAAAATCAAAGAATACTAAAAGTGACATTTATTTTGTGACGAAATCGAGCAATAAAAATAGTAACTTTAGCTGAGGGCCCACTTTTTCTATTTTCTCCCTTTTCATCACGCCATCAATTCTCTTTCTGGCTTGTCGTTGTAATTTTTGCATCTTTTCTTGCTGCCACAGCCTATTTTGCTATTAACACTCTATTGTTTTTAAAAATCAAACAAGAAACAAATATGTACTCTTCCAATTATTGTTTGAAAAAAATAGTCAAATAAGTTTTCTATTATGTTGTTGTATCTTCATGCAATTTTGCCTTTTCTCCCTAAATATAATATATGTTCAAACATAATTTTAACTTAGGTCATAAAATTGCTGCGCTCAAATTCACGTTAGTTTGAGCTTTGAATGATATTTTTTTCTTTAAGTTGAAAAATAATACTTCTTTCTTTTTGAGTTTAAATTTTTTTTTTAAAAGAACAAGAGAATACATATCACTCTGTCTCTACTTTGATGGTTAATTTGTACTCTCTCTCTTTATGTTTATTTATTTATATTTATTTCTTAGGAAACAGCCTCTCTACCTCTGTGAGGTAGCGGTAAGGTCTGCGTACAATCTACCCTCCCCAGACCCCCACTCGTGGGATTATACTGGGTATGTTGTTGTTGTTGTTGTTATTTATATTTATTTCCAAGGGCTTTTTAAGAAATAATAAATAAAAATATAATTTCATTATATTACTCTAATTAATTAGTGTAAATTATCTAAATATTAAAAATAAGAATATTTAATAATAAAAGTAAAACAAATTAATAATATAAATAATTTTTGACATTTTAAATTAAATAGATAAATTTGATAATAATTTTTAATATTTATGACAAATATAAAGATATACAGAGTAGAGAGTATGGGGTGCTTTTATAAATTAACAAATTAATAGGGCGTGGGAAAGATTAGTTATGTCACAAAATCGCATTTTCCCTACTTCTAAGCCTAATTTCGATTTTTTTTTTTTTGAGAAGTTTTCGTTTCCTTAGAAACCAATTAAATTTGACTTTTCTGATATTTTTTGAAATGACGCTTCCAAACTAAATATACTATTGCAAAATATGTTCATTGAAATTTCATAAGTGAGATTTGAGAAGAGTAGAATATATGCAAGGTTTATTATTATTTCATAAAGATAGAGAAATTATTTTAAAAAAATACTCGTCTCAAAAATTGAACCCCATAAGCAGCCAAATTAAATACAGTACAACAGCAACATATTCCACAAGTGGAGTCTGAAAAGGATAAAATATACACACATCTTACCACTGTTTCATAGAATTAGAGAGGCTATTTCTGAAAATTCTCATCTCAAAAATTGAGCCCTATAAAGCAGCCAAATTAAATATTGTACTCCCTCTGTCTCATATTAACTGAATTTGGGAGGTAATGCATACATATTAAGAAAAACATTCAAAGACAAAATTTACACCATATTTTTTATTATTGCCCTTTGTGAAGTCATAAATATGTAGTGTAATTTAAACTTCAATAAATGAAAGGGTAAATATGAAAAAAATTTCAAACATTCTTTTTGAACTCGAATAATTCAACTATTTTGAACGTTAAAAATAATCTCAAAAATTCAATTAATTTAAAATGGAAAGAGTATTTTTTAAAAAATATTTAATTAAGAGGGAATAGAATAATCTCAATTCTCAACTAACCAATTTCACCTTCACAAGTTCATAACTGCATTCTCTGCCTCCTTTTTTCTCTTTAAAAATAAACAAAACTCTTCCCAAAAAATAAAAATAAAACACAGAATGACACTTTCACTTTTGTGTATCATCAGAATTCATATGACAGTACAGAGACACATGACTAAAGCCTTCACAAATACAAGAAACACTAGCTGAAAAAGAGAAAGCTAAAGGCAAAATCACCCATAATCTTCCTCCTCCTCCACCACCTAGCATTCCTATTACTACTACTGCCTCTACTGAACCAACAAATGGTTTTTTATTCGGCTGTAGGAGCCAGTAGCTTCAGCATTTAGCTAATAAACAATCAATTTTCTGCTTTAGAAATCACTGTGTTGTCCTCTGTGTCAAAGAAGGGAACAGAAGAGAAGAAGTATAGCTGGAGCTCTAGCTGAGTTTTGTTTTTTTGAGCATTCCAAGCACTTGGGAGAGGAAATAAAACGACCCTGTTGAGGATTTTCTTTTTCCAGATCTCTTGCTTAACTGGTAAAATTCTGTTTTCTTGATTTGTTTGTCGTTCTGTAATGGGGGTGTCATTTTTTTGAGTCTCTGTTCGGGGAAAAAAATTTCCCAACAATTTAGAGTCAGTGGGTTCACAGTGGCCACGTTGAATTCTTTTTCACCCATATTTAACCAAGCGGAAGCTAGATCTGCCCATGGTTCTGTCCTTCGTTCTCCATTTATGTGTAGTGTTCTTGCTTGTATATTTCAATGTCGGTTGAGTGTTTAACAGTATTTTACATATTGGGTTGTGGGGTTGGGGCCTGTGATTTTCTTGGAAGTTGATTGTCACTCTTTTTGGGATTTAAGGTTTTCTATTAGAGCTTCTTGAAGGTTATTTCATTATGTAGCTTATAATATTGAGGTGATGGTAAAAGTAATTATTTGCCTAATTGGGTGTTTTTGTATTACATCATGCATGTCTCTTGATAAAGTGCCTTTGTTACTTACTGCATCACATAGTGCAACTGAAATCTGAAGATTTTATAGTGACTGTTTAATGAGATGTAGTTTCTTTTATGTGTTATCAAAATGGTCTTAGTAGATTTGACTAGTGATATGGGAAGATGATACTGATTTTTAGCACTTCTGCAGGATTTTCTTCTGGGGATGTACTTGTTATGATACATGTAGTATTTAGAGATGGAAAGGATACCTGAAGTTAGAGAACCAACAAAGCAGTTCCCTATAGGGGCTAAGGTGGCACATACTTTCTCAGCCCCCAAGAAGGAGGTTGGTATTAGAGGCTTTCGAGATTTCGACTTGGCTGTTCCAATACAAACATGGAAAGGAAAGACCTCCTATCAGGAGGAAGAAGAAGAACTCATGGTTGATGCTGGTACAATCAAGCGTAGTGATGATTCACTTGAAGATAGTGGCTCTACGTCATTTCACGGGGCGAGTCATCCTCTAGAACCTGTTGATACAGACTTGATGAGACCAGTGTATGTACCAATTGGTCAGAAGAAAGCAGATGGGAAATGTCTGGTGAAAAATGTATCTTTGAAGGGTCCTTTCATAGACGATCTTTCAATCCGGGTTCCAAATGTGAAACCAAGCCCATCCCTTCTTTCACCGGCAGAGAGCTTGGTTGAAGAGCCAAATGATCTAGGTGTAATCTCCTCTCCATTTACAGTTCCTCGTCCTTCTCAAAACACGGAAACAAGTTTGCCTCCTGATTCCGAAGAGAAAGAGTGTATTTGGGATGCCTCGCTGCCTCCAAGCGGAAATGTAAGTCCACTTAGTAGCATTGATAGCACTGGTGTCATGAGATCTATGAGTATTGTCAACAGTTGCACAAGCACGTATAGGAGTGATGGGCTTATGAGCGATGGCATGCTTAGTGTGGACAGAAACTACGAGAGCACGAAAGGGAGCATTCGAGGGGATTCACTCGAAAGTGGTAAAACTAGCCTTAGCAGAGCAAGTGACAGTAGTGGACTTAGTGACGATAGTAATTGGAGTAACATCACTGGCAGTGCCAATAAGCCTCATAAAGGAAATGATCCTAGATGGAAGGCTATTCTCGCGATTCGGGCACGTGATGGTATATTAGGCATGAGCCACTTTAAGTTACTCAAAAGACTTGGTTGTGGAGACATTGGAAGTGTTTATCTTTCTGAGCTCAGCGGGACTCGCTGCTTTTTTGCAATGAAAGTGATGGACAAGGCATCACTTGCAAGCAGGAAGAAACTGACCCGTGCTCAGACAGAAAGAGAAATCCTGCAGTTATTAGACCATCCATTCTTGCCAACTTTGTACACTCATTTTGAGACCGATCGCTTCTCATGTTTAGTCATGGAATACTGTCCCGGAGGAGATTTGCATACTTTACGACAACGACAACCTGGGAAGCATTTTTCAGAATATGCTGCAAGGTGAGGAATTGTTATCATTCCTTTACCTAGAATATGCAACATGTAGATAATCCTCGCCTTATAAAAGGCTTTGACATGTAGTCCTAACATTAATTCAATAAACCTCTGGTCGCGTTAACTTCCTTAATCCTTACATGGTATTAACTGTCTTCCCCAAGTGAAATTCCTTCTCTGTCACTAAATGCACCTTTACTGGCTAACAGAAGACTGTTTCTTTTCCCTTTCCTCTTTTTCTTGAGTGGGTTGGTGTTTTGGGAGAGAGGGTGTACTGGTGGACAGAGATGATTTTTGCCACAATGGATGTGACCCTGACTACTTATCCAAAAAAATGAGAGATTTGTTGCCCCTTTTCTCTTTTTGACAAATAGAGAATGCTGAATATCTGATAAAATCCCTGAACTATGTTTTACTAAGATGAAAAATTATGTTGATGCAGTGATTTAAGCTTCCAAATAGCACAGTTTGTTCACTGTCTTTTCTGTAATAGGTATAATTTGGTCCACTGTGTCCTGGCTTGGTTTTTCTTTGAATCTGGTGTGAGAATCTTAGAACTTGCCTAGCTCGATATAAATCTATGTTTCATTGGATTATATCCTTGATCGTTATCACCTAGTTCATGTTACTTGAGATTTGTGTTCAAACATTAACTAACCCCCAGTTTGTGCCACAGGTTTTATGCAGCAGAAGTTCTATTGGCACTAGAATATCTACATATGCTTGGTGTAGTGTACAGGGATTTAAAACCTGAAAATGTTCTTGTGCGTGATGATGGCCACATTATGCTTTCAGATTTTGACCTCTCCCTAAGATGTGCAGTTTCACCTACGCTCATAAGGACCTCATCTGATGATCCTTCTAATCGAGGAGCTGCATTTTGTGTGCAGCCTGCCTGTATTGAGCCCACAACTGTATGCATGCAACCAGCATGCTTCCTTCCCCGTTTATTTCCTCAAAAGAGCAAGAAGAAAACGCCCAAGCCTCGAGCTGATTCTGGGTTTCCAGCTAATTCAATGCCTGAGCTAGTTGCTGAGCCTACTTCAGCACGGTCGATGTCATTTGTTGGGACTCATGAATATTTGGCCCCTGAGATTATCAAGGGAGAAGGCCATGGCAGTGCAGTTGACTGGTGGACATTTGGCATTTTCCTGCATGAACTACTATATGGAAAGACCCCCTTCAAGGGATCAGGAAACAGGGCAACTCTTTTCAATGTAGTCGGTCAACAGCTTAGATTTCCAGATTCTCCTGCAACCAGTTATGCAAGCCGTGATCTGATACGTGGCTTGCTAGTTAAAGAGCCTCAAAACCGTCTTGGGGTGAAACGAGGAGCAACTGAGATCAAGCAACATCCTTTCTTTGAAGGTGTTAATTGGGCTCTGATACGTTGCAGTACACCACCCGAAGTGCCAAGACCCGTGGAGCCAGAATTCCCTGCAAAGTATGGGCAAGTGAACCCTGTTGGGGATGGCAACACCAGTAAAAGAGTGGTAGGGGCAGATGCAAAGTCTGGGGGTAAATATCTTGACTTTGAGTTCTTTTAGTTGTAGGATTATAGGATTCTCGTGTAGAATTGTATTAGTGCCATTAGAGCAGTCAGCACTGCTTTCTTTTAGTTGTTGTTATTTGTTCAATTAATGAACTGCAATACACAAGAACTGGGAAAACATCACTGGCCAATGGGTTTGTGTGAGAAAAGTGAATATTGCTCTAAAATTAACGTTGCACCACATGATGGAAGAAATGCCTTGTTATTTCCATGCCTTGGGAGCTAACATAGACCTTGTGGTTGGACCTTTCTTCGGATTCTGTGCATAGCGGAAGCTTTAATGCACCGAACTCGCCCTTTTTAAAAGTTAAAGAACGAATAGAGAGAAGCGGAAAGGTGAAAAATAAAGAAAGAGAAGTGGAAACGGGAAAAAGAATGTGGGTTAGTTTTCTCATTTTTCTCAATTTTTTATTTTTTTATTTAACTCAAAAAAACGTACAATTTAATTGATTAACAATTATCATTTTATTCTTTTCTTTTGGGTTATTTGTGCTTGGTAAGGATTCTACTG
>JAABOM020000001.1:25086373-25114643 GCA_011800125.2 Solanum clarkiae
GATCTGTGAATGTCTTGTATTTGGAATTAGAAGCTTCCCCCAAAAAGTGCAATATTTTCCTTGCAAATTCTCCCCATTCTTTGTTGTAATCAATTTCTGGAATGATAATTGCTTTCCTTCTATCTCCAGTCCATGTTTCAATTCTTAGGAATCTGCCATAACTGTTAAAATTTTGGTAGACTCTGTACTAGTATGTCTAATCTTCCTTCCCCATCTTCTGCAAAGATTTCGCTGCCCCTTTGAAGCTCGGTGCATTTTGTGACGGCCCGTGTAAATTTTGCCGCAAAACAGTGCTCAGAAAAGTGTCCAACGTGCCCCGGAAGGCTCAAAGAATTCTCTGGAACTGTAGCAACGGCTAGGGTACTGTAGCCAGCACTCTAGCAACGGCTAGAAACGGCCCTTAGGAAATTGTATATATAGGAGGGCCATTTTCATTTGTTAGGCATCAAGGAAAGCAAGAACACAGAGTTTAGCAAGCAAAGCATTGTATAACTTTCATATTCTCTAATAAAGAGTTCTTTCTTTGTTCCTCTAGATATTCGAGTTCCTTCATAGTCTTTTGCTTAGTCTTTCAAAGTTTCGCTAAGCATTAGAGATAGGCTGACTAGCGACTTGAGCGATAAAAGTTTGCTAGGCCGCACGGTTCGTTGGAATTACGACCAAGTCCGTGGCAGTTGGTATCAGAGCGCAAGGTTCAGGAACATCAGGAAGAATGGAAGGTGCAAATGAGGTCACCCAAGTTTGCAAGGAGAAATCCAGGGAGGCCATGGGAGACATGGAGACACGGCTAGCCAAGCTAGAGTTAGCTATGGCCGATGGGCAGGAGAAGTTCGAGGAGGCCGACCAGACATTCGAAGAGTTCGAACACGGCCTAGACGATTGCGGGAGGAGATGCAATCTGCCATGAACCAAATCCTATCCCAATGTCTCGACAGTGTGAGGGCCATGGAAGAGACACACAAGGCGGAGATTTCTTCAATGCGGGAAGAGCTAGGGAGGCTTCTGCGCAAGCTAGAGAGCACCGAGGAGGAGCTAAGCCTGTGCAAAAGGGCTCTTGCCCAAGGGGGTGCAAGCACGTTCGAGGTAAGGACTACTCCTTCCAAGTTGGATGTTCCACGGCCCAAATGTTTCAGAGGGTCAAGGAATGCGAAGGAGCTAGACAACTTCATCTGGAGCATGGAACAATACTTTAGGGCACTCGCCATGACCGACGAGGCTCTAAAGGTAGATATGGCCAGTCTCTACCTAGAAGATACCGCGATGGTATGGTGGAGAAGGAGACAGGGCGACATAGAGAAAGACACTTGCTCTATTAGCACCTGGGCAGAATTCAGGGCAGAACTCAAGAAGCAGTTCTACCCCAGCAACGTGGAAGAATAAGCACGTGGAAAGTTGAGGCGACTGCAGCACGAAGGGAGCATCCGGGAGTACGTAAAGGAGTTCACTGAGGTATTTCTTGAGATCCCCGACTACCCTGATAAGGAAGCTTTCTTTGCCTTTATCGATGGGTTACAATAGTGGGCTAGACTTGAGATCCAAACACGGGGGGCTCAAGACTTGACCACTGCTATTTCCATTGCCGAGTCCCTTATTGAGTTTAGGAAAGTGGAGAAACCTAAACCCAAGGACAAGGGCGACAATGGAAAGAGTTGGGGAGACAGACCCACATCGAGGCAAGGAGGCAACGGAGAAGGCAAAGGGATCCAAGGAGCACCAAAGACCCCCGATTCGCTGCTTCTTTTGTGAAGGGCCACACAAAGCGAGAGAATGCCCCAAAAAGAGCAAACTCTCAGCCTTGATAGAGGAACGCAAGCAAGAGGAGGCGAAGATAGGGGCCCTACGACTCCTCAGTGCTATCGAGGCAAAGGTGGAGTTGCCCAAGAATGAGAAGAAGGGAGGAGGCTATTTGCTGAAGCCAAGATTGGAGGATACACTGTGAAAACATTAGTTGACACGGGAGCCGACAACAACTTCCTCACCTTTCAGGAAGCCAAGAAGATGGGCATCCAGTTCGAGAAGGGACGTGGTTGGCTCAAAGGAGTCAATTCTGCACCAACATAGACCTTTGGAGTTGCCAGGAACGTAAAAGTAATCTTAAGAAATTGGAATGGCCAAATCAACTTCTCGATTGTGACCATGGACGATTATCCACTTGTCTTGGGTATTGAGTTCATGGACCGTGTCAAGGCCGTCCCAATTCCTTTTGCAAACTCACTATGTATCTTCGAGGAGGGTAACACTCATCTTGTCCCACTGGAACGGGAAATCGACTCCAAGAGAAGCAGATTTCGGCCATGCAACTCGCCAAAGGAGTCAAGAAGGAGGAGCCAACCTACCTTGTTGCCTTGAAGGAAGAGGTTGTTGTTCCTCCAGCCGAAGCCCTGTCCCAAGGAGTCCAGCACGTCTTGAAGGAATTCAAGGATGTGATGCCGCCCGAGCTGCCAAAGAAGTTGCCACCATAGAGAGAGGTGGACCATAAGATAGACCTGGTACCCGGTACCACTCCGCCTGCGGCAGTGCCAAACCGCATGGCGCCTCCAGAGCTTGAGGAATTACTGGGGGTATTAAGAGAGTTGATGGACAAGGAGAACGTTGTGGCCGACGCACTAAGCAGAAAGGCCGAACTTGCCTCCATCACAAGCCCAAGTTTCACAATGGTTGACCGTATCAAGGAGGGATTGGAGCAAGACCCGCAAGCCAAGAATTTGTTGGGCCTGGCAAGTCAGGGGAAAGACGCGCTAGTTCTGGCTTGAGGACGGGTTGCTCTTCACTAAGGGAAACTGGGTGTACGTGCCGAAATGGAACGGCTTAAGAAAGGAAGTCATCGAGGAGTGCCGTGACTCCAGGTGGGCAGGTCACCTTGGAGCACGAAGGACTATGGCACTTATTGAGCGAGCATACTATTGGCCCCAGATGAGGGATGATGTGGAGCTCTAAGTGAAGACTTGTCTTATGTGCCGACAAGACAAGGTGGAGCAGCGTCCCGCAACCGGTCTATTGGAGCCATTGCCCATTGCGGAAAAACCATGGGAAAGTATTTCCATGGAGTTCATCACATGTCTGCCGAAATCCGAGTGGTGCAGCGACATTATGGTCGTCGTGGACCAATTCAACAAGTACGGGGTATTCATACCGGTCCCGACCAAATTCAATGCTGAGGATGCTGCCAGACTATTCTTCAAGCATGTGGTGAAATATTGGGGCATTTCGAAGACCATTGTCAGTGACCGGGACACCGTTTCACGGGGAGATTCTGGATGGAGCGTTTCAAGATATTGGGGTCAGAGCTCAACTTTTCCACAAGCTTTCACCCACAGACGGATGGCTAGACGGAGAGGGTGAATGCTTTGTTGGAGCTATACCTGCGGCACTATGTCAGTGCCAACCAGAAGGATTGGGCCAAACTTCTGGATATCGCCCAATTTTCTTACAACTTACAGAAAAGTGAGTCGACTGGGGCGAGTCTGTTTGAGCTTGCAACGGGACAACAACCGATGGCGCCACAGTCTATGGCCTTTGGTTATAAGAGTCCAAATCCTTCAGCGTACAAGTTAAGCCAAGGAGTGGCATGAAAAAGCAGACTTGACAAAGGCGTACTTAGCAAAGGCAGCGCAGAAAATGAAGAAATGGCCGATGCTAAGAGGCGTCATTTAGAGTTCGAGGAAGGAGACTTAGTCATGGTGAAGCTCCTTCCTCACCAAACCAGACGACTGGTCAAGCTGCACAAGGGGCTAGTGAGGCGCTACGAGGGGCCGTTTCCTATAGAGAAACGCATTGGCAAGCTAGCATACCGCTTGACTCTACCATCACACCTGGAAATGCATCCTGTTTTTCATGTGAGTCTGCTGAAGTCGTACCATTAGGACGAGGATGATCCAAGCCGGGGTAAGTCAAAGAGAGCACCAACAGCCATCACAACGGTGCCGGAGCGAGAAGTGGAGGAAATTCTTGCGCACCGCGTTGTTCCCAGACGGGGGCCTCATCCCAGTTATATCGAGTACTTTGTCAAATGGAAAGGGTCTCCCGACAGCGAGGCAAGCTGGGAACATGAGCTAACATTGTGGGACTACTAGGATCTTATCCGAGCCTACAAGGAGGAAGCGCCGAGGACGTCACCAGATTGAGTGGGGGAGATTGTGACGTCTCGTCTAAATTTCGCCGCAAAACAGTGCTTAGAAACGTGTCCGACTCGCCCCGGAAGGCTCCAAGAACTCTCTGGAATCGTAGCAACGGTCAGGGCACTGTAGTAACAGTCAGGACACTGTAGCAATGGTCAGGGTACTGTAACAGTACTGTAGCAACGGCTAGAAAGGGACCTTAGGAAATTATATATATAGGAGGGCCATTTTCATTTGTTAGGCATCAAGGAAAGCAAGAACACATAGAGTTTTGCAAGCAAAGCATTGTATAGCTTTCATATTCTCTAATAAAGAGTTCTTTCTTTGTTCCTCCAGATATTCGAGTTCCTTCATAGTCTTTTGCTTAGTCTTTCAAAGTTCCTCTAAGCATTAGAGTCAGGCTGACTAGCGACTTGAGCGATAAAAGTTTGCTAGGACGCACGGTTCGTTGGAATTACGATCAAGTCCGTGACAATTTGCTCACATACCCATCACAAATTTTCTTCTTAAATTTTAACTTGACTCGTAAATCTTCTGCTGTGTTCAATCCACGAGAACCATCTGTCTATCCCCTGAGATTCTTCAATGATCTCGAAGGATTTTCCCCCTGAGATAAAAAAGGTTTTCCTTACCATAATAAAAAGAAGAGAAGGGCTGATTCCGGTGGGCGTTGCCGGAAAAGGTGGGCTCTCTCCTCTCTTAGGAAGTAGGAGAGAGAAAGAGCATTAGGAACTGTGTCTGGGAGCTTTTTTGTTCTGGAGAGACACAGGCAGGTGTGATTACTTTGTCTTACAGCTGGACCATATCTTGCTATATTACTACATTTAGTATTTGTTTGTCAGCTCAATATAACATGGTGTAACTTTTTGACTGTTGGTTGGATGAACTGGTTAAAACTTCCTTTTTTCTCAGGAAACAGCCTCTCTATTTCTATGAGGTAGCGTAAGGTTTGCGTACATTACTCCCTCCCCAGACCCCACTTGTGGGATTCTACTGGGTATGTTGTTGTTGTTGATTATTCAATCCACATGGTGGTCAAGTCTTGATTTATCCCTTTACTCATTTTCTGTGCTTTTTAGACATCAAGAATTTTAATTCTTTTTTTATAATTCAGCTGCTATATATATTTATAAGGAAAACTTTGACTACTGTAGTGTTGAAATATGTAACATTGTATTTGCTCCTACTTTTGTGGAAAACATTGACTACTGCAGTATTGAAATATGTTAGATCTTATTTTCTTCTGCTCATTTGGAAGAAAATCTGTTGAGATTTCCTTTAAACTTTTTATTTTTATTTTGCAGTTTCTCGGGATTCTACTAGAGAGTCACAGCTTGATAAGATGTAGAGCAAGGAAAGTACTAGAACTGACACAACTACGGAGCTTGGATATGTTCAAAATGTGTGTTAATGGACTTATTAGAAATTTGGAATTGTATCCTGAGGTACGTTGCAGAAAGATTGTTTCATATTTCTATTAACTTGAGCAGTTAAATCGAAAAACATGTTTAGGGTGCCAATTTTTCCATGAGAAACGCCAATAGTGATTGCCATTCAAGATGAAGTTGGAAATTCTCATTAGAATAGCAACCCATTTGATTCTTTAAATTTAACTCCTGCCAGTGTTTTTTGAATTTTTGGTAGCCCTTGTTTTGATTTTCCATTGGTTAGGAGCAACTTTTTTTGGAATCTTCCTAAAGCAGCCAATTAACCTCTATGTAGGGTGGATCCAGAGGGTCGGTTATGGTTTTAGATGAACCCAATAGCTTTTGAACTTTGCCTGAACCCTAGATAAATATATTTAAAAATTCACGGTAGAACACAATTATTATTGTAGCATCAACTTGAGGCTGCTTGTAAGCTTCAAATTCTGTATCGCCTCTATGCAGGTGCTCGATCTAATGGAGCTTGTCCGATTCTTGATAAAACTTTGAACGCCTCTTTCTTTTGATACCCTTCTCTATAAATTTAATGATTTTATTTATGATAGTCTCGCCATCCCAGGTTTTCCCAATTTCTTGAATTGTAGTTTTTGAGAATAGGTAACTGTGTATTCACAAGGTACTCATCATCGAGGATAATGAGGAAAGTCACTTACAACCCAGAGGGCACCATTTCAGCAAATAAAACTAGACTAAGTGGCTTTACAATTTCCCTATGAAATCAAAAAAAAGTTCTATATTCCTTACTCTATCCTGTTTACACCAAAAATAAAAAAGACTACGACAGTTCATTTTGATCTTCTGCATGTTGTTATATTTGTCTTCAAAACCTCTCACATTTCTTTCCTTCCATAAGGTCCACCGAAACATGCAGGTATCATTTCCCACCAGTCCTCTAATTCTCTTTTTCCAATCCCTTTCCAACTGTTAAGCATTCCTCTGGTAGTTTTTGGAGTCGCCCAGTGCACTCTAAGCAAACCGAAGAACATGTTCCATAGATTGTAGCTGTTTTGCAGTGAAGAAACAGATGACTGTTTACTGCTGCATCCAATTTATACATGAAGCACCTTGAGCAAATGTGTCTACCTCTTCTCTGTAGCACTTCATGAGTTAGGCAAGCTTTCCTACAGAAACAGTAGTTGTAGATCATTTCCTTCATTTCACAGACATTACTCTTATAGACCTTCCAAATAAATGAAACTTGGAAGTCAAAATAGGAATACAACTTATTGATATTCTTCCACCTTCGGCAAATACTGCCTCTCCCTGTAGATGCCCAGTTCATATAGTTGACACTACAGCTCAATCTCATATGAGTATGTATTGGCCATATGATTCCTCATTGACCATGTTTCCTCATTTTAAATTAATCCAAGGCCAACACTATAAAAACGACATCCCGGTGTATGAAGCATCTCGCGTTCACGTAGGGTCTTGGGAATGGCCACACCTCAAAAGGGTTTAATGTAGGCAACATACATTGACACAAACGTCATTGCGAACTCCCCACTCAAACTGGTGACCTTTAAGTCACACGAACGACTTTGTCGTTGCTTCAAGGCTCTCCTTCTCAAGCCAAAATCATACAAAATAAAAATAAAAATAACAAGTATTAAAACTACTTCATATTTTTTACTAGCATTTGAATCAGTGTTCTGGAAAGCGAACACTTCATTGCTTTAAGCGATGAAGCGAAGCAATGCGAGCCAGCTGCTCTTTGCAGACTAGAAGCGATGAAGCTGAAGAGAAGCGGTTGCTTCAAAGGCTGAAGCGATGAGGCACTAAAGCGAGGCAAAGTGCAAGAAGCAATGCTTCATTGTTTTTAAATCTTAAAAGTCTATTAAAAATTGAAAAAAAAGATTTGCACCTTTTATCTCAAGAGACCCAGTTTAGTTTGATTTCTGGTCTTTATCTCCTCTAGGGACTAGAAAAAAAAACTAGGTCCATTGAGAAGAAGAAGAAAAAAGATGTAGAAGAAGAAACAACAACAGGAACAAGAAAGATTGAGAAATTACCTGATGGAGGAGACGAATGCATGAAAACCCTCGAGGAGAAGACCAGTGGTCAAACTAAATTGTGTCCCTTGAAATAAAAGGTGCGGCTTTTTTTTTTCACCTTTAATAGATTTTTAAGACTTAAAAGGAATTATTTCGCTGCTTGCGCTTCGCCTTGCTTCAGCCTTTGAAGCGTCCGCTTTAGCTCGCATCGTTTCGCATCATGCTTTTTCCAGAATACTGAGATATGCTAGCTTTGATTGGAGACTTTCCTGGAACAAATCTGGAAACAGATAAATTGCTATGGAGGCATCATACTGATGGTCAGTTCTCTGTGAATAGAGTGTATAAAAGAAATCTAGTTACAGCTCTAGGGAAAAAATAGGGACATGGAGTGCTATCGGGAAGAGTGTGGCCCCAACTAAATTGAAGTGCTTCACTTGGTTAGTAACTAGGAGAGGTTGCCTGACACAGGATGCACTTCAAAAGAGGGGAAAATTATTGCCTCAAGAAGTTATCTTTTGCAAAGAGGCTCTAGAAACCAACAACCTCTGTTCTTCCACTGCAAAGTGACAAAACAAGTATGGACTCGATTTTCACCAATTTAGCTAGCCTAAATTGGATTATGCCAGAGCATACAATAGACCTACTAAGTTACTGGATCAGAAGAGGAGGTAGCAAGAGACAGAAGAGGTGAGGGAGAATTTGTAGGGAAAGAATGCACTATAGAGAAGATTAAGTGGAAAGGAATTACCACTTTAGGTTTTTGGCGTAAAGAAATGAATATAGAAAAAGAACTTCAACTATGGATTTCATAGGAGCTCTGTAAGTTTTCCTGGTTTCTTTGTTCTCTTTTTCTTTTCTATGTAATTAACACTTTTACAGGTGGCCAGTAGAGTCCTTAATGCTGAGGAATACAAAATTACCAGTTTCCAAAAGAAAAAAAACAGTATAAAGTCTACAGGAATGAAATAATAGTAGCAAGTATGTGTTTTCAATATGAATGTAAAGTTCAAAAAGAAGGAAAATAAGAAAAAATATAAATAAAAAAGAATATGAAAAAAGTATTTTCAGTTGGATTAATACGTGGCAAGCAATGATTGGTATGTGATTGGCACATTCATTAAAGTTGGGGTTGATTGAGAAATGGGGTAATAGAATCACTTGAAACTGATCTCACAAAGTTCCAGCATCTCTCTAGAAAAAATGGTAATAAGTGGAGGGGATATGTGCCCTTTCTTCTATATTTATGCATCTTTTTTTAGGAGAAGCATATTTGTTTTCTGAAATTCCTATATTGGGATTTCATTTATGATACTTCCTTGTTACTTCTAGTAGATATTTTATCTAGATAGGGAAAGCTAGGATACATTTATTGTCTACTTATTGTTATGATTTTGCTGTTTTTTAAATTTTTAAAAAAAATTGATTTTCAGGATGAAGCTGAAGTCTTTTCTGCTTTGTTCATGATTGGTCAAAACCATGGAAAGTTCTTAGTCAGACTGATTAATGAAGCTTCCCAAATGGTAAGTAGTAATCCCTGTATCATCCAGTATATTTGCTCCTTTTTTCCAACATCTTGTGCGTTAGCCCAAACGCTGGTTTTATGGACATTTCCGATGATTAGTATGCTGAGCTTCTTTACGCGTGTAACAGTTATGAGTTTTATATATTAGCCTTTTCAACTAGTTCAAAATTCTATTTCTTTTGTAGTATAGGGCTTTTTTGATTTTGTTAGCTCCCTTGACTTAGATTGACACTGAAAAGGGATTCATTAGTTTTTTTTTTTGTTTTGATCAATTAAGAGGTGGTATTAAAAGCATCAAGAAGATGCACAAATTTACAGAGAGAAATAGGTGATAAACTCCAGGACTACAATAAACAATTAGGGTCTGGGAGTTAAAACCTAAACCAAAACCAAAACCTCAAGACTGTTAAGCCATTGAGTGGGAGCTAATGAAATCTAGAAGGGGAATGACATCATTACAGGCTAAAGGTTGCTCCAACTAAAAAGATTTCATCAAACTTATAGATTTCAAGGAGCAGTTAAGAGTTGAAGTCCCGTCATAACACCTACTGTTTCTTTCCATCCATATACACCAAATATACAGGATGGTACCATTTGCTAGATTTTTTTGATGAATCTATCCACTTTTCTTAAGCTCCAACTTTCAACTGCTTATTTTAGGATGAGTGGTGTTGACCAGCTGATGCCAAAAACTGCAAATACAAGGACCGAATGCCTGCTGCCACAGGGTAGTGTAAAAACAAATGTTTCAGTCTCTTCTGTAAGATGGCACATGAAGCATCTACTGGCCATCTGAAAACCCTTCTTCTTGAGATCGTCTAGAGAGAGGGTAGCATTTAGAAAAGCTGGCCAAGTGAAACTTTTGATTTTTGGAGGGAGATAAGTCTTCCAATTCAGTTTCCAAGGCCAGTGGTCTGTTAAGACATTCTGGTGTTGAGTCTTTTGTAGCCTTCTTTGACTGAATAAGTTCCTTCGCTTGAACCATCGACCTCAATGTGTCTGTTATTTGAGTATTTAATGAGCTACCTTCCAGCAAATTGTATAAATAAAATACCTCATCCAATTCTCAATCTTGCAAATTCCTTCTGATGCGCAAGTCCCATATGTTGCCTTCTCTGTTGTTTGTAACTGTTGAATCTAGGTGGGCAGCTAATAAAAAAACCCTTGGATGAGAGTCTTTCAATGGAAGATTGAGTAACCACTTGTCTTTTCCAAAATTTGACAGTGGTGCCATTCGCAATCCTGAAGGACACCTCATGAAAGAATTCGTCTTTCAGGTTGTTAATATGTTTCTAAGGTCCCACTCCATATGGATCATTGGTTTTCTTGGCGCATCAGCTGTCTTGTCTTCCATAATTGGCACTGACCACTTCCTTCCATAGGATTGATTCTCCTTGGCTGAGTTTCCACCACCATTTCAGTAGCAAGCTCATGTTATGTTTGCTTAAATCTCTTGTCCAATCCTCCTTGATCCTTTGGTAGTATCAGTTTTCCCATTTCACCAGATGTAATTTATGCTCCTATTCCCTTCCCAAAGAAAGGATCTTCTCAGCTTGTCCAACTTCTTCAACACCTTGGAAGGCATTGGTATGATGATGGGACATAATATACGTAGGTACTATCCAGAACACTGTTGACGAGTGTTAACCTTCCTCCCATGGATAAGTGTTACATTTTCCAGTTCCCTAACCTTTTCTCCACCTTTTCTATCACTCCATTCCAGACTTCTGGTTTGTATTGTGCTCCCAAAGGCAGACCTAAACAGGTTGCTGGAAAAGAACCTATTTCATAGGCCATTATATCTGCCAATTCATTCAGATTAGGTACCAATTTACTGGATAAATTTTGCTCGTCGACATTTTGATATGGAGCCCTGAGATGATTTCAAAGAGCATAATAGTTAAGTTTAGGTACTACACTTAGAGCTTTTCTACCTTGCAAAATATTAAAGTGTTATCTGCATAAAGCAGTTGACAGACGCTAATAGAGTGGCTTGGTCTGCTTTCCACCTTGAACCCTTCAATCCAGTGACTAAGAATTACTTGTCTAGCATCTTTCTGAGACCTTCCATGGCCAGTAAGAATAGAAGGAGGAGAGAGGGTACTCTTGTCTTATTCCTTTATAAGGAGAGAAAAAACGAATTGCTTCCCTGTTTACCAGTACAGATACTTGACAGTGGTGAAACGGATCTACCTGCTTCCAAATCCCATTTGACTCAATAGAGAAAGTAAGACCAGTTGACTTTATCAAATGCCTTCTCCACATCAAAGCTTACACATTATCCCAGGTATTCCACTTTTAAGTCTTCCGTTAAGCATTTCATTAGCCATTAGAGAAGCATCAATAATCTCTGTATTCTTTAGGAAGGCATTCTGTCCCCCTGACATAAGCTTCCAAATCACTGCTTTTAGTCTTTCAGCTAAGATTTTTGCCAGGATCTTGTAGAACCTACCAATAAGACTAATGGGCCTGAAGTCTCTCAGATTCTGAGCCCCTTTCTTCTTTGGGAATCAGAGCAATGAGAGAGACATTGCAGCATTTAACCATGTAGCAATGTCGATGAAACTTATTGAGAGCTCCCAATATCTGCTTTGATGAAATCTCAAGCACTATGATAAAATGTCATTGTGTAACCATCTGGCCCTCGGCTCTTATCTGAGCCACAAGAAAAGGTAGCAGCTTTGACCTCTCTTCAAAATTCCACTCTAGCAAGACTTTCTCTGCTTGTGCTAAACGTTTGAGACTAGCAATCTTACTTAAGGCCTCCATTGTTTTTCTTCTGTGGACATAGCTTGGTAAAATATTAGAATTTCAGCTTTAATGTCATTTTGTTTTCACAAATTTCTTCGCCAATGAGTAGTTTTTCAATGTGGTTAATTCTTCTCTGAGATGTTGCTACTTGTTGAAAGAATTTTGTATTCTTGGCTCCTTCTTTGAGCCACAAACATCTGGACATTTGCCTCCAAGAGATCTACTTCCTGCAGTTCACGTTTGCAGTGAAGTGATCTCTCTTTCTCATTTTGTGTCATAAGTCTGCCTTCTATTGATTGCTCCAGGATAGCTCAATCCTCTAAAAGCCTGTCTTTTTGAGCTTCCAACTTATCAAAATTATCTCTGTTCCAGCTGGTAATGTCTTTCTTCAGGCTTTTGAGTTTTTGCACAAGGATGAAGTCTGGACTGCCTCTAATGGAATAGCCTTGTCACCAATCTTTAATCTTTTCAAGGAAGCCTTCTACTTTTAGCCATATGTTCTCAAATTTGAAGAAAGGTTTGAGTCCCAGTCTCCACATTCTAGCAGGATTGGTTTATGATCCGATGAAACCCTTGGAAGAGCTTACTTTATAGCTCTAAAGTTGTCATTCATTCGGGGGGGAATTAGAATTCTGTCTATTCTGGAAGCTTGAAGAGAATCCTGACTTCTGAATCAAGTGTATTTGGCTCCTTGTAGAGGGAAAATTTATGATGCCGAAGTCTTCAAGGGTGAAGTTGAATGTGTTCATTTTCTTTTGATTTCCTTGTGCAATTGTCTGTCACTTTCAAATCTGCAGACATTAAATTAACGCCTATAACCCAGGGCTCATCCCACAAACCTCTCACTGCAACCAACTCTTGCCATGATAATTCTCTCTCATCAGTAAAGTGAGGACCATAAACACCTGTGAAGCACCATCTGAATTCCTCTTGAGTGCGTTGTAGAAGGCAAGAAATACTATAGCATCCTCTATGAACCTCCTTGATCGACCATTATCTTTTATCCCACATGACTATAATTCCCCCCTACTTCAGCTTGAATATTGTAATGCAGGCCAATCCACCCACCTATTACCCCAAATTTGCCTGATCCATCTCATTGACCAATCTCCAATTTTAGTTTCCTGAAGACAAACGATGTCTTTTGAATGAGTGACTTCACTGTGGTTCTCCTTCCTGTTTAGTTGAGATCCCTTACATTCCAATTTAGAACTTTGATCTTCATCTGGAGTTAGATTTGTCGTACCTGTCCCCCCCTTCCTCTGTTCTTTTCCCGTTGGAGTTCATGTCCCACTTGAGCCTTCCCTATTCTAAGACTATTTTGTTTTTACCTGTTTTGTTTCCCCTTGTGTCCGAATCTGCTCGTCTTTTCTGTTCCATTTGAAGAACCATACCCAGTATCTCTGATTCAAAACCTGCTGCGTTAACCCCAAAGACCTTGCAAGCCCTCACTAAAACTGCCTTAGTCGATCTTGAAGTTTCAATTAATGTTGTATTGTTTATTCGGGAAGAACCTTCTGAATCTTCATCATTCCAGGGAAGAGATAGTGTCGCAAGAGGAGAGATCAATATCTGTGTTGCTTACTGAGTTACTGGCTCTATTTCAAAATCTGGTATATATCTTGGAATTATCATTTAAGGAATTTCTACTTCATCGCTTGCTTCTGAGAAATCAAATGCAGCGTCCATTTGATGGCCAACTCTCGCATCTGAAGCTTCAATCTTGACTGATTAAGGGTCGAAATAGTTTGCATGTTCGAATGGGCTACTTCTACATTGGCAAGGATCGATAAGTGGCCCTTTGGCGCTCCAATTATTTTGAGCCATATGTTGGCCCAACACAATTAATGAATTTGAAGCCCGGTTCATGACCCAGCTTTATGTGGCACGTGCACTTGCCAGGTTTTTGAATTAAAGCTGCCATTCTGCCTGTGGTTTTGATTATGGACCGGTGGACAAATGTATGATTTCACTGCCTGACATGTAGAGGCTTTCTCAACCTCCTTTATGGCTTCTGTTTCTCTTCTCCTTTCTTCATTCCAGTGGTCGGAAATAATCTGGGTGTAACGATCCTCTAAGATTGAGATTTTGAATCTTAATTTCCCAATTTCCAGATTAACCTCTATCGATGTCTCTTCCAGATTGTTATCCACACAAATACGAGCCCTTCCATGGTCTAGCCATTCAGAGGGATCCCGAAAGCTTTGATCCATTCTTGTCCCGAAACTACCTTCACCTGTTCTAACCCGGATCCCGACGACCACCATTCAAGCATCAGGTGTTGCCCATTCTAAAACCGATCTGCCTCTCTGATTCTGGTTGCTTCTTGCCTTAATGGAAGCTCAAAAAGGAAGATATTGGGTGATATTGGGGAGACTTGAAGATCTGCTGTTAGTTGCCATCTCTTGAGGAACCAAGCATGAATTGTTTCAGCTTTGGGGCTATGGTCAAAGGGGTCGTTGAAGTGCTCCACCGGGCACTGAGAGGAAAAGGCTGCTTTCATCCACATTCCTCTCTTTTGCTGCAAAGCCTTGAAAGCTAAGTTTATAAAGGACTTCTCAGAAGATCACTGATAACTTTAAATTTGTGGTTTGTGGCTTCTCCAAACCAATGTAGTATCTTCCCTAATATATCACCCTAGCCCCCATTGTAGTAGATTTCTGAAACAGTAATAGCTTTTCTCCTTTCCCTTACGATTGTTTCAATTCTGAGATATCAACCATAGATGTTGAGAGTTTGGTACATCCTGTAAACATATGTTTGAATTTTTCTCCTCCATCTTCTGTAAAGATTCCCCCGTCATTTAAAGCTTGCTGCATTTGAAAGCACACCCATCTAAGATTTGCTTGATCTGGCTGGTGAATCTACGACCTCGCTCTCTACCCAAGCGAACCTTCTGTCTATGCCCACACATTCTTCAAATATTTCGGGAGATTTATCACCTGAGACAAAAAATCTTCCCTCCCATGACTGGAGTTACTCCGTAAGACATGGCAAGTCAACCAGTTCTATTGCTTAAACCTCTCGTTCACCAGTCAGTGCAGAGCACTATTTTCATTAGATCTTTTGTTAATGCCTTTTCCTTGTAACTATGCAACTAATTGATGCTCTTTTGTGGATGAAACATCTTAGTTCTTACTTTATCAAAAAATGGTTTTTCGGTCAAATTCGCTCCTACCTTGATCTAGACACTTTAGTTTCTCCTTTGCCAGACTTTTTGAATAACTAATCATGTTTAACATGAGTACTTATATTTTTTTTTTGATTCAGCAGTT
Organism: Solanum clarkiae; assembly: GCA_011800125.2. Lineage (NCBI taxonomy): Eukaryota > Viridiplantae > Streptophyta > Magnoliopsida > Solanales > Solanaceae > Solanum > Solanum clarkiae. Next base: position 25,101,482 of record JAABOM020000001.1, read on the forward strand.
CAGATTCCAAAAATCGACTTTTCTAACTTTACATAATAGGATCTCACTGTGCTTTCAGATCATATTTTTCACTTTGTGAGTTTCTCAGTTAATTTGAACACAATTGTGTGGAATATACATAACTAACAAAAGTGAAAAGTAGGGTTCCTTGGTATGTAGGAGTCTCATGCATGACTTTATCATATCCCAATACACGTGTCAAGATAAACAACTTATTTTGGGCGGTGAGAAATGAGCAATAGGTCATTTTAAAGGCAGGCATCTTAGACATTTTAGCTGCACATTTAAGAAAATCAAAGTGCTTTCAAGTTATTTTTTGTTCTGAGTGGCTTTTCCGGTCAAAATTTAGGCTTCTTTTCTGGGGTTGTGAAATTTTGAAAATGCCCAATGTTAAATCTCCTGGTTCTTTATATTATTACAATTTCACTTATATAAGTGTTTTTTTTTTCCGTCACCATGTAATGTATGCACAGATAGAGCCCTCTTCTGGAGGCAAGTTGGGTTATGACAATGTGAGGAAAGCTTCATATCTAGTGTTAGTCACCTCTGCTCCAGTCTCAATGAAGCAGCAAACTTGCAGCATTCCACCAAGAATGTTCTCTTATGCAGTCACACTATTAGGGAGACTCTCTCGCAGTTTGGCAGACATAGTTGACCGGAGAACACTTTTGGCTTATCTTTCTCGTTGCAGTAGATTCACATTTGTTTCTGCATCAGAGTTTTTTAAAATGGAAGAGCATCTGGAGGAAGGTGATGTGCAGTCGATACAAAGACGTGAAATCTCTAAATGTCACATAAGGAGGAACTTACAATTGAAGGAAGCAGAAAACTCGCTTTTAGACTTCCACGTTGAGCATAATAAAGAGAGAAATTGTGTGAATGTCATCCTTCAGGTGGTATTAGACATCTGGCCATCACTGAAACTTGGATTTATCAATGAAGTAACTCGCACACTGAGGTTGCAATTCTTTAGTAGCAATATGACCACCCTTGAATATAACTGTTATTTTTTTAATATATATATTTTTTCCATTTTATTATTTTGCAGGAATCCATAATAGTTTATAGACAGTTGCCTTCTGCTGCAATTATTGGCTATCTTTTCAGACATATCTTGCTTCTTGTAATTTTTAGGTATATTCCAGTCAAGGTATCAGATACTATATGTGCTGCTAATGTTGTTCAACCATATTGTTTATGCAGGAGTTTGAAGGCAGAATTGGGAACAATATCAAATCACAGTCATAGCGGTGAGTTAGTGTTTGCTTTGCAATATATAGATGCCTTGGAACAACTTGGACTCTTATGGTCACATGTGGTGTTTTCGAAGGAGTTCTACTTCCATGAACGGGGGAAATTGGAATGTTCTTTGAAAAAACTGGACAGATGCCTAAGGGATATGAGATATAAGTTAATAGGTTTAACCAAAGACGACAATTTTCTCATCTTAGAGTTAATAATTGCAAATGGTATTTTGACACTTATTAATATGGAACCCTGTACGAACAAGACTACTCTAAAGAACTTACGTTCTGTCATTTCTTCTATTGAGCATATTTGTGGAGAAGGATCCACTGAATCATCCAATTTTGTGGTTGAAGTTCAGAAGTCACTGAGTGATATTGACACCACTAGTTCTCCAATCTTGGACAACCCATATCTCCTGAAATCGCTTGAGTATTTCACTCCAAGAAAGCTAGTTTTGTCGGGAAATCTCAAATGTATGGAAGCTGAACTGCATTTTCAAGGCAATGAATTTCAAAATCCTCTTCCTTTCATCTCTGGGCTGCCTGTTGGTTTATCTTTAGATATGACACTCCATAACATCTCGAGCGAGAATAGGTTGTGGATAAAAATGAGTCTTGAAGAGAAATTAACACAATTTGTTTTCCTGGATTTGCATGGGACCGAAGGACATGACGAACTGAGGAAATTCACATTTGTTGCACCCTTCTATCAAACTCCCAAGGCAAACCGTTTCTCATTGAAGATCTGTATTGTTCTAGAGTGCATATCTGACGGTGGTCAGTTGTTCACGGGCCGTGGAGGTCCCAAGCATGAAGTTGTTCATCTTTCTGAAGAAAAAGAAGTGTATTTTTCTGTTGGAAGTTAGGTAATTGTGTTTCAATTTGATTAAGTGTGGCCCAAAGACAACTATAGTCTTCTAAATTATGCTGCTCATTATCAAATGCTGGTGCAAATCAGTTACTGGATTTATGCAACTTTCTCCTTATCAAGTATTAATGACCATGGACTACCCATAGAACCAGATTTCTAAGCGAGCAAAGTGATGAGTTTCGATGTGACCAGGTACGGAGTAGTAGTAGGTAGGGTTCATAACAACAGCAAGGACAAAATTTTGAAGTAGAGGTTCACAGGCCAGCCCTTAGCCAAGGCTTGGATAGGATGAGCAAGGCACATGAGCAAATATGCCAATAACCAAGGCATTTAGGCAAGTGCAGAACTTCAGAATGTACATGCTGAAATTAGTTTCCATTGTAATCGTCTCAGTATCGAGTACATTGTTCTGAGAGTGTAGCCATTAAAGGATCCCATGTTGTGCAGGGTATACATGAAATTGAAACTGGCATGTAGCTTTTCGAGAATTGACAGATTATCGGATGTGTTTGTAAAGGAAAAGAACAAGAAAAGTGTATGGCCTATATTAGTGATTTCTGAATTTAGCCTTTAATGGATTTAGCTCCAAATTTGTATACAACAGAACTTCTATGGTGAGCTTTATGCCAGATATTGTTAAATAGAACGCCACTTTTATGTGAATTTATTTGATTGACACATAAATTAAGGAAGAAGATCTGCAAAACTTATGATGTCGAAAACTTGTCGTGGCATGGATGTTATAAGACTTACGAAATTAGTAGTTTTAAATATTCAGTGTATGTGATTATAAAAACTTGTCATTAAAGGAATAATGAAAGTTTTCATTAAATTAGATTATAAGATAGGATTGGTGATTTGCTTATTTGAACTTAAGTCAATTAACCTAATGAGCTATCATTTGAGATTGATTTAGGCTTATCATATTTTTCAACTTCCAATTGAAAATAATAAATACGTTTCAATTTCAAATAAATTAAACTGTCTATCTGAATTTTTACTGTCATATTTTTTTCATTTGACTCAACTCACGTCATAAGAAAAAATAGCTATAATAAAATAAAATGATAATCGAAGCACATCAAACAACACGTAGTAGCAAAAACTGAGGGATTCATGAGAATAAAGCTAAAACTATTAATAAACAAAGAAAAACCTATCCCATCGGACAACAAGACGGTACAACAATTTAAACCCAACATTATTATCTAATGTACTGTAATAAGAAAAAATGTCTTACATATACGTCCTTTCTTTTGCCTTCAGATCATAAGCATCTTATAAGTAAAAAATCAACCAATTTTTTAAATTATTTTTAAAAAGACAAAGAATAAAGAAAGTAGTAAAAAAGAAAAAAGTAAAGAAATTTCATCCATCGAGTATTGGCTTTGAGCCCCACGGCTATATTTGCATTTATTTGGTCCATTTCTCCATTCATTGTTTTTTTGGTCCCATTCTATGCAACTTTATCTTGGGTCCCCAACTCCACTGGGGAACAACCTACTGTCTAATATATCATGAATACTCTCCGTCATAATTTATGCGACATCATTTGATCAAATATAATAATAACAATTTTATAAAATCATATCAACTATGTGATTGAATTAATGTGGTACATAGGAACATCCATTGTTGTTTCCTCGCTAACCCAATATCAATCGAGAAAATAAAATATTATATACTTATTTTTCACTTACACATCTACGTATATTCTATACTTCTTGGACTTCGTTTATAAGAAAGAAAAATATTCTCCAATGAATTGTAATTGAAGTGGTACTGTCTTTATTACCCCTTGACTAGAAAGAAATATTACTATTCAAAAGGCTTGATAATGAAACTTAAAAAGATGGACAAAACAAACAAACCAACCAACCAACCCCACTTCACCCACTTGGAGCCCTATACTATTATTGGTGTAGCTATTGTAACTCATCAAGTGTTTTTCTTTTCTTTTCTTTTTTGCGTATACTGTATCAGTCTCATTTTATGTGACACTCTTTGACTTGACACAATATTTAAGAAAAAAAAGAAAGACTTGTGAAATTTGTGGTCTAAAATCATTCTTAAATATTTGTGTAGCTGAGAATCATTTCATTAATGGTAAAAAAGAAATTTTAAAGGTGAATTATTTCCAATTTGAATAAAATAATATTCTTTTTAGGATGGACCGTAGTTTGTTGGCAAAATATATGTTTGGATGTGTTTGGTAATGGAGGAAAATATTTTTCAATGATCAAAATATTTTTTTGAAAATGAGAAAAAAGAAACGAAAGTAGAAAAAACAAGTCCAAAAGTCACATTCAAAGTTCATTGTCTCCTCTCCATTCACCTAACGTTTCTAACTCCATCCATTGACCATCGAACTCCTACCATCTTGAATCCCTATATCCATCCCATCTCACCCCTATAACGTTTTGCTAGATTATATATGCATGCTCTATACTTACGTTTCAAGAAAATATTTTCCTTTGTACCAAACACACCCATAGTTTCTTTGTTGTTTGACTTTATGCAATTCAATATCCAACAACACTATTTGATTAATCCATATTTGATTCTCAAAATTTAAACTCGAAATTTCTACCACATCACAATTCTATCAGCGGTGAAGTTTTATTATTTAAATACGAAGAAGTTGTCAGAAAGACCTGATTTTTTTGAGCTGTCCCCCTTGAAATCCGCTTACTAAGTTGGTAATATAAACAAAAATGTAACAGCAACGTGCGAATTGTTTGTTCATAAATCTGTCATCTTGTTTTTTTTTTAATTATTATTATTATTTCATTTTTATAATGGGTTCTATTATTTTTCTCATATTTTCCTGATAAATATTTCTTGGATCTGGTGCCTATAGTCATTGGTGAGTATACTGAACTGAAGGTCCAAGTGACACAGGGTATCAACTATCAATTTACAAAAACCAATGAACCTTGCATAGTGTCGAAGCCAACATTTTCGTCAGGAGTGGGTGATTTTTGTATTAAGAATGTTCAACAATTAATATATATTTAACCTATATATTCAAAAAAAAATTCTGACAAAAGATGTTCATCTGATCACTGCGCTCTTGTCAGCATAACCCCAACACCCCACCGGCACAATAAAAAGTGAGGGGTGTAACTGAAAAGTAGGTTAGTCATACCTACTAGCTGCTGTCCTTCTGTCAGCTTTTGTCATCATATATGAACCTCAGTGTTTGCTTTAACCTGCATGCACATGCAAAGACAGTGGTGGTAGGATGATTTTCTGCATTATTAGTCCATTGATCCAGTTATTACATGGGTACCTAAAGGTAAAGTAGAACAAAAAGAGCCAAAAGGGTATCTTCTTACAGCCTAATAATGACTAAAGGGGAGAAAGAACAGAAGAAAAATTCATCATTGAGTAGAATCATGAAAGATATCAAAGGGATCCAAATTACAAGCTCAAGCTTTTCTCGTCTTTTTTCTCAAGATTTAAGTGTAAAAAAGAAGCCCACAAGGAGTAAGTCAAGTGATCACCTAAGCTTTTGGTGAACTCCTTGATTATTGGTCCATTTGAAACAAAGACACTAGCGGCGGAGCCAGCATTTTCGTCAAAAAAAAAAAATTTCATCAGATCACCTTTGAATGAATGTAGCACAGATCACCTTTGAATGAATGTAGCACCAAACCTGACAGACACTGCATCAATGCACCAAAGAACCCTGCCTAATGCTCTCAAAATTAGTCCATGAAATATATACTACAAAAGAAGACACAACAGTAAGAGTAATTTGGTTGAAGAATATTTTTCCACTTAGAAGGAATACATTTATTCATCTGCTGAGAATGTTGACCTCAATGCAGAAATGCAAATAATTTGCTATACATACAGAAAATATTCCTCTTCCCACCACTGGAAAGTACAAAATTGCAAAATTCAACATATCTACAACATAGCAAAATATCAAAGGGAAAATGCCAACTAGCCGAAAGGAGCCTATGACCAAAAATGCGCCCTTTCTCTTTCATCCTTGCCTGGAATCAAAGTAAAATAACCCCACCCCCGCCCTGGAAAAAGAAAAGAAAATAGTACTATTCGGTTATCTGTGAATTGTTTCCTACTTAATAGAATAAGAACGGGTGCATACAGCCTCAAGGGCCTCTGTCATCAACGATGAAAAGCTGGTCATAGCCTGGAAAACTCCTGGCAACCCTGTTTGAATGTTGTTCAGAGTCATCGCTCTGGTTACCTCCACTGCTTTAGAGTGCTTCACCATCTCATCTTCCACACGCCGTTGGCTAGCTGCAAGCTCAGCCTTTTTCTCAGCGAGAGGGTCTCGTGCATCTAAAACATTACCATTATCAGGTCCTGCATCAGGAAGTCCAATGCCAACCATAGAGTAAGAGTTGTAATATTTCCTTTCAATGCTCCTAACACTCGAAGCCTTTTTCTCAAGCTCCTTTGATGCAGATTCAGTCCGCTTTTTTATCTTCAACTCCTCCGTTTGTTTCTCATATATCGAATGAACAACATTTATGAAGCTTTTGATAGCTTCTGATGCAACAGTGTCAGGAATACGGTCAAGCGCTAGCTTCCATTCATCGCAAAACATAAATGAATCTGAGAACTCCCTGTTGCCATTAGTTGGCTCAGTATTGACAGATACAAGGGTGAGCTTGAACCAACCATGAAGGGAGCGGATAAAGTCCCTTTCAAATTTTATCAGGCGACAGAAACTCGAGTGCCATGCAGATACAGCAGACTCAAGGTCACGTGTTGCTTGCCGGTGTAGGTCAGATGTCGATTGACCTTTAGTTGCTCTATTGATGAGCCCCCGCACCTGCTGCACAATGTCATTCTGAACTTGATGGAACTGGTTCATGGATTTCCACATGTACATGAATCTGCATCAGTTTATACCAATATCAGTTGAGGACTAGTCAGGAGTAAAGCTTAGAAAATGGTACACTTTATTATCAGCCCCCAATCAAACTCAAAATAAAACACAGATAATCCAATTTAAAACTATCTTCTGATCCGAGTAGAAGAGCACATATTTTCAGAGCAATCATCACAGTGATTTCCAAAATTCCAGATTAAGCTCATGGATACCAACAAGCCTAAGAAGCACCCCTATATTTAGCCATCAATTACACACATCAAAGCACAGGAGATATTCCAAATTTCCAAAAATAGTGGTTCCATCATGGACTCAACCTGTCCTGGAGAGGCTGTCGGACTATAGAAAGATGCTCACTGGACATGCTTTCATGGTCAGGAAGACATAAGCCGCATATTTAAAGATCCATAACTTTTCAACTACCCACTGAAACAGACAAATATTAACACCAATAGATTTTACATGTAATAGCATGACTTAAGGTGAGATCAATACTAGGTAGGAGATGTTGAGCATATTCAATTAAATTGTTAGGAAATAATTCTTGTGATGGCACATAAATACATGGGTGATTTAGGTTCTGGAAATGATTTCCGAAAGAAAAGAATAACTTAGAAGGAATTCCAAAAGTAACCAGACTTCTTCAATCTCACACGAGTAGAAAGTTGGCTCCAATAAGTTGATGTTTCCTCTAAGCAGTATTGCAACATAAGTAACTATGTGTCATTTCAAACCATAATCCATCCATGTGTCCACCAGCAAATAATCTCAATAAAATTGGTTGTCAACAAATTTCAAATCAAGTATTCACAAAACACAAATGACATACCCATGACAAAGTTCAACAAGCTGTGGGACAAGGTCAGAGTCTCTCAGACCAATAATGGCAGAGGACGTTGTGGAAACAGCCTGCGATGTGACCACAATCAGAGATTGCAATCTCGTTATTGAGGCCTTCGTTTTGTCCAACTTGGATTCATCCTCACCTCTGCTTTCCTGACTCTGTAATGTTGCCAACTTCTTTTCATGCTCAATTTTAACTCCTTCCCTGGCCTACATTCATAGTACTCAGTTAAAAAGCTCTGTGGGGCTAAAGCATTGTGCAAGGAAGTAGTCGGTCAAGTTGCCTAACTTTTCTTCAATTCTTTTCCCAAATAGTTTGAACTCAATGTCATCGCTATATAACCAAAAACTAAATAAACACATGATGAACTAGCTTCTGCCAGAGTAAGACACTAGGAATTCAAAATCAATTACATATGGGTACCACCAAATAGATGAGCAACGAACATGTATATGCTGTGACATGCAAACAGTTTATAATCATGTCAAGAAAACTTCCTACCTATAAGGAGTTGAAAGAATCTTAAAATTGCTCACAATTCCTAACCAACTTCTCCATTCTGCACTAATAACCACAAAGAGAAGTGGAAGCCTTTCAAAAAAAGGTATATGTTGTTGAAGATATAGTTAGATAAAAGTATGTTCTCTATAATAATTTGTTGTCTTAGATGATACATAATTAATAAAATAAAAGTGTGTTCTCCCTAATAACTCGATGTCTTAGATGATACATATATGACCAGAATGTAGATTTAAGTGATTTGGATAGGTTAGTTTTAATACAGGTCTAAATTAAAATCTTATTATAGCTCAAAGTTGTACTTGTCAAATCATATAAATAATTACCTAGGGTACTTTAGTCATTACACCATTATTGACTAAACTGATGCAAACAAGTTAGATTATGACAAGCTTTGGATAAGCATGACTGCCTGATTTTTTGCATCTCTATCTACCATAACAGTTATAAGATTCCCAATCGAAAACCTGGCATTCTGTCATTCTACAAAAATATCAACATCGGATCGCAATAATTGAGCATAATTCACCCCATTCTTGATTGAATCAAGTGGATTTAACCACAGTTTTTAATCTTTGCACACAACCAGTTAACCGACAAAGATGACGATTATAAAGACAATTGGTATAAAACATAAGAAAGTCGATACTTCTTGAAGATCAAGAACAATTGGGATTGAGAAGGGCACCTTCACTTCCTGATATAGTTTCTTTTCCCATGCCAAAAGTCGCTCCAAGGTGGAACAAAGACTCTTTTGTCCACCTTCATCAATAGAACTAGGTTCAAACCGATACTTGACCGCCAATGGAGGTCTTGAAGACCAGGTGGAGCTTATAGTACTAAATACTCCACTGGAATGATACACAGTTTCTGCAATGCACCGGAAAAATAATATTAAATTCTAAACAAAGAATCGAAAATTTTCAACAAAATTTGCTCAACTGGATCTCAAGGTTAAGATAAGTCAATGTTAATCAACTAAATCTCAACCTCAAAATAGTTGTAGCAAATGATATGAATCATCTTGATTCCTCAAAACTTGACTAATTTTACCATGAATATCAAGCGCTATTACAACTCTACTCCATTATCCTGGCTATGCAAAGCTCACATAAGCAAGTTCACATATACATCCCAGAAAACATACTATTTACTATGTTATGATTAAAAGGCACAGATAGAGCACTAAAAATCAAATTTTGCAGTCCACATAATTCCAAAAACAAAGAGACTCACTCTTCAACCGCTTAAAGCTCCGGTCAAGCTGAGCTCGACCTGTCTCCAACATCTCAGAAACCTGCTCACCAGCAGAGGCAGCTTTATCAAAGTATTCCATAATGGCAGCAACAATCTCTGCAAGATCCTTGTGCCTCACCACTATACTTCTATCAGATACCATCTCCACTTTCCCATTTCCGTTCCCCCAACTCATCGATGACGACCCACCATCCTCCGACATCTTATCAGATTTCTTCCCCGAGAAATTCTTTGAATTCACATTAACATTAGCACCTTCAACATTCTTCACCGAAGTAGTAGACCCGAAATTCGACCGGGTAGGTCCAAACCCAGATCTTATCTCATCCTTTTCCTCTACTTCTTCATCATCAGAAGATGAAGTTGTAGTACTGTAATGATCATGATCTCCCCACTCGCTGCACTGTACCTCTTCTCTCTCAGCTTCACTTTCCCAGTTATTCAAATGGTGGGCTGCATAGTTCTGCTTGTTTTCACCAACCTTTTTCTGATTCCTGACAGACCCATTTGTCAACTTCTCGTCGTTAAGACTATCAGTATCGAAAAAGTCGAATTTCTTGCTCGATTTCCCATGAAGTGATTGGTCACTAGGATGATGATGATGCTGAGAGTACTGTGAATAAGATGTGTAGTTTGATGCCTTATCATCTTCATCATCCACCGGATCAGCTTCCCGACCAAAATTGTTTTTATTGTGGATGCGTTCGAAGTACTCCGAACTTGGAGGAGAAGGAGGGTAGAAATTTTCCCAGTTCCAAACAGAAGAAGCTTGTGAAGGAGTATTGGAATAAGTCGAATTTGCTTTCGCATCGTATGTATAATCATCATTATATGAATTCAAACTTGATCCAGAGAGAATGTGTGGAAGTTTCATGGGTTTTTTCTGCGGTGCGGGGGGCTGACCCTGATGGGAAGAAACAGAGGAGGCAGAAAGTATATGAGGAAGCTTTGAAGAAGCTATCGTCGGTGACGGCGACGGAGAAAACGGCGGTGGAGGTGGTGGTGGGTGAAGGGAAGGAGAAGGGGATGGGATGCGAATAGGGGGTGGAGGTGGAGGGGTTTTGATGGTATTAGCAGTAGAAGAACACGTGCGGAGGAGAACAGCAGGAGTATGATCGGAAACGGAAAGTGGTTCACCGGCGGCGAAGGTAGATAAAGCAGAACCAGTGATACGAAGTGAACGGCAGTAATCAGAATGAGCTGCTGCTAAGTGATGACGAGCATAAACGGCTTCTTTCATCAATCTCCGGCGGTCTTTACACCGCCGGACCGTGTCTTCGTTGTCTAGCTTCGAAGCCGCACAACCCATCTGTAAATCAACGAAAAAGAATTAGGTGGGTCTCCGCCGCTGACGGTGGTTATTCGGCGGCACAAAGAGTGGCTACTGCTGCGGAGTTAAAGAAGACACGACGGAGATGGGCGGAGAACGTGAAGAAGAAGGAGAAATGCCATGAAAGTGTTTACACACAGTGACTAGAGATAATACACTTTACTCATCACTTTCCTTCTCCACTCAAAAAAGTCTTTTCGAGTACTTTAACAATGACTGGCTGTGTCCAATTTTTTCAACATTTAAAAGTTTTTTTTTCTTTTTAAATGATAATAACTACTTTATCCCAAAAGGAAAATGGTAATTAACCATTTAAGCACTTAAAATCATTTTGTCAACATTAAAATTTTCAAGTATTTTATTTTAATAAATGAGATAAGGTTCTCATAATCACATCTACATTTTAAAATATTACTAAATTTGATTAACCTTGATTCACACGTTGCAGAGCTCATTTTTAAGATAATATTTTCGATAAAAAATTTATATTCTTATATAATTATGATTTGTTTGGATGTGATTTTTCGTGGTTCTGCCATATTTGCTTTTATTGTTTTAGTAATTACATTGGTATAGTTTGGTTTGGTTTTATAGTTTTATAATCATAAAAATTCTTACTTTTTGAAATCGTCAATTTAATCCTTACTTTTTGAAATTACCAATTTAGTGGTATCCATGGTTTTCTTTTTTTCGATTATACCCTTATTTAAATTTAAATAATTATAATTTATTCTTTATTCTTTATTAAATTTTGCCCTAATATATCTACTACTTTTGTATTACTCAATTTCTGCATCAACTTTTATAACTTTTCTCCGCCTTCCGTTTTTCTCCCATGTTTCAGTTTATTTTTTGAAGTTCGTCTTTTAAAAATTCTTACTTTTCCGTTTTCTTGTGTTGTTTGCATGAGTTGACAATATATTAACTTGTTTCCCTGTCTGATTCTACGTATTTATCAAAAATAATTATTAAAAAATATTAATAATTAAAAATATTTTTTATAAATTTATCAATTACAATATAATATCATAAAAATCAAATCAAATAATAAAATTATCATTAAACAGTAACAAACAATATAGTCTATTTCCATACATTAGCTTAAAATTAAGTGTGTTGATTCTCCCACTCTTAAGGATTATACTAAAAGAGCCTAATAGTTTTAATATGTTTTTAATTATGTTTGGAATGTTGAAGATATTTATTTAACTTTTCAATAAGAAATAGGGTTTCCAAAAGAAGAGATGATTAAAATAATACTCTAGAGTCTATTAAAAGTTTTTGATTTAGAAGATAGAAAGGCTGTTTTTTGTATTTAGCTTGGATATGGGTGGCAGCTGGCACACAACAAAAAAGACTTGATTTTGGAATTGAGAAATTTATATTTTTTATTGCACTACTTTAGAATTTTGGTTCATTCTTGTCTTAATTCTACTTGTATTATGTCATTTTGGTTTATTCTTGTCTTAATTCTACTTAATGATAATTTTCTTTTATTTTATTTTTGTCACAATTCATTTCTTGGGAATCAAATTAAAGACTTTTCACTGACCTAATTTATATATTGGACTATTATACTTTGCTTTTTAGTCATCTTAAAAATATTTAGCATATTTCTTTATTTAATGAATATTTTATGATGTTATTAACATGTTGATCCCATTTTTTTACAACAAAAATCATAAAAGTATACTCTTTTTAAGAATAGTTTATGAGCATTACAAAATCTAATCATACTTTAAAATTTTGATAGTATAGTCAACTATATTATATAAATTAAAATAAAAAAATATAATACTATTCCATTTCAACATAGCAAAATAATTATTACATGAAAAAAATTATAATTAACTCTATGACCTTTTATTGACTGGGGTCAACCAATCAAATTCGTTTCAAGCCATTTTTTCATTTTAATTTGAAGGAAAAATACTACTTATTGTATTTTAGCTATATAGTGTCTGAAAATCATTTGACAATTAATATCTTGTAGTGAAATTTAGCACTAAAAAACTCAACCTGCCCACTTATTATTAATAATAATGTGAGAGGTCATTTATATCCAAAAATAACATAATACACCTTTAAGTTGAAGAAAGACACATTACCAACTAAAATAATATTCCCTCCGTCTCAAATTAATTAAATTTTTGAGATTTTTTTCAAGGTTCAAAATAATTAAATTTTTCAAAGTTCAAGATGAATGTTTAAAACTTTTTTCATA
>JAABOM020000001.1:25123916-25136383 GCA_011800125.2 Solanum clarkiae
TATATATATATATATATATATATATATATATATATATATATATATATATAGAGAGAGAGAGAGAGAGAGAGAGAGAAACGTATGGCGAGTTAATATCTAAGGATTAAGAAGCAGTTTTGCAAATTGGAAATACCTGCCATCCTTGATCAAGAAAAAGATTTTCTTTCTCTTGTAAAGTGGGTGTAGCATAAATTCCTAACAGTCCACAACCTCGGCTCTGAAAAGGGAAAAAAGGCATTATAATTCTGTTCCAGATACATCAAAGAAAAAAATCATTTCAAGGATTGAACTTATAAAAACTAGCCAGTGCAGGAGAGCAGAGATAATGATCTGCAAGGTACAGAAGATTTCTAGAAATTGTATAAACACAGACACTCTTCCAACAGATTTTGGAACTTCCACACAAGTTATTATCGTGTTGATCGGGCCAGCTTGCACGCACCCCGAAGATAAAGCAGTTTTATTAGAGGTTTAAATAATTTTAACAATTAATATTGGTCATTACTGAACTTCATAATTAAACTCAGTCGTTAATCATTTTCTTACTTCCTCGGAATACAAACTATTAGCAATACAATAGTATGATGCACACTTGGTTTCCTTTTATATAACATAGATACAAATTTTGGAAAAAACTTATACATAACACAATTTATTAAAGTGCAGAACTTTAAACAGCTAAGTTGCATTAGCTAAACTATGCATATGCGAGTTTTGGAAAGCATATCCATTCCTGAGTCATGAAAAAGAAAGAGACTTGTGGTAGGTTCACTGCCAGCAAAAGAAAGTCTAACTATGATGAATCCTATAGATACTAAATTTGTCAAAACATGCCGACTTGAACAGTGAAATGGCTAAAAGTACTCATATTATCCACCCAACTAATTTGTGATTTGAGTGTAGCTGATAAATTGAGTAATAGGAAGTTGTATTAACTACACAACAGGGAAGAAGGAAAACCAGAGAAAAGAAACAAGTATTCAGAAAACACACAAGCCTGTCATGAAAAACATAATAAAACATCTGCAGAGCTACCTTATATGGCTAGTTTGACAATATACTGAGAATCTTAGTAGAGCAAGACTAAAATCATCCAATGAAAGTCGACAGAAATATCAAGTATCTTTTAAAGGAGAGGAAACTGGACTCTGTAACAAAGAAGCTCCTTAATCATATAAGGACACCCTTGAGGGGCAATCCACAATGATATAGCTTCTGACTTTGTATCGCACCAACAAGAAATTTGGTTTTGAAGCAACAGAAACTCCAACTTATCAGGGACTCACTTTATAGGCACCAAGTTGTCCTAGTTCCAGTCAACATCTATGTCACTTGAAATTACTCACCATAATGTAACTTCTGGTGCTTTAAACATGGCAAGATAATGGGCCACATACACATGCTAATTCATGAAAGCAACTTACACATAGTTATACTTTTTGACAGACGTTACAACAAAGATATGTGTTATCCATATAATTTAAGCTAAATCAGCAAAGAATACCTCCAAATTCCGAATCATCTGCTGGCCAAAAGCATCATCTGGGTGGATCTGTTAATAAGCCACATAATAGGCAAGCAAGTCACCACAATAAATCAGCAAGCTATCCACAGAACCTTTGGACAGTATAGCAGTAGAAGTTAAGTTGAAAGGATGAAGGGAGGGAGCAAGCCTATGAAATAATACAAGATCTAACATAACAGCATCCACAACCTGCTCATACAAGAAAAATATTGCCGTGGCAAAGGTTCTTGAAGCCCATCCAACAATAGCACGGCTTGAATCAGGATCCAAATATATAAGAACGCATTCTGCAATTATAAATGTTGGCAAACTGATGATAACATCAGAATGTGCAGTTAACTACAATCAGGTATGAACATGGATATGTATAAATCTTTTCAGAACATGGGAAACGGAAAAGAGAACAAGACAGACCTAACTTCGGAATGTGGAGAAATAAAAAGAAGACAATGAAAGTAATAGTGTAGACGGCGAACACCTAACAGTCAATTAATCAAGTAAAAAAGCAACCAGGAAAATTTTTTTGCGAGTCCCATATCCAATATGGCTTTCAATTGTCCAATACATGTTATTAACTACTACATTCCAAGTGTAGTCCTTAGATTCTTTTAACTAGAAACAACCAGAACTGGATGAATACTAAGCAAACTTTATAGTTTAATAGCTCATCACAGCTTTTAAGTTACAAGTGTTTACATGCTATCAGGCATTATTCTTTGAAAACCACACCGTCCGCATGAGGAAGGGGTTGGGGGGTGGGGTGGATGGCCTTACTCAGTCTTCCCATTTTATGGGACAAACTAGACTCACCTTCTACGTCATAGATACTGATTCCGAGTCACATACTCTGGAAATATTTTACCAATAAATACGAAAAACTCACTTCTAAATTCATGATCAGCTCATACAGAATTTAAAAGATCATGCCTTATTCCTGAAATGACATTGAGTATGTACCAGCTAGTTGGATTAACTTAAAAAGGAAAATTTTTGAAAAGAATATTGATTTCGAACAAAGGTTTCACCACATCAGATAAGAACAATGACAAAATCAGGAACGGAAGTACAGGTAACTTGTGAAAAGATAGAAACATCTAGTATTAATATGCAAAGCTAAATACAAAAAGAGTGATATAGCATCATCCACGATGACTTGAATGGTTTCTTTTACCAAGAACAAGTCAAGAAAAGGAAGTACATGTGTTCAAGTTCTTTTTTGATAAGTGATGGGTTCAAATTATTATAAAATATCGGTGTTGTAAGGTTTCCTGTAGGCAATATGGGGCTAGGTGCAGCACAAATCGACACTTCTTCTAGCATACGCAACACCTCAGTGAAGGAACTAAAGAGCTAAGGGATGCACCTCATTGCCACGTGCCCTGTCTTAACAGAATGCGCTAAACTAAAACTATACTGATATATTAATAGTCAAGAAAGATTATAGTGAATGTGTTATCAGAAATAGATAGAAAACTAGTATAAGAAAATAAGAGCCCATTTGGATTGGCTTATCTTAAGTGTTTTTAAGCGAAAATAGCTTCTAAGCATTTTTTTAGTGTATGGATAAATTAAAAAAGTGCTTATCAGCACTTGATTTTAAGTTAAAATAATAAAAACAAGTCAAAATCCAAAAGTTAGAATTTCTAACTAATGACTTTTAGCTTTTAAGTCAAAATCCAATCCAACAGGCTCTAAGTCACTGAAATTGAATTGAAAACATAAAACTGGAATTTCCATCTGAATCAGCAACTCTTGAATGCATTCTAGATTTGATTGACATGCTTTTTTACCTCATATTTTTCACTTAATTCCAGTGCTTTCAATTTCTTCGTCCATAAGGTTTTATCTGTGTTTGTAGTTGTTTTTCTTGCATTACTTTGTTTTCTTCCTTCCGATATGTTTTTCTTCACTAAAGTGCCTATGCTTTGAACATAAATCCCAGTATCCCAGCATAGCACTGTTATGCGTTTTCTGACATTGACAATTCTAACTTTCCTAATCAAAAACACCATTAAATTGGCAAAACAAAAAACAAGATTTGGAAACTACACATCTGAAAACTTAACTAGAGTATTGGATAATGTAACAATTTAAACTTGTGATAAAATAATTTCCCCAATAAATGAACCATAAAATTTTACTTTCAACTAAAATATCCCACAACATGTCTAACGTGCAAGAAATATTCTTTTACGACATTAAAACAACAACATTACCCCAATGCTTCAAAGGCTCCCGCCCATTGCAGGGTAAGGGGGGGTCGGATGTACGCAGCCTGACCCCTATGTTTAAAACTGTTTCCGGATGACCAATGATGAGCGTCGAAAGTTGCATTGACTAACTGCTACTTCACAATTGAAAGAAGCGCAGACAATTTAAAGAACCATTTTGCTTTACTCCATGATACCCCAAAGCCAAAAAATAGTGAATCTTTGGCTCCATCCGAGATTGATGGAAAATTCTTTTACGACATTCTATGAGGAAATACATCACGTTTGTTTTGCCTCGTTATGCCTTAGATGTAAACACCTTTCTATGACCATTGAGTCTTACAAACTTTATGACATTGAGACGGACACATCTACTGTTCACCAAGGAAAAAATCCAAATTAAACTCTAATATAATCAATCCACTATGCCTCAATCTCAAGCTGAATTGACTATCTCGGTTTTGCACTATCTTGTCCATTTCATATCAATACCTAAAACTTAAATATAACTCAAATAGAAGAATTAAATATAGCTTGATACATATTTGGGTTCTTATCTTCATTCTCGTTGTATTTATAATTATGCAGAGGCAATTTTTAGAATGATAAATTACGTATCAATCAACCAACTAAGCCTCAATCCCAATCAAATTGGAAGTTGACTACATGAATCATATATATGTTTTACATATTATCATGCCCATTTCGTCCCAATACTTAAAACGTTAATATAATGCAAATAGAAGATAGCTTGATACATACTAATTTGGGTTTTTATCTTCATAGGAGTTTCTATGCATTTATAAGATGGAGAAGTAATTGCTAGCATACTTCTTACTTTATTAAAACAAAAAAGAAGTAATTACTACCAGCGAGCGTTATTTAAAGCAATCACTTTGTCCCTTAAAGCGATGACGCGAACAGAAGCGAGTGGTTATCACTTCACTTATGAAGCAACGCGCTTTAGTTAAATATGCGCTTCAAATGTAACTGCAAACAAAGTGAATTAAACAAAAAGTAATTGGTTTGTCTTTTTTATTTTGAAACTGGTAACATAAAGCAATCAGTTCTTTATATCTCAATTTTGGATAGTTGGATTAATATCAGCATAGTTGTATATTGGAAGTTGAAATAAGCTAATTCCAGTTGATTAGAGTAGAACTAAACTCATCTGTGTTTTATATTTATATTTTCTGTAATTGTGGGTTTCATTTCAAATATATGTGCACTTCACTTCTCCGTTTTTACTTCAACCTCCAAGGAATTTACTGCTTTTATGCGCTTTTTGCTTTTAAACACACTGATCATTAGACTGATACATTAGGTTACATGGATCAGGTTCACCAGTATAACACATACCATTATAAGAGAGGTTAAGTTAGAGGTAGGTAGTCATGACTAACTAAGCTTGACAAAGAGCTAATACATTAAAATCTCATAAAATCATCTGTGCTGCATTTCTGGAGATTAAAGACAAAATTGTTTTAAGAAAAAATAGGAGGGAAGAAATGACATACCTGGGGTCTAAATTTGCTTGGGCAATAATATCATTTAAATTTTCTATGTTGCGCAAATCTACAGGCAGCAATTTGTAATGATCACTATGGACTTCCCCCTTTTCTGCATGAAAGCATAAGATAAGTTAGTCGTGCTAGATATTAGTTTCTTCTAGCTTTTGCAGAGAAGAAATGTTCAAGAAATTGCATTAAGCATTTAAAATCAGAGTCCATTAAGGAGTTCATGTCAAGAATAAGATTTTTATTAGTTACCTTTCTCCAAAATTAGATTCAACATGGACAAAGTGAAGTATTTCTATTGTATCTTTTAGAGGTAAATGGAATCCATTAGCCAACTGAAAAAGAAACTTTCCTCATAAATAGTTCACTACAAGTTTATAGTTAGATTCTAGAATCTAAGAATTTCTGTGTGACATCAATCTAAACATAAAATTTCTCTGTGGCATGACAACATAGTTTTTTTGCAACCACTCTAGCTAGTCATTGCAGATTAATGTAATATGTACAAGTACGAAAACAAATGAAACATATTATTGTGCTTGACGAAGAATGTGACCAATTACAACAAAAGAAATCATTATTTTAGTTGGAATTCCTAGATGATTCATCACATTCAATAGATCTGATTCTGAGTTCTTATTAACCAAAGAGGTTTGGCTTTGTGCTATAATTAGCTCAACACCAATCAAGAATCACTAAAGAAATCCAAAAGTTCTTGTTATACATTTGTTCCAACATTCAACTTTCTTTTCTAGGTTCATGGATATTGAACCAATCGAACCCACTTCTAATATACGTTCTACTTTTGGAAGACCCGGAGCCATATCATCGGATCTTGATTTTTCATATATAAATGTAACTGATGTATCTCCTTTATAAAGGGTTTCACCAAAATGGCCATGACCAGTTGCTCCAGGATTGAATCAAATAAGGGATATTAAATTTTCCTTTTGGTTATCCTGAGTGATATCCAGAGTCACTTTCTGCCATAACTAGATCCATTTCCCAGCACAAAGGAACTCCACAAACAGGCAAGTTGCTATGGAACCCACAAAGTTAGGCCATTATTACTCTAACCTGACACAACTATGTCAAAAAGATTGAAATATCCACGTAATATAGCATCAAACAGAAACTACCAGCAGTTTTTGGCATGTCCTGTCGGTCCTTTTATAAAATGAAATCTAGCTTTTATTCATAACTGCAGGATTTTTGTTTGATAAGTCAAAATTTCATTGCTAAACACCATGTCAGTGTCAAAAGAATGATCAAGAAATTTATCTAACTTGAAAGTCATACAAGGCAAAAAGTACACCGGTAGGTCACAAGAAACGGTTTAAGAGCCACTTTTCTAATGCATCGAGACTCAACTTACATAAAGAAGATCAAACATAGAATAAATTAAAGGTTCACTGATTGTATTTAAAAATTGTGGTAGTTAAATTACAACGATTATAGGTTGTCAAAGGCGCGCTTAAACTCTGAAGCGAGACTCAAAACATTGTGAGCGTTTTTCCTCACTTAATGTGTGCTTCAATGACTTCATCAAGGTTCTGAGGCATACATTTCCTTGCCAATGAGACTCTCCTGAAGAGACGACCAAACAACTTGATACCACAATTTTTCTTCAATTTCTTTATTCATATATTTATTCATACTTGTAGTTATTAGTTCATAATGTATATTAATATTTTTCTCTCCCTTTGTGCTTTTTTCATTTAGTCCGCGCTTTATTTGCTCTTAAAGCCCAAATGGACCTTAGAGTGTTTTTCCGCTATTTGCTCTTGATAACACTGATCAAGTAAATGCTCGACCTACCCATCTCACGTTCAAAAACAGGGTATCTGCTCGGGAAATGCATCAAATGCTTTCCCATGTAAATGAAATGTGGGGGTCACCAAGTTGAATCCAAAGGGGAGAACATTCACAACTTTGCAAGCTGAACAGGTCCATTACCTGAGGATATTGATGCTGTTTCACCAACTTTGTCCCTTAACTGACTGTGAGTTTCAATAAGAGCTGCCTTCTTACGTGTTACCTGTAAGACAAATATATATAGAGCTGAGCTCTTTATCCGAACCAATAATTTGCCAAAAAGCAAAGGATGTCGCAGCCACATAAAAATAAAACAGATCTCATTTGTGATATAGTATAGTACCAAACTTTAAACAAACTCAGGGGACTTAACATTTGAACATTTCACCTCAATGAAATCCACTTCCACATAAAGGTAAGGAGCTTTTCCTTCATCCTGCCAAAGACAAATCTAACTATTACTTCTTCTTCCTGGGAACAAAATGGCAGTAAACATCCAGGCATATATTAATTACATTGGAGAACTACATTTAGGAAGCAGTATCAATGAATCTTAACATAAAGCAATACTCCGCTCTCATAACATGTCAACCAAGTTCAACAAAACTTGCAGATAGCTCAAAATTTCTATGTACAGTAACCCATCTGAGGCATCATTAAATGAATTGCTCTTAACTTCCATTTTCTCTAGACAACTTCTTCTAAGGGTCCGATACAATGGGAGGAATATTGATATATATATAAAAAACACTATAAACAAGAGTATCGTAAAGCTCCAGAATTGCAATTACAATCATAGTCAGCTTGTCTTAGTCCCGACTCCCCAATTAGTTGGTGTCAGCCAATGAGAATGGCTACAAAAGGAAAAATTTTAAAATAACTACAAAAGGTGAAATCTTGGCATAGCTTATTTAAGATTTCCAATTATCGTGAAAGACATGAAAACAACACACAAGAAAACTGAAGCACCTGCAACTGAAAGAACATTGTGTCGAAGCCAGCACCAAGTGACAGTATCTGCTTCCTGATATTTCCATTTCCATTTCCATCAGCATTCGGCTCACATTCAAGAAATTGATGGAGCATCTTTCGAAGAGCAGCCCAGCGTGCAAAATAACCTACCAATTAAGTTGCAAATCAACAAAAACCAACCGCAAAACAATAAACATTAAGCACATCACCACCATGAAAGCCAAAAAGAGATATCATACCACGATTAATAATTGGAGCTCGCCTCATCTGCTTTCTAACAAACAGATGAACATAATCATCTTTCATGTATCCTTTTTTCACGCACGACCTTCAAAACACACAAAATATTAAAAAAACTTCAATTGGATAAAAACGAGATCAGAGGACAACTAGGTCCAGTTTTCACATATTCACAGTTGTGCTCCGATGCATTACATCATACTCACAACTTTATGTATCTCCAAATTACGTCTAGAAAATTAAGAGTTGAAGAAAAGAGCGATATACAGTTTGCTGGCGGAAGCGTCGTCGTTGGTGGCCTGAACGGCGGCTTTGTTGCTGCGGGAATCGGCAACCGGTTTCGCCATGACGGTGGCTCTCTCTGAAGCAGAGCTTTGAAAATGGGGAATAGAATTTGAGCGGAGGATTTGATCCTTGTACTTGTTCGTTATTACTTTTTCATTCCATAATAGATTGTGTTATGACCATTGCAGTCCTCACCCTTAATTTTTACTATTAGTTAATTTTATTTTATTTTTTGTTAAAAATTAAGTTATTTATGCTCTCACCCTTATGAAATTTATCATAAATATTTTTATTTTTGATGATTTTCAGCAGGACAAAGTGAAAAAAGCTTATCATAGTGATCTCTATCATTTCTAAGATAGTAAATGCAGTAAATGTGAGTCAATATAGACTTTGCATTGTGGTATATAAGTGTATCTCCAAAAAACTATGCACAAGGTTAGTTGATATACTATCGAAGGAAGATCAATAGTACATAATATTCTCATGTGTCATGATCTACCAAGACACTATTAAAAAAAAATCTCTCCAAGATGCTCGATAAAGATAAATCTTAGAAAAGCTAAGATATGATCCCATGGGAGTTTGTAAGAAAAATGTTAGAACATTATGGATTTTCTAGTAAATTTGTACATTTGGTGGTGGTATGTGTAACAACTACTAGTTACTCAGTTAGAGTAAATGGGGGAAGGATATGGATATTTTAAAGGTAAAAGAGAATTGAGGCAAGGAGATCTTATCTCTCCTTTACTATATGTCCTTGTCATAGAATATTTAGCCAGAATTTAATGTCTAACGGAAAAATTACCAAGTGTCATATTTCATTCCATACGCAAAATAGAGGAATTGAATCACCTTATCTTTATAGATGATTTGATGATTTTTCATAAAGGAGATAAAGATTCTGTTAGAAGGATTGTCGAAGCTTTACAACACTTTTCAAAGACTATTGGATTGGAGGCAAACAAAAACAAATCTAGCCTATTCATGATAGGAGTAAAAGAGAACCCGAAGGAAAAGCTATTAGAGATTACTGGATTTGCAATAGGCTCACAACCTATCAAATATTTAGGATTGCTCCTATCACTCAAAAAGTGGAATAAGTTAAATTGTCACCAACTAGTAATGAAGATAACAAAAAAGATAAGACGTGTTTCAATAAGACAACCTCTCTTATACAGGAAAAGTACGAATCATAATATATGTATTAAATGCAGTACATAACTATTGGGCATCAGTTTTTATACTTCCTCAAAGTATGGTCAAGGAGGTGGATAGAAAATGCAGGGACTTCTTATGAGGGAGTACTCAGGAGCAAAGAAAAATATCACTGATAGCATAGAAAAGAGTTTGTCAAATAAAAAAAGGAGGAGATTTAAGTATCAAATGCTACATGATATGGAATCAAGTTGCTGTTGAAAAATTGATATGGATACTCATAAAGAAAAAAAAAAGCTTTTGGGGTGAAATGGGTGCATGGAATCTATATGAAAAATGAAGATCATTTCTAGCGACACATTCCACTAAATGATAGCAATTGGTATTGGAAGACTTTAAATAAGCTGAAATTAAGTATGGTTAACCGGCTTCAACAAGATTCATATACCTTAACACCTGTCGGAAGATATTCAATAACTCGAAGTTATATGATATTGATGGAAGAGGAATCTAGTTTTGAAAATGCTGATTTAGTATAAACAAAACTAATGTTACCTGTGATAATGTTGATTGTATGCTATATGATCACCAAAATTTTGAAGATACACAACATTTATTCTGTACATATAAATGGATAAGTATACTAAGGAGGTAGCTACTTAATTGGTGTGATATCGACCTGCCAGATTATGAGATAACAGAGTATTTGAAATAGATAAAAAGAAGACATTGGAGCAAATTCAAAAAGAAAATGGTAGCTGCTATATATAGGGTCATGACATACCTCATTTGGTAAGCCAGGAACCGAAAAATATTTAAAGCGCAACAGATACAGAGAAGCGTCATCTTGCAACAATTATGGAGTATTAAAGAAAGGATTGCAATGTATCGAGATTTCTCATAATCGTAAGAAAGTGGATTTTTTAGTTATGGGCCTAGCAAAAGAAAAATAGGGATAGGATTTTATAGGATCTCCCCCCTCCCCTTCAAAATCGGACGTGAAAGCTTCCTTTCATCCGGCTCAAGTAGGTACACCAAATAAGGAAAAGGGTTATCATTTTCAAACTCTAGAAAATCCCAAAATAAAAAGGTTTACTCCTTACTCAAGTTCCCAGTGAAGACGAAACAAGATTTCAGTGATTCCGTCTTCTATTAATTACTTATTTATTCAAATTCAGTTCCAACAAATAAAATAGAAAATTTTTGAGTAGTCTAATTTCCTTTGAATGTTAAATACCTTAACTCTTAATAATTAAAGGAATACCTTGAAACCAATAAGAGATTTACTTGTCTATGTATTGTTCCATTAGATCTTTTAGGTCCCGAGTTCACCTCGATGGTTAGGCCACCACACTCTTGAAGTCCTTTCGAACAAAAGAGCTAAAACAATATGTTGATGTCTCTAATAAATCCAAACTTGAAAAGGGTCTTCCTTTATAGATAGGTATGTAATTAGAGATCAAGTTATTAGATGGCAGATTCTGAATGTAGTATAGCAAGGTTGATTTCTCCTTTTTTGCCTTATTTTTATTGAAGTTTAGTTAGTTGCTGGTAATAATAATTCATATTTTATTGCAAAAAAAAAAAATGAGAGAAACTTTAGATTAAAATTATACATGTGTCTTCTTCTAATTGGATGATAAATAAAAGATTATATTTAATTATTACTTTTAATTTTTTTAATTAATTTTCAAATTCAAGGATGCCTTTCGTTTTTCTCTTCTCCCAATCCAAAATGGGCTTCTTCTTATTTTCTTAAATTCAGCAAAAGAATTTTTGAATTTTTCTCGTTGCTGAAGAAAAGCTTGAGTCTAGATAATTAAAGAAACTCGATGATACTCCATCTTCTTCATCTTTAGTGAAAATTACAGAATATATATCCTTCAAATTCTCTGTAACTTTATCAAAATTGATGTTCTTCTTGTTGAGTTCGATGGACTCTGTCACGCTCTAAAAGGATACCCTTGACGTGGCCAACACTTGAAGAACCATTACCGATTTTCCAAGAGAACCACCTGAGTTCTCATCACATCACACTCATCGACGAAAGAATACTCAAGAAAAGCTATCATTTTATTAAATGAATCTCTTTCAATAATAGTTTCCAATGAACAATAATCGAAAAATGAATATCAATTAACTACATCTACTTAATGTCTATGAAGCCTTTCTTAATCTAAAAGATGTCAATACAAGATACCGAGGCTTGTATTTCTTCAAAATTTAATATAATATTTAGGAGTTTGTACACGTGACACATAATTTTGAAATATTAAGAGTCTTGATCTAGATATCCACTTACTTAGTTTATTTGAATTGTTATTTTCACTTTAATTCTTGCTTTAACATATATAATCAGTATCTTAGATTGACTTATCTTTGTGCGTTGAAGCAAATATCATCATATTAAGTTCAGATCACAACAAAAGGAGTGTTTGACACGATATTTTAAGATCCCATGCTTGCATCATGCACATGCACCAATAATTAGTCAGCTTTCTAATTTTCAATCATTTGTGACTTGATCAAAAACTTAATTAATTTATTTTTTTGAAATTTAAATTTGTCTAATAATTGGGGATGCCAACTATTTTTAAATAGAGCAAAGATGTGTGATCCATATGCAAGTTTTGGACTTACTTATTAGGGATAACCCCCAAATTGGATACTAAAGTTGGCACCATTTTATAAGTTGGAACTTAAACTTTCATAGTGCACAAATAGGACCCTCAACTTGGCAATTCC
>JAABOM020000001.1:25136483-25150348 GCA_011800125.2 Solanum clarkiae
AGGAATTGCCAAGTTGAGGGTCCTATTTGTGCACTATGAAAGTTTAAGTTCCAACTTATGAAATGATGCCAACTTTAGGGTCCAATTTGGGGGTTATCCCTACTTATTACAAGCTAAGTTTGACTTTGTTGATTTTGATTTATTAGTTATCTTTATATTGTTATGATATATAAAAGGGAAAAAGTTCAAATGTGTCATCAAATTTTAATAAAAGGTTTATTTATGTCATCCGTTAAAAATTTAGCTCAAATATTCCATTGTTGTTAAGGAAAAGACTCATCCATGTCATTATTTTCTAACTGTGGTTTTGCAAAACCAACTTTTACACTTTGACATGTTTTAATTTGGCCACGCCATCCTTTTTAAAAAAAAAATCTAAATAAAATTAAGAAAAAATTTCTTAATTTTGTGAATTTTTTCTTAATTTTATTTAGAATTTGTTTCTAAATAAATTCTTAATTTTGTGAATTTTTTTTCTTATTTAGAATTTGTTTCTAAATAAATTCTAAATAAAATTAAGAAAAAAAATTCTTAATTTGTGGATTTTTTTATTAATTTTATTTAGAATTTATTTTTTTTTAAAAAGAATGATGTGGCCAAATAAAAACATGCTAAATGTAAAAGGTGGTTTTGCAAAACTACGGTTAAAAAATAATGGCATGGATGAGTCTTTTCCTTAACATCAATAACATATTTGAGTCAAATTTTTAACGGATGACATAAATGAACCTTTTGTTAAAGTTTGATGGCATATTTAAGTCTTTTCCCTATATAAAATAACTATATTTTAGAGAATGATTATAATCTTAAATCTTAAATTACTATTTTGTCTTCCTCTCTTAAATACTTACAAGAATAAATTGTCAAAGTACTAATTTTATTAAACACATTAATCGCTTGCAAGATATGATTGAGGAGGATGAGCAAAGTTGTCCTCAACGTTGTGGTATTTTGAGAATAAGTTTGTTACATTTCAATATTGAATACCATAAGAATTTTTAGATAGTTATCATGACAATTGATGTGAATCAATTGATTCCTCCAATATGAGTATAAGCAATAATAGTATGATATAGATTTTATATTTTTGTCACATCAGATAAAATTTTGTATGAGTATTTAAAATTTCAATATATATATATATATATTCGTATGAATATTTTAAATGCAAATATAACATTATATTAGTGCTGCATATTCCAAGTGCATCGATTTATTTTAAAAGAGCGAAATTATAATATTTATATCAATATTAAAGATTTAGTAATATGTTCTTTTATGACATTAATTTTTAATAATTTTATTTTGATTCATTACATAAGCTCACAATTAATTAATTATACTATTGTTACTTTTCTTAACTATTAATCACTCATCGCACAAGTATTTATGCTAATCTTTTAAGGCATTTAAAATTATTCGTAGTTTTTAATAAATTATGAGTTGCACTAGAACAATTACTCCATTTCAATAAATTAATCAATCATAATTTAATTTGTAATCATTTAACTCGTGATATAAATTAGATGACTAACATATTTTGTACTATAAAATTTCTATATTAAAATTATCTAAAAGGTTGGTCATTTGTTTTGGCTTAAAGAACTTTATACTAATAACTTACTAATGAGCATAGATTTTGAAGCTCAATCAATGAAAATTCATACATTGTGAAAGTTGAGAAGGTGCATCCATTAGTGTTGGATCTCTTGATCATTTGCACGAATACAAATTTTCTTGCTACTTAAAATGAACTGTCAAAACTCCAAAAGACATAATACAAACAGTTTAATTCTTGCAAATGATTACAAACAACTTAATTCTTGAGAAGGTGCTATTGAAGTTCAATCAATAAAATTCATATATTGTGAAAGTCAGGAAGGTGCATCCATTAGTGTTGATGGTGCATCCATTAGTGTTGGATCTCTTGATCATTTGCACGAATACAAATTTTCTTGCTACTTAAAATGAACTGTCAAAACTCCAAAAGACATAATACAAACAGTTTAATTCTTGCAAATGATTACAAACAACTTAATTCTTGAGAAGGTGCTATTGAAGTTCAATCAATAAAATTCATACATTGTGAAAGTCAGGAAGGTGCATCCATTAGTGTTGAAGGTGCATCCATTAGTGTTGGATCTCTTGATCATTTGCACGAATACAATTTTTCTTGCTACTTGAAGTGAACTGTCAAAGCTCCAAAAGACAGAATACAAACTTAATTCTCTTGACTCTTGAGAATGATTTATACAGAAGATATTCATGACGTATGAATGAAAATATATTCATTTTTGTAAACGATTATTAGATCTTAATTTCTCAATTATTAAATATTTTCTCAAGTAATAACTAATTTAATTATTGATTAAAACAACACAAATTTTAAACAAAAGTTCCACTTTTAAAACAAGTACAATAATAATATGCTCAGTGAAATTTTACAAGTGGAGTTTGTAGAAGGTAAATCATATTCAAACTATTTTATGGAAATAAAATAATATTATTTTTGAAAAATCTCGTCTCAAAAATATAGGCTCCAAAACGCATTTTAAAACATATAGTAGCGAGAAATGTTCAAAAAGGCCACTTAATCAGAAGTATAAAATGACCCGCAAGGGGTTCATTGCATCATACAAAAATCAGACAGACGTTCTTCCTCTCCAAAAATTTTACAGTAAAAAACCCTTCTTCTCTGTTTGTTTTCCGATAATCTGTAATTCAGAAATCAGAAACCCTAATACTTTTTTTGTCTATAAATGTTATTGAATCCCTGAATTCTTTTTCTTTTGATTAGTACTTGAAATTCAAATTCCTCTATAGAAGATGGATATCGAACAAAAGCAAGCGGAGCACATCGAGTTTTTTGTGAAACAAGCATCAACGCTCAAGGGTTCTGCCCTGACCAACGCGATTGTGGAAGCCACTTCGCATCCCTCACTCTTCGCTTTCTCAGAGATTCTTTCGGTTCCCAGCGTTCTTGAGGTTTCAATTCCTTTATGTGTTACTTTCTGATAGTGATTTTGATTTATTTTTCTGATAATTGGGTTAGTAGGTTTTTCGACAAATTGATTATTGTAAATCTTTTTTTTTTCGGTTTCTAGGTATTTGCCCTCCAGAGGTTTGTGTTTATGTTATGCTTCGATTGGGATTTATCTGGAATATGATGGCATTTTTCTGATGATTTTTGATTAGTGGATTTTCTTGTCACATTGGGTTGTTCTCGTAGTATTAGTAAAAAGTTGGGGATGTGGGACAGAAGGATTAATGGACAACAATTTTTTGCTAATGAGCTGCAAACTCCTGTTTATTTAACGGCTGCTTGTCGAAAGTGAAATAGTCTATGCATATGTGGATATCAGGAAACGCAACTATATAGAATCAAGTGATACTACAAAAGATTTGAACAATTTTAAAAGAGGTTGTAGAAGCATAGTGGATGCTGTAGAGTGGTCATTGATGAGGAAATAACTTGGGTTCATCCTCTCAATTCAATCAAATTCAGAGCCTAAAGGGGATATTGAAATGGGTTTCATACTCAGGTTTTGATTCTCTTTTAGTGTTTCGTTATGAAAATTTGGTATACATCTGAGAATAAAGGGGAGAAGAAGTACTTTTGGGAAGTCAGATTCGACAATATCTGGAGTGAGCACTCTATTGTGGTATTTCTTGACTATAAACTTCACCTGTGATTCAATGTTGAATCATAAGGTTCAGGTCAGATTCATGCACCACAGACTTAGATTATAGTTGATTATGCTGGAAAATAAATCTAACTGTGAGTTGAATCTTGAACAGTGAGTTTTTGAAAATTACGGGTATAGAAAGCATTTGTTTCAATGCCGAAGACTATTGGGAGCGCCTCAACTTTCCTGATAAGAAAATGCACTTTGATATACTATTTGCAAGTTCATGTAGTTTACTCCATATTCCCATGTTGCTGTATAAACACTTTGGGATCTCTTTCATATTTGTGGTTAATTGATTTTTTATTGGAATCTGTATGCAGCTTGAAGGAACCGAGAATTCTGTATATCTTGATTTGCTTCGTTTGTTTGCTCACGGGACATGGAGTGACTACAAAAGTAAGCGTACATTTTTTTACATCTGATTATTCAGAAGCATTTTTTCCTGGGTGGGGTGGGTAGCTAATTAGATTTGATTTTCAGGTTTGAGATTTTAACAATGCTCTTTTTATTGCCATTATGCCATTTTATCTGTAATTCTTCATTTTCCCTGCTTCAGATTAAATTTTATTATATTGAGAACTTGTACCTTATCATTTTGAGGTATTTTGTTGAGACAGAATATACTTTTGCTCATATGTATAATAACTTGAAGATTCTTCTAATTGCTAATAGTCTGGGTGCAATGAGGATATCAATGTTAACCTATGTTGCTCGGCCTCTGCTCGGACTCTTCACTTTTGGTGCGGCACCTATGATGACATGAGACCCGATTTGAGGGTGTGGGATCCGTACCTATCTTGACATGACAAGGGTTTGGGATCTGTGATCATACCCGAGTCGACACGACAATTGTGTGGAATCCATACTTGTTCTGGTCAACTAAATTGGGTACTTTGACCAAATTCGACATAGAAATTTCATATAGATTCAATGATTTTTATAATTTATACACAAGCTAAGGTGTAATTGAAGAAAAATGAATAAGTTGTATTTAGAAATTTATATCACTCATTTTCCATTTATCTCTTCCAGGACTCTCTTTTTGATCAATATTTTCCTCAAGTTCTCCACATAATTTTCATAATTTAGGGTTTTTCCAGATATGGAATTATTTTAAGCTGAATTTCGGTACCCGTATCCGCACTTGAATCTATATCCCCGGATCTTAAAATTTAGATCAGGAAGGATCTGACTTCTAGATCCGTACCCATACTGGACCCTCGCACCCAAATCCGAGCAACATAGATGTTAATTTCTCAAGTGTTGTATCTCCATAACCAAGTTCATTGCTATCTGGAAAGTTAATAAGGCCACTATTTAAGCCTCATTTGCTTGTACTTAATAAGGTTTGAATGTTAATCATTTAGATCTCAGACATTAAAAGTGTTTGTTTTTTTAAGCTATGGATCTTAATTATGTAGATTTAATCCATTAAGTGTATTTGTTTATTCTCTTTTAAAAGTTCTTAATGAGTTTTGAATAGGTCCGAATGAGTCCAAATAAGTCTGAATGAATCATATTGGTAACAAAGTCTCAACACAATTTGGACTCTGAAAACACACATGACTTTAGTTCTGCCAAAATCTTTGCTTCCTCATTTTCTTCATTGATTTATTTTTTTTTCACACTTCTCACTCTCCAACTAACAATCAACAACCAAATCATTTTCTTCTTGAACTGGTATGATTCCAAAAATTTTACAATGTCAATCAAATTGTTTGGTTGATGTGGATTTGACTGTCATGTTCCTGCATGGCATCCATATCATCAAGTAATAGTAGTAGATTAGGATTAATTCTTTAAAAGATCTTCATTCACCTATCTCTTATCTGTTTTGCTCATTAATTTATTTCTTTGTTTCTTTTGGCTGATGGATATAATGTAACAACCC
The DNA here is from genome assembly GCA_011800125.2 of Solanum clarkiae. Lineage (NCBI taxonomy): Eukaryota > Viridiplantae > Streptophyta > Magnoliopsida > Solanales > Solanaceae > Solanum > Solanum clarkiae. The sequence continues at coordinate 25,142,064 of JAABOM020000001.1, forward strand.
ATCTTAAGATGAGAAGTCCCCCACATCAGTAAAACACAAGAGAGATGCTGAGTATATAAGTAAACAAGCGTTACCTATTAGTGACGAGTTTTAAAGCCGTGTGCGCCTAGGCCCAAAGCGGACAATATCATTAGCGGGTTGGGCTGTTACAAATGGTATCAAAGCCACTCCTGTGCCAGTCTTGTCGATGTTGGTCAGAGTTAAAATGAGTAGGAAAATCCCAGTGAGGCGGGGCAAACTTCAGTGCTGAGTCTAGACGAATCTCATATGGTGAGGCAAACCTCAACGAGGACTCTGAATCCATAGAGAAGGGTGTATGGAACAACCCATCTTAAGATGAGAAGTCCCACATCGGCAAAACACAGGAGAGATGCTGGGTATATAAGTAAACAAACCTTACCTACTAGTGACGTGTTTTAAAGCCGTGTGGGCCTGGGACCAAACGGACAATATCACTAGCGGGTTGGGCTGGCGCATATAGGATATAACACTACAAATATGATATATTTCTATTCCTTTTCAGAAATCACTTCATACACAATTAACCCTAAGGGGTTGACCTGGTGCTAATAGACTTGAGCCTTGGGGTTTGTTCCTTTTTAAGATCTCAAGATCGAAACCCACTAGGTGCAAACAATTTCCGAGGGCCATCGGATTGGGTAAAATCTGAATTAACCATGGTGCACTTGCGGGAAACTCCTTACCGAGGGCCTGTGCACCGCCAGGATTAGTAGGGGCTCTAAGAGATACGGACACTCGGTGCAAATAAAAGAAATATCACTTCATACACAATTGCCACTTATAAAGTAATATCATATTCCAAGTTTAAGTTATGCTAATCTTTTTGCTTGTAAGAATTTGGTTATTCAACAAATTTGGTAAGGTCGATATTTCGCGTAAAAGTGTTGTTGAAATATCAAATATTCTATTATATCTTTAAAAGATTATTTTCTATAAAAATTTATTTTGTTGAAATGAGCTTTTTATAGTATTTTATTTTTAATTTTATATTGATTATGTTCAGAAAGATAAATTATACACATTTAAATATTGAAACAAACGATCTTAATTATTTGTGTTCAGTTATAGAGACATCTTAATATTCAGATTCTGATGTTAATGAGAACAAATGAGGCCTTAGCTACCTTTTCTGCTGTTATGCATTTTTTAATTTCATGGCTGCATCACATTGTAGCATCCTCAAGTTTGCTAGTGCTTACTTTCACTTACATTTATGGAAAAAGATTTGGTGATAGTGGTAAAACTTCCACTGGAAAGAGGACTATGTCTAATTTTCCTACACATTTACTCTTTCTCTGGCAAAAAGAGAGAAAGTCGGTGGTATGATTTCCTTTTTATTTTTTGCATCACCAAAGAGATGAAGTTTCATTGGTAATAATTGCTTAAAATATAGATTAGAGAAAATACCTTTCGCTAATTTACCATGAACCTATGACTGACCAGGTTTGTCTTGTAAGGGATGACGATGTACTCCTGAGTTCTATATGTTTCTTTTCAAATTTATCAGTTTTAGCTTGTATGTGGTTTTCTAGGTATTGCTGGCCGTCTTCCTCAGTTGGTGTCTGCCCAAGCTCTCAAGTTGAAGCAACTTACTGTGCTTACACTAGCTGAGACAAGCAAGGTACTGTACATATAGGTGTAACAAGCCTTTCAGCGTTGTAATTTATTTTATGGCAAAAGTGAGCAATTGATGTATCCTTATTAACATTCTTCAGCTAGTTAATGCTAAAAATGTAAGAGCTTGTAATGAATTGGACAGCTTTGCAGAGCTTTGTGGTGCTTGTTTGTTGTAATTCTTGAATTTTGGTTTAGCATCTGGTCATGGATCGAATCAGTACTATTATAGTTGTTTGCTTCAGACTCCCTTTGTTTGGATGTGGTCAGTGTTTCTCCTTCCTTTTGTTGTCATGGAACATGTGAGTGTAGTCATTCCACTATGATAAAGTATTCTATTTGGTGATAACATTGCTATGATAAAGTATTCTATTTGGTGATAACTTGAATAATGCTATTCAAGTAAACACGGGATACCTCACTTGTGGGATTACTCTGGGTATGTAGTGGTAAGTAAATATTGGATACTTTGTTATTGCTTACCTTGTTCAATGTCAACAATTCTGTATATCGTACTATCTGTGAGATATTTTCCGGTGGTTTGCATGAGCGGCATATCTCTCAAGCTCGTTTGTTATAGCAGAATAATAAAACCTGTGTATGTTTTTCAGTCTTTAACTTTCTTTTTGTGTTTCTTCATGAAAACCCTGGTCATATATCAACAAACTTTGACGATGAATTTCATATTGACTGTTTTTTAACTGATGTCCTTTGTTATTAGAGTAGTCGCCAATAATGACCCCTTTTTTCTTTCCAGGAGCTTCCATATGATCAACTTATGCAGGAGTTGGATGTCACAAATGTGCGTGAACTTGAAGATTTTCTCATAAATGAGTGCATGTATGTGGTGAGTATTAGCTCGCTCCCTGGATCATTTTGTTATGAATTGAGATTTAGTTGTACTTTCCACTATTGGAAATGTCTTGTACTAAAGTTTATCATAGGAATTTGCCTCTATTGATGTTCCTGGCCTAGATTATTTAGCATTCCGGTTAGAAGTTTAACTTATTTTTTAATACGGGTTGTGTTGCCTCCAGGTTATGTGTAGCTTACTTTTGCCTTTTCCTTCTCTTTCCTTGCTCTCTCTCTCTTTTTTTACCAGGGGTGGGGAGTGGGGCTTTGCAGCTAATTTACTGATTTGATGTCTCAGTCTATTATTAAAAAGAATTACTAATTCCCCTTTTATCTGCATCCATGGATAGGGCATAGTAAGAGGAAAGCTGGATCAGTTGAAAAGATGCTTTGAGGTTGGTATGATGTTTTTGCTGTTTCATGAACTCCTGGTTGCAATGTGCTGACATGGGGTAATTAACTGTCTCTACACAATTATAGGTGCAATTTGCTGCAGGGAGAGATCTCAGACCTGGTCAATTGGGGAATATGCTACAGACATTAACTGACTGGTATATCTGTGTTCTTGTTTAGATGGCTCTGATTGCCACATCATTGTACCATGCCCTATTTTCTCTGTTTTAGTATATTATTAGTTATTTCTTAGTTGGGCTTGGGGTTGTGTGTTGGCTTGACAATGTGATCTTTCTTTTGAGATTCCGTTGTCCTATATATAACGACGAGCATTTTCTGTTCACGAATAGCTGGTCTTGAAGAGTTGTTATCTTTTGTTCCCCTATGTATCTTGATCTCCTTACCTTCATAATGACTTACTGAGCTGTACTTTGCATGCCAGTTCCTAAAGATTTCCTTTTTTCTATCATTCTTATATAAAACAGCCAGTCTAGCTTATAGAAGTGATATGAGTTACATAATCTGCTTATGGGATCTGACCAATTTCTTCAGTATTTTATGAGATTTGGATTGGACCATGGTGAAGAGCTGCTCTTATGATTGTCATATTAATAGATTTGAAGCTGAGGCTGCCGACACATATATGACAGATGTGGATATTGATCGTAAGCTGAAAAATAAGGAGACTTGGCTTATAGTGGAAACATATCTATGTAATTTCAATTTGAATTCTATCACTTATCAAAGCATTTGAAGTCAAAGTCTTCAAAATTTCTCAAAGCAGGATGACACAGATAAATAAAAGGATACTCTGCTGCAAGTTACCTTTACTCAAAAAAAAAAAAGAAGGATACTCTGCTGTATGAGAAAACTCAACAGTGGGGTTACCCGTCATAACATAAGAAAAAGAAGCAAAAAACGCTTTAACATTAGATTGGATAGTGAACCAAAATCTGTGAACTTTTATTGAAAGGGCTGCGAAAATAGTTACTAGTGAAAAAGTTGAGCTCAGTCAACTTATTTTTTTCATCCCCTTTTTTCATCCAAAGGGGAAGTAATTCCCCTCAGGGCGTAGGAAAATCAATGATTGGACAACGAACCAAAAGCTATGGAACTTGGTGCGTGGATCCTTTGATTCTTCTTCATTTTTATTTTCCTTTTAAGAAAAGCAAGTGCAGTCTGTTTCTGCTTGGTTATAGAGATCTGCCATTGTTGTTGGCCTACAATATGATGAGCAGATGACCTATCCAGATTTAATTGCTGTTATTTGAAGTTCAGCACTACTGGCAAGAAACAAGAAAATCTGTTAGGAGTAAGGGAAAGGAGATGTAGATTATGTTGTTTCCAGTGAAGCACTTATATAGCAAGTTAGTGGGTGGTTTTCCATTCTCATGGATAGGCAACTAGGGGCTTGGGAAGACATGAGGATCCAGTGGAGGTTGTATTTTGGATTGAAGTAGATTTGGTTAAGGAGGATGGACTGAAAACATTAAGTTAGGTTTGAACGCAGATTTGAAAAAGAGTTAACGTTTTTTGGTTGGAGGGTCTTCTCTTTAGTCGGTTTGTGTCTTGGTGACGTAACTTGAAATGTTGAAGGAAAGAAGGCAACATTGCACATGCTGGAATGTGACACAAGCTCAATGATGGATGTATCAAAGGGGAGGAGTAAACATTGAGGCCTGCTGTTCAGTTCTGAAATCTTGGGGGTTCTGGGAATTCTGCTTCTTGCTTGTAAAAGGTGAAAAGTGGAAAGGTGGACAACTTGTCAAGGAAAGAGCTAACAGTAACAAATGCTTGTGTTTGTTGAAAAGGTCAAAAGAGAATAGGATAGAATGAGGTTCTTGGGGTTCTTTAATTTGAGCCCTCCTCGAGATATGTAACTAGTTATTATTTTGGTTGGATTATTTTGCATCTCCCCTTTCGGTTTTTCTATAACTGAGTTGTGTTCATGTTAAGTTCTATTTTCTGATAAAATTTATCATATTTACCTACCAAAGAGATTGTTTAGTCTGGATTGGTCTTTGGATGTGTCCTTGTGGATCCTCGTGTCCATTCAACGTGATTTATTAGTCAAGAAATTGGTTAAGTATGAAATTGTATAGGGCATGTGTCCAAGTTATGTTTTGCGTGAAGGGGTGCTGAGAATGTTCTACACAAACGCTTAGATGATGCATCTATATTCACTTGTTTATGAATTAGAGTTAACCCGTTATTAGTAGCCGTTTATATAGCATGTTATTCATTGTCTATTCTGGTTTCAAGGTTAGTATACTGCGAGTCAATCCGAGAACTGTAGAGGCTTCACTCTAGGATCCTAATTTTGAGAACGTCTTTATGCCAATGATATTGTGCTGCATTAATTCGTTTGAGCCCCCTATGCTTCCCCAAGTCTGTAGAGAGTCTCACCATGCTGTGGGGTCCACAGGATGGAGGAACTAGTGGGAACACCTCGGTGGTACTTGCTAACTAATGCTGACGCAGGGGTCAGTGAAAAGGCTGCTTATTTGCCTCCAGTTGCATGTTTTTATGAATGTTCATTTAATTTCTCTCTCTTATGGCATGAAAATCATCTTTTTAGTAAACTTTTCTACCTTATTGAAAATGAAGAGAAATCATGTCTAGATGATCATTCATTTTATTTGAGCTAATGATGAAGCCTTCCAACCTTTTTTTTTCCATTTTTTTACAACTATTACTTATCTGTTTTTCAATTACTATTATACTTAATTCTCTTATTGCAACTCTAAACGACACAACTTTGGAAATGTAAATTTGTAACTTAGGTGGTGGAAATTATATGAGAACCACTTTTTACAGAGTACAATCCCATACAGCTTTCTGTGCCATATATCAAATATTAGTTGAATCTGCGGACTTGTGGTATACCACCGAAGTTAGGTGACGGATAAGATTAAAAGAGTTTGATGTTTTTCTGTACATTGTGGTGCTACTCTGGTGTAAACTTGGTGTTACAATGCGATCCTTGTGAATCATGAATGTTTTGCATGCTAACTACGAGATTTCATTGTAATTGTGAACCTACTCATAAATTTATTTCATTTTTTGATGATAAACAGGTTGACTACATCAGACAATCTTCTCGTCTCAATTCAAGAGAAAATCAAATGGGCAGATGCAATGAGTGAATCAGACAAGAAGCACCGGAAGGAAGTTGAAGAAAGGGTTGATGAGGTGAAGAAGTCAATCTCTTTGAAGGTGAGCTAAGTATATATTTTCAAGAGATGAGTTCTGTGTTGATTTCTAAGAAGTGAAACCTATGGGCATAACTTCACAATGCACCAGACCATATTGAATGGAGAGCATGTCTTTCAGCAGATGGACTTGGTCTACCTGGGTTGTGAGATTCCTTTTTTGGGGTAGAATGTCTTCGTAGTTCGCCCATTTGAGTCCTAATGACCCTCAGTTCGTGTTTAAGCCTTTCGTTATGTTGAAGACTCATTTTATATTTAAGTACTGGGATATTTTTGTCGATCTGTCTTACTTACTCTGTGGCAGAAGCTACAAACTGTAAGCAGGCCGATGTTGACTTCAGAGGGCATGAGGAGATCTACTCTGAATCTGGTGGAGTGATGGATTATGAGGAAGACCGAGGCCGATCGAAGAGGTAGTAGTTAGTCTAATATATCCCGGGATTAAATTTTCCAGTCATTTAGCAGCTAGTCATGGTCTATATATTGACCTATGAAATATATCGTATTAAAAATCTGATAAGGGAAGGTCCTATAATTGACTGATCCGCAAGTTCGGCCAGTGGAGTATTGTGTTCTTGGAAAGGGGCAGGGTCACTCAGTCAATTCAATGTCATTGAAAGAATGCTTCTCAAATGAAAAATAAATTGGCGGAGTATTCTTCCCTACCAGTTGAATGCTAGAACCCTAGAAGCCTTTATTCTCTAATGAGTTAAACTTCTATATACTTGCATGAAGTATTTTTACACTATCCTGAATTAGTAACTTGGAAAATAAGATAGATACCTGTTTAAATGCTCAAAAATTCTTTACACGGTCAGTTATCTCTCATCTGCTGATTTTCGACTTGTAAAATTTGCAGGAGACGGCACCCTATTGGTTAAGGTGATGATGGAGTAGGGCGATGTTAGGAAGAATTACAGTGGCTGCTGGCCAGTTTTTCTTTTCTTTTTTGTTGATGGCATTCCGACCATAGATGTTTTCTGCTTTAGCAGACAGTTTCACCCGTTTAAAGTTGAATGAAACTTGTAGAATCAAAAGTATTTCATTGATAGCCATATTTTGCACTGAACTTCATTATTCCCATCTTGTTTGCCTTTTTGAGTTGGGAAGATCTTTAACTGTGATGATGATGCGGCTGTAAACTTGTGTAGCTGATTCTCATTTACATTCATCTTTCCCAAAGTTTGTTTTTAAAGTGATTGCTATGGGGTACAGGTAAATTTCCATATTTGTAAATATGAAATTTGTCTTACATAGTCCAATTTAAGTATTTATCTATGCCTGAATTCATCATAGTAGGTAATGGGGTTTATTTATTTATTTATTTTTTAGCTGAGATGGATCACCCAATATATTCTCCTTTCTAGCTCTGCACAGGTGACTTTCAGATCCTGAGATAGGTTGTTGTTGGCCTATTTTGTATGTTAGCTATTGTTATGCTTAGCTATTAGGACAGGTGTTGAGGGCTTTGGGTTGACTTGTTTATAGGTGGAATTTAACAGGCGTTGTCATAACCTGAAAGTTTGGATCGTAAGTTACAAATAACCTATCAATAAGTCACAGATAAAATATATGCGGGACCACAGAAGTGACCTTATGCTCGTTGTGAAAGGTATCAAACTAAGCTTTATAAACAAAATTTGTAGGTCTTAACTATCTCAATCAATGCAAATGTAGTCATTGTTCATGTGGGTCGTTCATGGAGTTCTACATAACATACAACATCTTCAGGCCTCAATAATTTAAATAATTTTTGAAATTTCATCAGTGACACAAGAATTAAAATAAAATAAGTAATATTTATCATTTGAAAATTATGCAACAGATATTATAAATCACAATAATAATAACTAAAAATATTTAGAAGACACAAAAATTTGATTGACTCTCAAAATTTTTTATGTCACATAAATTGAAACTATAAAAAAATATATATATTATTTAAGAATGATGTAAGTAGTACTATAATTCAGAATGACTAATAACTTGCAATTTTAAAAACATATAAAAAAATCTCTCAGTGTCATACAAATTGGAACAGAGAGAGTAACATATACTATTATTCAAAAAAATTATATTAAAAAAATAAGTGTCTCTGTAAGTAGGGGTGTACATAGTGCGGATTGGTGCGGATTTTTTAAAAACCAAATCAAACCATTAAATGCGGTTTTTTTAATATACAAACCAAACCAA
>JAABOM020000001.1:25158250-25171060 GCA_011800125.2 Solanum clarkiae
AAGAACTCAACGGGCTCTTTTCTTTCGATTCAAACAAACAAAGAAGGAAATTCCATTTAATTTGTCTAACATTATAATATTAATAAATAAATATAATAAATATATATTTATATTTATATAAATAATAATCATTAAGACGAATAAATAAATTCTTTTTTAGTCAAATATGTATAATTAAAGAAGGACGCACATTACTTGTGAAATTAGGCTAAGAATTACTGCATGGCTTGAGACTAACATGGGAATCAGAGATGTCTAAGACACCTGTAGACTGATGCATTTCTAATCTTAATCAATATTCTCACATAACGTATATTACTTTCGTTCAGTGGCAAATTTAGAATTTTAATTCGGGGTTTGAAATATAATAAAAGATAATTTCAAAAAATAATTAAGAAAAGATAAAAATATTGCTTTAAGTGGCATTCGCACTCTAAGCCTATGGCTCATTGAAATTTTTTTTTATCATTATGCTAGATTTTGCTTATTGTTTAAGTTTAACATATATACATAAATATAAAAAATTTATCTTATATATACAGTATAACGTTTTGCCGAGAGGATTCATTCAGCCCACTCTAGGTCCACCCCTGCTTGCATCATTCCGATGAATATAATCATTTCTAATCTTATCAAAATGTATCTAAATCATTAATGTAATACACCGACAAACTTGAACGTTTCTCTTTATAAAAAGGTATACTTGTAAGAAAGCCTTTGACCTTAGCCATATAAATAAATATGACTCATTCTTATAGCGGTAAAAATAACTCTGATCTCAATAATTAACGAAGATCATATATATAACCTAAACAAAAATGTAGATAGATAAATAAATAACTCACTTATTTTCTAATTAAAACCCACTTATTAGTTACACTTGATAACAGCCATTTGATTGTGTTTACATATGACTTTGACCCCTTAGAATCTCCATATGTTGACTTTAATTCCTTCTATTAAAAGCAAGAATATCAAACTTTACTTGGGAAATGAGAAACACAAAATTCTCAACACGTTAACTTTCTTTTGGTGAGGCAATAACAAAAAGTCCTATTCATACTTTTTGAAATAGAAGTCAAATATATCTCTGAATTATTTTTAATTTTTATTTTTATTTCAAAATACGGAAAAATGATTCAATTTTACTATTAAACTATTCAAAGAGGGACCATTTTGCATAACGTGTAAGAAAATAAACAGTATAAACATCTTAACCTTTTTTTCTTCTTATTCTCCTTACACATTATGTAAGAGCTTTTATTTTTAAGCATGATATCACGTAATTTTTCTAACATAACTATTTACTACAATATTTATTTTTTATATTAATAATAATGAATTAATTTTAATTACTTTATAGAAAATAAAAAGTTACTTTTGGTAAAAAAAAATTAAAAGTATTTCTAAATGTAGCTTTTTACGAAAAAGAGATTTTAGAAAAAATAAATATTCTTCTTTAGCTGCTAAAACAGCTTCGGTTACTCTCTAAAAGCACTTCTTTTTCAAAAGATTGTCAAGCACCTTTTTTTTTTTAATAAATACTTTTTTTAAAAAAAAAAAGTAATTTTGACCTCTCAAAAGCTTGACCAAATAAACTAATATCTTCATAAAAGAAAAATTAATAATGAATGTAATTAATTCCAAAAATTAATCCACAAAATAAGAATTAATCCAAAATCATAAAAATAGGTTAAGTGGTCGTCCCACAAGTGGGATCAACAATACAACCTAACAAGTTTAACCCCTCTACTCCCTTTGCCCTATGGTCCTTTTTATATCTCACCTTTCGTAATTGAATTTGTATTAAAAAAAGTGACTTTACGATTTTGCTCTTATTTAATGTATATAAATTGTTTTTTTAGTTCTTCTAGTTAGTCAAATATATCTTTTCAAAGTCCATTAACTATCAAGGGTAAAATAGGAAGAACAATATAATTTATGCATTGATTTTGTGAAATGACGACATATACTCTCTCTGGTCCCTTTTATATGTCATCTTTTGTGATGACACTTGCATTAAAAAAATGGCTTTACTATTTTGCCCTTTGTTTAATATACATTAATTGCTTTTTGAGTTCTTCTAACTAGTTGATCAAATATATCTTTTCAAAACTCATTAATTATCAAAGGTAAACAAGTAAGAACAATGTCATTAATTTGTATTAATTTTGTGAAATGACATATACTAAAGATTATATATTTATAGTAAGGACGATATATAAAAGGGATCGGAAGAAGTATTAAGGATCATCTATTTATAGTAAGAACGACATATAAAAGATATCAGACGGAGTAATTGATATACATATATGTTTTAGTTTATCTCTTTTCGTTCCAAAATCCTAGGATTAATATATCAACTTTTGTAAAATTAAATGCTACAAACTTGCATTTACTCAAAATATCGATCCTCACAACCTCTCATGAACTGGAAGAGAAGTTTCCTTTAAGATCTTGAAATTAAAAAACCTAAAAGAAATAAACGTGTAACGTTGTTTTTCATAAACAAAAAAACCCCATAATTGTCAGATTGAAAATCAATATATTCAATATTGTAGTACGAAAATAAATTCATATTTTAAATAAAGATAACCATGCCATACAGGTGTTTAAATAGAACCTTCCTCTCACTTCCGACAAACTTTATTTTAAAAAATTGTCTTTATTATAATAATGATCCCACCAGCTAAGCATATAAATATTGCACGTTCTAAAACCCTAAACTGTCCAAAAATAAGAAAGAAAGTAAAAAAAAAAAAAATGAATCCAGCTGATTTTTCCCTCCTTCAATCTATACAACATCATCTTCTTAATGATTCTGATATTCCAGATATATTTTCAACTATTGATTCCAATACTAGCCCTACTTCTAGTTTCAGTAATTCCTCGAATTCTATCGAAAATAATTTCTACTACGGGGAATTAGCACCATTAGTAAACCCTAGTACTAGCACTTTAGAAGTCAGTACTGAAAAATCCGAGGTTAAAGAATCCAAAGACACTGTGGCAGCGAATGTGACACACGCATCACAAGATTGGAAGCGGTACCGAGGAGTAAGAAGGCGGCCGTGGGGGAAATTCGCGGCGGAGATAAGGGATCCGAATAAGAAAAATGCGAGATTATGGTTAGGGACTTATGAGACACCGGAGGATGCAGCATTGGCTTATGACCAAGCTGCTTTCAAGATCCGTGGCTCAAAAGCTCGGCTCAATTTTCCTCACTTAGTCGGCTCGGGTGTGCCTGTGCCGCCTAGGGTGAACCCTAGACGTCGATCGCATTCGCCGGAATCATCCAATGAAAATGGAACACCAAGAAAAATGTATATTTGAGTTATATATAGGTTTTGTTGCTTAATTATCATTATATTTTAATGAACAGTATGTTTCAGCTTTGTAACACTGGGGAATAAATAAATAGTTAAGTCGAACTAGATTTTGTAAAATGTTCCTTTTCAATTTGTATTTTATGACATACAATTTAGTGAGTCATCACAAATTTTCTTCTGTTGCAATTCTTTTTAAAATGTCTGTGGTTTCTCAAAATATATATATTGTCTATTTTCTTTCATATGTTTTTAGAAGTTGTAGGGTAAGATGGATTAATCAATGAATCATTGTTCCATCCATTCAATTTTTATTTTTTTCTAATTTTTTTCTTATAATGTATTATTACCAAATCAAATAGATTCATTAGGTCATTTTGAGTATTAAAATTTTTTATTTCATAAAAAATATATTTCATAAATTTTTAAATTAAATAAATATTTTGAAGTATTCGAAAACTATAATTATTTAGTTGAGGGATAATTCAGTGATTAAGTTAAAGGCTAATTTCATTGTTGTTACATACAGTAATTGCTAGGATGGATAGTATATATTAGAATATGAATATCATTATTAGAATATGTGTATTGGTATTTAAGGGAGTTAAAGACTTTGATATTAGGTTTGGGATTTGAGAAATTGATTATAGAATTGAGTGAATTTTTTTGGTATAGGCTAGACATATAGTAATATGAGCGTAATTGAATTCGTATTCTTATGAAGATTATATATTTGATAAATGAAAAATATTTTGAGACATTGAGGAAAAGAAAAATATCAGTGAAATTAGCTTGTTTGACATCGGTTCTCAATTGAGGTAGCTTATAACTTATTCTATATGATAGAGTCACTTAATAGTAATTGATAATCATTAGTAATGCTGTGAAATTTTCTATATATGTATTTAATTGTTGTGGTTTGGATGATTGATATGTTATTGTAATTGGTTTGCAATCCCAAGATTGTGAAATCCATAATCTTGAATTTGCTCTATCAAAGTAATGTCTTGAATAAAGAAGGTCTAATGAAATATTATTAATGAAGTGAAAAATGATAATAAAGAATGATGAATTAACTATATAACATGATCGGGTGCCAAGTTCAGATACAATATTAATTAATATAAATATTACAATAAAATATACACTATTTTGTTTTCAAAACTTGTGCAAAGATAATCAAAAAGTAAATGGCAGGAGTTAAATTTAAGCTCTAATAAATAATCTTTTTATTTTCTTGGGTAAGGAAGGGAAATATTGTAAAATATTATGCATCAAAACACACATATTTTTATGTTCAGAGGACAACAATGAAAGTGAACATGGCACTGTCACCATGTTAATTAAGCTACAAATAATTTATTCTCATAACTTCTCTCTTTCGATGGACAATAATTCAAATCTAGAATTAAAAATATATTATATAGAAAAATATATATATTATTTATATCCTATAAAATAAAAGTTTTTGATTGAGAACATATGAGAAACGTGTTCAAAACATTTGTACTTGGCACTAATTTAAGTGAGAATCTTCACGGAAGTTCATGAAAATAGTTACTTCTCAAAATATTTCTTTAAGCCACCTTTCTTTTCTTTTCTTTTCTTTTTTTCATTTTTTAATAAACTAATAACCTTTTCAAGTTCAACGGTTTTATAATTGGAAATTAAAATTAAGTCCACGCACGAGGGAATAACATAAGATTTAAATATAATTGGTGAGTAAACCAATTTTCTTAGTGAGGACATCTATTGACAATGACTTACCTTGAATTTGAATTCTACAATCTTGACCATCATATATAATTTCTACCATACTATATTAAACTGTGTCACATGTGGGAATTTAATAACAAGAAATAAATTAAATTACTCTTATTCTCAAAGAAAATCTGAAATTGACATGTCAATTTTAAGGTACTAGTGGTAGTTAACATATTACATGTGCAATTTTTTTTTTAAAAAAAGAATTTTGTGCATGTGTACGTTTCCATGGGTATTTGACATCAGTTTCATTGACTAATTTATATTCACGCCGCATTGACTCAAAGAAAATATTTCTTAAATTTTTTTAATCGATTATATGAAAAGAAAAATATTGATCATAGGCCAAAAAGTTACCATGAAGTTGCTTCTAATTTCTTATTTTCAAATTATATAGCAAGTAACTTCTTCTTTAGTCAAATGTAGCTTTCTGTATTAATTTAATAGTTATATAAAATGCCTTGTGATTTCGTTTTGTATAATTAAGAAAAGATAATAATCCTTTCTAATCTTGTCGTTCAGTGGTCAATAAATTTTAAATTGATCCACTGATTGGCTAATCACTTGACCCTACCTACGACCCATTAGTGGTCCTAAAAGAACTGCCGTGATCTTAAATAAGAATTATGTTTCAAATTTTGTTAGTAAAAAAATAAATTTTTTTTTGGGACTAGTACATCTAAGTAAATCAGGAATTTTCATTTATAATCATTCAAAAATATCTTAATTATGCTCTATATAGTTATAGTTTGGGTAATTACATTTCGTAAATATAGTTATAGTAACACTTGTATAATTTGCTATACAATTTGTAATTTTTGTATAATGTTCATATATTTCGCTATACGTGCACAATATTTGTATAATTCACAATATCTGTATATTTTGCTATACAATTTGATTCGCGCACGACTTTTGCATAATTGCGCAAAACTTAAACTGTAGTTACATCTAGATGTTTGCCTGGAACCGTAATTAATTTAAATTATAAATATGTTTACATTTTATTAGTTTGAGCTCCTGTTTTTCAGTATTTGTCCATGCAGCAGTAAAAGACTATATTTGTGATAAAAGTTTTGTATATTACTAGGAATGTAACTATGTAACTGAAACTCCTATCAATATTCATGTTTACCTTCATACCTAATTTAACACACTTTGTATATAACTTAAATTTGTTTGAGAAAATTTCAAAAATAAAATTATCATTTGGACATAACATAATTACAGGCTATAATTTGAATATTTACGATTCATGCTTATTGTTTGAGATGTTAAGCAAAAAAAAAAAAAAAAAATCACTTTTCTCCATGTTTCTCTTCCTCTCTCGTTCTTTCGAACGCTTCTCTCTCTCTCTCTTTCTCGTACACCTATCTCCTCTCTCTCTGCCCTCTCTCCCTCATAAAAAAAGTTGTGCTATATTTCAATGAAAACGTTCGCATCAGGAAATTTGTCCATTTCTCGGAGTCTTAAAGGGGCGTGGAAACGCATAAGAACTCTTGAATGGAAAAGAGATGTAACTCCAGTTCCTTCGGAATCGATAGTCAATCCTATTTCCGATAGGGATAGTTAACAATTAAATTCGATTTTGATCATTATTTTTCATATCCATAATAGTGCGAAAAAATGGTCCGACTCCAAGTTGTTCAAGAACAGTAGCGTTGAAACATTTTTCTCCGAAAATTCCCTTGAAATATCCTACACTACATTCTAATAAAGATCATAGTGAAATGAATATGCAGAAGGATAATTAAAATAAAGAAATGATTGTGCATACCATTGAGAAGTATGGGCTATAATACTGAAAACTGTCACTTTTGGCAAGATAAACAAATGACAAATGAATACTCTGAAACACTAACTCAACCTCGAAAGTTTTTTTTTTTTTTTTTTTTTTTGGAAAATACTTATTTTTTAAAAAATTAATGTTGTTTTCCACAGGGAAAATAGTCTTTTCTCAGTAGAAATACTTTTGAAGGGCAACCTTGGAATAAGTGGTAAAATTGTTGTCATGTGACTAGGAGGACACAGATTCAAACCTTGAAAACAGATGCGTACAACAGATCTTGTGATCGGGCTCTGCACATAGCGAGAGCTGTTGAAACACTTTTGGAACATTGTTCATGAATAAATTACTGCTATAATATTGATAAAAATAATTTTCAAATTGATTAATTAGCCGATGTTGAAAAACTTGGCCAAACAAATTATTACAGCAGTGAAACTTATTAGCATTGATGATCACATCAAAATGTGACAAATAAAACAGTGAAAGATATATACAGAACAGAGATAATACTGTAGAACCATTTGAAAAAATGAACAACAAAAAAGAGACTATTGAACACTGAATTCTCGTCCTTTCAAATAGCTATGACAAAATATTTTAGCTTTGGCTTTGGCTATGGAATTTATCACATGTATTTTCCTTTTCCTTGTCTCGTCTCCCAATGGCTTGGACGAGCGCGTCCGATGCCTCGGTGTTAACCTAACCGGCTCGGGCATATCCGAGCCAATTAAGTGAGGAAAATTAACTCGAGCTTTTGAACCTCGAATTTTAAACGCAGCTTGGTCATAAGCCAATGCTGCAGCTTCCGGGGTCTCGTATGTTCCTAGCCACAACCTCGCGCCTTTCCTATTTGGATCTCTTATCTCTGCCGCGAACGTCCCCCATTGCCTCCGTCTCACTCCAATGTACCTCCTCCACTCCGATCTCGACGTGTTTGCTTCAGGTGCCACATTAGGTCCCTTTATTTCCTCCTTGGGTTCGGATTTTGATTCGATCGAAAGGGAGCTACCAAAACTTGAATTAGGACTATTAGGTAAATCGACGTTGCTTAAATTCATGGGCGAAAAATCGGAATCATTTAGAAGATATTGCTTTACTGATTCAAGAAAATCAAACTCAGATGAAGAGAAGAAGGTTGCATTAGCTGGATTAAGATTCATTTTTTTTCCCACTAAATAGTGGATTTATTAGGGATGAAATGGAAGGTTCATAAACTATGCTTATTTATACCATTGGACTGTACATGTCCCACCCATTTAGTTATTATTTTTGAATTTCTACGTTGGTTCCTTTTTAAGCACATGATATATTGTTATGCTTTTTTTTATTTTTGTTATTATTATTCTAATGTTTGAAGATAAATTAAATAATGTATAAAGTCATGTAAGATGTTATGCGCAACACGACAAAGACACGTTACAAGTCGTGATTTGAGAATCAGTTCATAAGAGAAATAAATATTTATTCGATAAACAGTTAAGGTTAGGCTTGCTGGGTTGGTTTGTCGTAATATGTGATTTAGCAGGGTTAAATTAAGATTTTTGGAACTCATTTAAACAAATAAATTTTTTAGTTCGATTCGAATAACCCTGCTGATTTGCGAGGCTTTGCAATGTGGATAGGGTCGACCCATGGGCCGAATTAAAAATAAAAAAAATAGAGTATCAAAAATAATAAGAGTTCAAATTCAAAGTTCATGTGAAATTCTTTTAATATTACAATTTTGATACAAATGATTTTTATAATAAGTTATTGCTAATACCATGGGCCGAGATCACTAGAGGCACTTTACGTTGTAAATATTTGTTTTGGTATGGTAATATTTCACATTTTGTTACAAAAAAAAAACACTAATACCATGTAATATTATCTGTTGCTATTTGTTTTCACATTTTTAAATTGTAAATTTATTTTTAAAATTTAGAAATATATACTTATTACAAATGTGGGTTGACCCATCAAGGCTCGCAGCTGGTGAGTTGGGCTAGCTGTTTTCTAGTCCACAAAAAAAATGGGCTAGCCTAATCTAACCTGTCAAATGCCAAAGCCTGTATGGTAACCTGAATGAGATGAGTTAACCCGTATTAACAACTCTACATATACAGTATTCTTTTTCCTTTTTTAACTCATAACTTGAGTTGTCAAATATAAGAAATAACTATTTTTTAATTCTAATTTATATGATGCATTTATTTTATCTCAAAAAATATATTTTTATATTTAAATATAATTTAATTTAAATTTTTTGTTTTATATATTAAGGTGATTGATAGCTAGATAAATATATTATAATATCTTTCACAATAGAAAGATTATTCTCAGATGTTTTAGGTACAACAGAACATGTTTCTCAACTAGTGAAATCATTTTCAAGCGTTGCATACAATGAATTGCAAAAAAAAGAAAAAAAAAGTTTTTCTGAGAATAATATTTTTCAGTAAAAGTGGCCATCATCATATATGCGTAGAAACATTCTTTTTATATCGGCAAACTTTTATCATATTTCTTCGCCTCGACCATTAGTGACGAATTCAGATTTTTTAATAAGATGATTTAAAGTCTGAAGAAGTAGACATACAAACTAGCTACATCGACTATATATACATAAAAGATAATTTTAACCATATATAAATAGTATGTATAATTTTTTTATAAAAGGAATTCGAATGAATCCCTGGCTAAAGGATAGCTCCGCCTCTATCGATCGTATATTAATTACCATATGTTCCATTTTTTTAACCTAACTAGTAAATGAAACGGAAATATAATGTTTTTCTCATGTAAAGCAGATTCCATTAAATGAAAAAAACATGTTTGACTTTAAATTAATTTTTTTCGTGGACGTTACATTATCGAATATTGTTTAGCAACTTGTTTAAAAATATATTGCTATACGATTGTTGGAGAATACATATACACCTCTGATAATTAAGCTGAGAGTATTCAATTTTAATTTGTTCTCCATACATCGATGACTCAATATTGTGAATTTAAAAAGTACATTTAATAATTAAAATTTGTCAAAACACAACATGTAGTACAAATTAACTATAAATGACGCGAATTATACAAAACTCAAACTGTAATTACAATTAAATATTTGTTGCGAGTCGTAATTAATTCAACCTATAATTATATTAGCTAATTAATTAATATATGTTTATCTATCCGCATAATTTTCCTTTTTTTTAAATAAAAAAATTTCAGTAAATTTAAGTGCTAACTGGGGCGCTTGAGAGGCTTCCCGGCCCAACTAGCGGACTAATTTGGACCGGACCCAACTTTTTGGATTATGGATTCCAATTCAGATTTTACAAATATTCCTATCATATTTATTAATTATTCTTATGGTTTTGAAATAATTACATATTGTCTCACTAAATAATAATTTCAAACTATATCTCAAAGCGAATACACCTCAACACATGTTTTTTCCTACTTCATACATTGAAATAGGGAAAGAGACGAGCGAGAATCGGAGGAAAGCGAGCAAGATTTGTTTATATATCCTAAATACATGTGAATCACAATAGACGCATGTATCCGACATTAGATACATGCATCTAGAATGTCAAATGAGCGATTGAAATAGAAAAGTGGCAAGTGAGATAGAAGAGAAGTGAACGGAATTTGTGTATGTATCCCAGATTCATGCAAATCCATTTGGATATGGTGTAGAACATGTTATGCTTAATTTTGCCATCAAGTATCCAATATACATATATTTAAATGTATCTGAACGCGCTAGATACACATATTTAAAGTCTAAAATTTGATAAAATTCATAATATTACTAATTAGCATGTACCTAAATAATTAGCTCCTAAACTAGTGAAATGTCTTTAAGTTACCCAAAATCGTATACCATGTATTTAGCCCTATCCATATCAAATATATCAATTAGGACATTTTACACAAATCTCATACTTTTTAAAGCTAACTCCAACTAGTATCATTTTTTCCAAAATTACCAAAATTCCCTTCTTTTTGATATAAAAAATGAAACCAGTGATACATGTCGAAAATGTAGGAACATTAAGGGATTTTAATTATGATACATGGAGAAGTAGAGATTATAATTTGTATCAATAAGTATTGCAGTTTTATATCATTTAAGAGATTTTTGTAATTTTTTTAAAAAGATAGGATTATATGAAACTATGTAAGCATAAATTGTGTATTTCTGTAATTTATAGTAGTTATTTACTAATATCCTACAGTTCAGTCTATTATAGTATTAAGTCCAATATAAAATTACACGACATGAACATCAGATGACCTCAGTTATTGCTAACCGCAGAAAGTTATGCATTTTAAAAAGCAGATTATAAGGCGATTTGAAATTGTTAATCGTTATGACTTGTCTTAAATGCACAAAACTAAAAATGAAAATCTAAAATATTTAAACTGACTGACCGAAAATTGTACTAAAAAAGTTAAATTCCAATCCAAGCTTACTTATACTGTATTTGAAATATTAGTTCTTCAATTCAAAAATTGAAATTGGAATTTCCCTATTCAATTTGTGTGTGTATATATTTACAAGGGGTATTTTAGATATTTTATGTAGTTAATTATTTTAATAATTATGTCAAAAAGTATTATAAATTATAATAATTAATAATTTAATATATCAAAAAAATTATCTATAACTATAAATCATAAATAATTATCATGCCTACTTCATCATAAGGGTTAATTTGGTCATTCTATGCATTTAACTGCTTTAATAATTATGCTAAAATTGCTATAATTATAATAATTAATAATTTGAAAAAAATCAAAATACAAAATTACGTAGAAAGTACTACAAATCCTAGTAATTAACAATTTAAAATATATATATATATATATAAAAGATTCGACACACTTTTGAAATTTTATGTGCGCTATATAAATTGAGATAAAAAAATAACATATATTATTGAAATGTCATAAAAAGTATTATAAATCAACAGTAAGATATTGGTTGACTCTCAAATTCTATTTGTGCGTGTAAATTGAGATATATGGTGTAACGTATATTATTTAAAAATTATATAAAAAATACTACAAATCATAATATCTAAAAACTACTTGAAATATATATTAAAAAAATTTAAAACTTGGTTTGCTCTATGACTGCTATCTGTATCATATAAATTTATAAAATAAAAAAGATAATATATATTGGCCTGCACTAACATGGTTCTTATGTTGCTGAAGTAAGCACTAATTATTAAGTCGATCATAATCACGTAATTATTGTTATTGGTTAACATCCATTAAAATAATTAGCGTCTGATGGGAGAATTAAATAAAATGAAATTAGATAAAATTTTAAATACTTCTGGTCTTAATTAAAAGGTGTTGTTGGTAGGATTAGGTGAATTTATTCAGACTAGAGAATTTTATTACTCTGGAATTTAATTATTTTAACAATTTTATTAATTCATCGTTATTGTCTCAACCAATTATTTTTAAACTTTTGTCTTATGTGCACGATGGCTTTGATTAATTATTGCCTTATGTAATCTACATTTTTCTTATTTCATTATTGAACGATGGAAATTAGCCATGTCGTCGCTTTCTGAATAAATTGATTTAATACGTTCTGTAAAATCATGTCTAAAGAAATTTTCTTTTTATTGGTCGTTCAACAGCCAACAAATTGAATGAATGATTAGCCAATAATTTAAAAAAATACAAATGCTATTATAATTATAGTTACGAAATATACTTATTCAAATTATAGTTACATAACATAATTAAATTTTTTTGAATGACTATATCCGATAATTTCTTTTTTAATTAATCCAAATAAAGTTTAATTGGATGAATAATTTCTCACAATATATGTTACTATACTAATTACTGTGGATAAAGTAAAAATGTTGATATCCTGTCCATTTATACGCTTGGCCTGTGATTATTGTACTAACTCTAGACCCT
>JAABOM020000001.1:25180031-25203168 GCA_011800125.2 Solanum clarkiae
GTGGGTAGCCGAGATTACGCTCAAAATAGCGAATGACAAAGAGGGATTTGGGATTTCTCGGTTTCTTAGGGTTTATGAACTGAATTTAGGGGTCAAATTTTATTTTGAGCCCTTTTATATTAAATTGGGTCGCCTTTTAAAATATTGCAGATTGAGGCTACAAGACCCCGACTACGAGTCCTAGGATGTCCTATGACTCGTAGGTCCCGGTCTCATAGTAGACCCAAAATATGTAACAATTTTGAGTTCATACTTGGGCACTACGAACCTTCACTTACAACTCGTAGAGGACTCTATGAATCATAACGTTGGTTCGTAGTATGTGCACCAACTTTCGATACTCACTATTTCCCTCTATGAAGCATAACTACGAGTCTTAGTGGTGACTACAACTCGTAGAGGCTGATCTAAGTGCCATTTTCTCACATCTTCATTTCTTTAATTTCCACCTGTAGACCAAATCTCAAAATACAACAATATTCAAAATATAACAACTGCATCAATGTCTTTCAACTTAAAACAAACAAAACACCTTACTACCTAAGAATTTCAATAACCAAACACACTTAAAACAAACCAACTATTATCAAAGATGCTTGGGTTGCCTCCCAAGAAGTGCCTTGTTTAACGTCGCGGCTCGACTTTGTCATCATCCTTTATCAGCAATCATCAAGGGTCCACACTTCATTCTTAAACTCATCCAGGTGCTTCATGGATTGGCAAATGTTAAACACGACCTCTGCATCATAAACCCTGAACTAAAGCTGACCCGAATCCATATCCACGAAGGCTCTTCCAGTGGCCAGAACTAGTCTTCCCAAAATAATAGGCACCTCGAAATCAACCTCACAATCAAGGATCACAAAATTCGTGGGAAAGATGAATTTATCAACTCTAACAAGCACATCAAGGAGTATTCCCTCTGGCTTTTGATATTTCGTATGCCATGAGCAATCACATTCATGTCGGAGTCGTGCCAAGCCCAAGTGTTTTGAATTCGGCAAGAGGCATTAGATTTATACTTGCTCCTAAATCACGAAATGCTCTTGCAAATTCAACATCACCAATGGTGCAAGGGATAGTGAATGCACCAAGGTCCTCTAGTTTTTTAACAAGGCATTTGGTCATGATCACACTATATTGTTGGAGCTCCTGTGAGAACTCTTGGCTCAAAGTGTGTTTCTTTGTCACCAAATCCTTCATATACTTGGCGTACCCCGACATCTTCCCTAAAGCTTCTAGAAGGGGAATATTGATGGATAGTTGCTTCAACGTCGAGAGGAAGTGTTTGAATTTGCCCTCGTCTTCCTTTTTCTTAAGCCTTTGAGGGAAAGGAGGAGGAGAATTTGGAATTGACTTAAATTTTTCATGCTCCTTCACCTCTTTTCTTTGCATCCCAACAATCTCTGGACCTTCTCCCTCAACCATAACTTCACCATGAATACCTTTCTCATCAACTTCATCCACAATCAATGGTATAAGGGAATTGATGGTTCTTTTTCCACTCTTAGTCATGACTTCCATGTGATGCCCTTCATTTTTAGGATTTTGAACCGTGTCGCATGGTAAGGTACCTTTTTCGCGTTGGTTCAATTGTGAAGAAACTTGCCCAAATTGTTGTTCTGGTTGCTTAATCGCCATAGAGTGAGACTTTATTTTTTGGTTAATACTTGAAATGTCTGCTTTCATTCCCTGTAAGGTTAATCTTGGTGATCGACTCTCTTCAACAACTTGTCAAACATCTCTTCAAGCATCGAAGTGCTTGGCACGACATCACGGGTTGTGGGGCGGCACATAAGGACCATTCCAATAACCATCTCTTCTACCCTATTCGGCATCTGGCACTTTATCCTTTTCATAGTAGCCACCTCGGTTGTCTCTATAAGCACCCTTACGATTGTAGTTCTGACCTTGATTCCCCGAACCTTTCCTCCACTAGTCCGAGTTAGACCCTTGGGGGTTAATCTAGAAACCCACCGCTTGGTTACTCGCGAAACAAGCATCTTCATCAAAGAATAGATCTTCATATATGGGAGACTTAGATGTTTGGTGAGTGGTCTTGGACACTTGCTTGGTTTTTCTTCAAGACCAAGTCTATACTTGTGCGAAGTTGAGCAAGTTGCTCCATGATCTCTTCATTGACCTTTGCTTGCTCATTGTTGGTGTTGACTGCACAAGAAGTCTTTATTGTACCTCGCTCTCGTTGACTGCATGCTCTATTGGTTTTAACCACTTGCTCCATTCTTGCGGCTATCAATACAAAAGGTTGGTCAAGAAACATGCCTCCCATGATTGTGTCGGCACAAGCTTGACTATTTTCATCAAGAGCCCGATAGAAAATCTCAACCAAGGCATCATCAACATCTTCTGATCGGAGACCATCCTCAAGCATTTGGTAAATCTCTCCCAAATGGTACTAAGAGAGTCACCGGGCAATTTCTCAAAGTTGTTTATTTGGTCCTTGAGCTTAAGATTCTTTGATCTTCGAAAATATCTTTCTAAAAAATACTCTCTGAATCTCTACCCAACTTGTTATGGTACCCGGAAGAAGCTCATACAACCACAAAGTTACATTGTCTGTCAATGAAAATGGGAACACCCTCAAACCAACAGCGTCAATAGAGATATTTTGTGTCCCTATGACACTTTTGCAACCAAATACAACATTATGAAGATGATGGTAAGGATCCTCTGAAGGTAGCCCTATGAACAAACCATGGTTTTAGAGCATTTGGGGCAATCTAATCGATATCGCAAACTTAGCATCTACCAGTAAGAAGGCAATACTATAGGACCGGTAACATCCATGGACATAGGGTTTAAACGATATTGATTTCACCTATAATCATTTTCGTTGAAGTCCCTCAGTTGTGGCCTTTTATACCTTGGTGGTGGATTCTCCTCTCTTCCCTTATCATCATCATTCATGTTTATCTCTTCCTCAACTATGACATCCTCATTCATTTGAGTCATTCTTCTAAAGAGTCGATGGATCTCCAAATATATTGAAACTAAGGGATTGCCTCGGTTCCTTGTGTTAGGCATACAACCTAGTACACCCTGCAAGTAAAATCAAACAACAAAAACAAAAAGTAAAAGTAAAAGAGAAGAGAGTCTAGAAATTAATACTAGAACTAACTAATAGTGAAATCAAGTCAAAACCTAGTTCTATTCCCCGGCAATGGCACCATAACTTTTGATGATGTTTACGCTTCAATAAGAAAGTGGTCTCTCTCAGTAATTAACCTAACTGTGGAGCAATTAACTCCAGAGTTTGACAACAAGAATTCACTATCAATCATTTTGAGTATCTATAACTAAAATATCTAAATGGGAGGGGAGTTTGTGATTCAAGAACAAAAACAAAAATAAACAGTATACTACAATACGACAAAATACTCAATTTTAGGGACAACTTTGGAATTGTGTTCTTCATGGTTCGTTGATTGGATTACCCTAGTCAACATAATGACAATTGGAAATTTGCATGCAGAATGGTAACTTAGGTTTTTCTAGCCCTCTTGTGAAGGTGAAGATCGAATTTCACCATGGCGCTTGGTCGGCAACCATGGTGTGCCAACTAACCGTTACCTATTGTCCCAGTCAACCACCCCTTTGTCATGTTTGGTTGATTAGACGAGAACATACCAATTGAGTTCTGTCATCTACTTCTCTTTTCCTATTCATCACTACCTTGGTCGGCATCGTGATAGTAGGAGGGATTTGGTGTTGGCCACCACTAAACAACAATCATAATGAAGAGAATAGACAATACATGCAAAACCCTAATCGTAGAAATTCAATAAACCTAGGTCATCTCAAGTCAACTATCCATGGTTCCCACAACCCCAAGTTGTGGATGCTTATCTACTCATGGTTAAGGCAAAACCATCAAAAATGCAAATACAAGACATAGTTAAGAACTTTAACCAAAGCAATGAAGAGTGAAGACACCACAAGTTGCAAACCAGAGCTTGATAGATTGATAATAAGTACAAAGCAAGATTTACTATCCCCAAAATGTTTTTTTCAAGGGAAAATGATTGCTTTCTCATTTTTTCATTTATTTTCTCACTCTACTTTCTCTTTCTAAAAGACGCTCTCTAGCGCATGCGTACACTACCAGCCGCACTGCAATGGCACGTGAGTTGTTGGCAGCCAGCGATAGGCCTATCAAGAGCACCAAGAATGGGTGCATAAGTCCCAACAAAACACACGTATGGATTATTCCCACAATTTTGGAAATTTGAATCTCAATAAGGCAATCGTTCGGGTGGTTTCTGAAAAGGAACTGGTGCAGTATCGTGAAATCATTTCCCTTGTTAATCATGGGTAGATTTGAGTGGTTCCAAGGTTTGAAGATAATTCTACACCTTAGGATCTATCTATATCAAAAAATTTAGACCAAATTATCATCCCAATTCAGAGATCCGATCTGGCGAATTTTAGGAGAATCTCCTCCAAATCGCTTAAATTGCGCCCTCAAATTCCACACACTTCTACTGGAATTCATGAGATGGGACCCAGGGTGTGAAATCCCACACTCATGAGCTTGTTATGGGATCATTTAGGGTGGATTCTACTAGTGGGATTGACGGCGGAGGCATTTCCGGCTACGACGAAGGGGCTCCGGCGAAATTAGTGGGGCATGACCTACCCCAATCGACTCCTAAGAACATGGAGAACCTTCTCATAACAAAAGCCCCAAAAGGTATTGATTCAATTGCTTCGAATTCTGAAATTAGGGTTTCCCAAAACTATGGTGCTATGCAGTCTCAAATTGCAGGCCAAATTGGGACTAATTCAATGCAGCACCAGGTCTCTAACCTCTCTAATGGTGTTGGGGGTAATCAAATTCAAGATCAGTTAATTGATCCTGATAAACACCTTCCTTGTTCTAGAAATGCTAAGGATAATTATCAAGGAATAAAGGATGATTATGGTTTGAAGCAATTGTCTGGTAAAAAGGTCGATAATTCTCCTTCTTGTGGAGGATGTGTTTATCAACAAACAATTAAGACTCGGGGAGAAAAACGTTCGGAGAAGGAGCAAGTGGAAGGCTTGAAGGATCCTAATGCACCTGCATCAACTTCTAGTAAGTCTTCTGATTTGAATATTAATTCTCAAGGCAATGATGGTCTATATGATAGTGGCAATAACGTGGATAAGGTGGATAATATTCAGATTACTAGTTTTTCTAATGTGGTTGCTACTAACAATAGGAAGAATACTATTACTGCTAAACAAGCTCAACCTAGGCATAATCAGAAGCAAACTGGAACTATGAAAGTTTTTGTTAATTTTGATGTTGTATAGCCCCAAAAAGCCAAGGATATCCTTCCAAGTGGTAAAAAGACAGCCAAGGATAAGTTGATGTAAAACACCATTGGGAGAAACAGGAATAACAAGCAACCGAGTGATCCATCACCACCAACTATGATCCAATCCTTTGCCACTAAGCTTAGGATGAACCAAGCCAAGAATAAGATTCTTATCTCTATATCTCCCCCTAAGATTGCTACTAAACAAGGACATCCTGCTGTCATTTTCAAAAAAGAGGAATTTATAGGTAAACGTGTTGAAAGGCGTAGATACAAATTGATTGGTAAGTTCACCAACACCATGCCAAGGATGGAGATTATCAGAAAAAATTTTATTGCACAGACTCAGTTGATTGGTGTAGTGAAGATAGCTCATTTTAATTCTAGACATATTTATATTGATCTATATAATGAGCCTGACCATGTCACAGTGTGGACCAAACAAAGAATGTTCATTGATGGGCACTTGATGAGGTTGCAATTATGGACTCCAGCATTCAGGCCTGATGAAGAGACTCCCATTATGCCTGTTTGGGTAACTCTCCTAGAATTGCCTTGGTATTGTTACTATATGGAGGTCCTTTCAGGCCTTCTTTCTATCATTGGGAAGGCTCTCTACTTGGATTCAGCATCTATTCAGAAGACAAGGGGCAGTGTTGCAAAGATGAGGGTCCACATGGACATTACTAAGGAGCGACATCAGCATGTGTAGTTGGGGTTTGATGAGGAGGACATCTTTGTTGGTAAGTGGCAATCAATACAATATGAAGACTTTCCTGATTATTGTTCTCATTGCAAGCACCAAGGACACAATGCTGAGAAATGTTTGATCAAGAAAAGAGATGAAGAAGCTAGAAAAAAAAAGAGGAGGAAGACAATGCCAAAGTCGGTGCTGATATGAATCTCAAAGATCAACCTAATCAGAAGCAAGGTAATCAGCAACATATTTAGAATGGTGAAAAAAATATAGACAAAGGGAAAACTGCTCCTAAAGATGATCAATGGCATGTACAAAAAAGGAGATCCAACAAGAGAAAGCAGGACTAGGGCAAACAGAATACTACTCGACATGGTGAAGATGGTGTTCCTTCTCAGCACCAGACTGATGGTAGCCCAGGCACTGAAGTAGCATCTCTTGAAAAAGATGTTAATCCTGATGTTCAGGATCACCGCCACCCCACCCCCATTATGGTTTTTGTATCCCATCCCCAATCCTCTTCTGTTGTTATTTCTGATAATGTAGTACATGGAAGGAGGTTGGAGAGGCAGGAGAAACCTATTAATCAGCAGGATAGGGATCCAAAGGGGGGTTCTGCCTCAGTTTTTGCATGAGGGTTCCTTGAATGATCTTAGGGATGACCATCATTATCCTGCTACTACTTTGAGACAACAACACAGTCAGGGTAAAGGGTCTGTTTTAGATCAGCCTAACAGTGTGGGTCGAAGTCTTCCAAAAAGTGGTATGGCCAATGATGTGGGTTGTATTGCAAGTTCAAGTGGTACTAAGAGCAAAAATAAACTCAGGGAGAAAAGAAAGGATGCACTTAAGAAGAAGATGGCTAGTACGCAGGAGGTTCCTACTTTTAAGTCTGTTGATTTGGTTTCTAGGGAAACTACGAACAATCAGGAGCCTGAAGTTTGTAAGAAGTTCATCCTTGTGGATGATTATAATCCTATGATCATCACCCCATTAGGAATTCAGTTGAATTCCACAACTAGGGAAGTCCATGCAGGTGCTAACACCAACATATGAACTCTCAATACTGATCCTACTCTTCCCAGCAGTATTGAGGATGTTATAGATGAATATGCAGTAATAAACTCAAAAGATGAGGTTGATCAGGATCAATTATTAGTCCATGAAGATAATGAAGATGATGTTATTAGTAAACACCTTATCAGGGCATTTAGTCCTTCCAATGATGATGAGTTGCAAGGTGAGATACAGTAGGTCACGCAGGAGCAAGGATTATCACCTAGGGGGGTCCATCATGGCAAAGATCAAGGAAAGAAGCTTGGCACCAAGAATACTGCCAATATTAGCAGACCAAAAACAAGGTTGTTCACTTCCAACTCATCCTAATGATTAGTACAATCATATGGAATGTAAGGGGTATTAATACCCAAGGTGCTTTGGGAAGAATTCAGTCTCTTAAAATTATTCATCATCACTCTATGGTTGTCATTTTGGAACCTTTCAAAGACAACTCCCATTTACATAATTGTAGAATTCAATTATCCATGGAACATGCTGCTTATAATACTAATGGGAAGATCTGGGCCTTCTGGGATCATGAAGTGAGTTGCAAGATCTTAGAAAATGATGATCAGCAGATCACTTGTGAAATTCAACATAACCAGATTCCTCATAAGTCTATTACTATCTTTGTTTATGCCAAATGCAAGGATCAGCTTAGAAAGGCTCTATAGGATATGATGTCGCAGTTATCTAGCATTTACAGTAGTATTCCTTGGTACTTGTAGGTGACTTCTATGTTATAAATTCCACTGAGGAGAAGAAAGGTGGAGTTCCATATAATATGAAGAAAAGTCTTGAGTTTATTAGTGTGATTGAAGGTTGTGGACTCATAGACTTAGGATTTGCTGGCCAAAAGTTTACTTGGTGTAATAATAGAGGCTCTATTTATAGAATCTGGAAGAGACTTGATAGCAAAATGGTCAATGATAAATGGCTTGAGAGCATGCCTCTCACCACTATTACTCATCTACCTACTGTGGGCTTAGATCATTGCCCATTTTTTATGGAAATGACTAATAGAACTAACAATGTAGTTAAATATTTTAGATTCCTTAATTATTAGATTGATCAACCTGACTTTATTGAAGTGGTACAGAATTGTTAGAGCAGACCAATCCAAGGCAATGCTATGTGGATCTTTTATCCAAAATTGCAGAGACTTGCCAACACTCTCAGTAAGTGGTCCAGAAGTAAGTCGGGGGACATTCATGCAAAGGTTAAAGAATATGAAGAAAGACCAAGAATTGTAGAAGAGAAGATGATTATACATAACTTTAATGACAAAATAACCTGTCTACACAGTTTAAATGTTGAGTATATCAGATTTCTTAAACTATAGGAGTCTATTCTTAAACAAAAATCTCAACTCCATTTGTTCCAAGAAGGGGATACAAATACAAAATACTTCCATGCTCTGTTGAGAGGTAGGAGAAGAAGACTCTTCATACATAAAGTTCAAGATAATGATGGGGAGTGGATTGAGGGGGATAATGTTATTATTGATGTTGCTTGTACTCACTTTCATAACATTTCTACTTGGAAGGATAAAAAGATTAATGAGGAGGTGCTTAACTGTATTCCTAAAAGTGTGACCCAGGATCAGAATGATATGTTGCAGAATATGCATTACATGGATGAATTAAAACATGTTTTGTTCTCTCTAAGTCCTTTCTCAACTTCTGGTTCTGATGGTATGAATGGAATATTCTTTCAAACATGCTGGAACGTCATTAGTCAGGATCTGTTGGCCATGGTTCATGCTTTTTTTGTGGACAAACTTTGCCAAAATACTTCACACATGCTTGTCTGATTTTGCTTCCCAAAGATAGCAACTAAAACAAACTATCTGAGTATAGGCCCATCAATTTAAGCAATTTTGTCAACAAAGTGATTTCCAAGTTGTTGTGTATCAGATTATCCCCTATACTACCTGATTTGATTTCTATGAATCAATCTGGATTTCTTAAAGGAAGGAGTATTTCAGAGAACATTATGCTTGCTCAGGAGATCATTCATTAGATCATAAGTCTAACATAGGTAGCAATGTTGTTATCAAGCTTGATATATCCAAGGCCTATGATAGGGTCTCTTGGTCATATATTTGTCTTGTTATGAGAAAAATGGGGTTTGGGGAAAGATTCATAGATATGGTATAGAGAATCATGTCTAACAATTGGTATTCCATTATTATCGATGGTGTTAGACATGGAGTCTTTCAATCAACTAGAGGTTTGAAGCAGGGGGACCCACTTTCCCCTGTACTCTTCATTATTGGGATAAGGTTCTCTCAAGGTTGCTGAATGACTTGCATCAGAATCCTAGTTTCATGGTTTTTACATGGAAAAAAGAGGGCCTCAAGTTAATTATCTGAGCTTTGTTGATAACATTATCATTTTCTCATCTGGGAGAAGTAGATCTCTTGAGCTTATCATGAAGGTACTGGGCAGTTATGGGGAGGTGTCATGTCAATCTATCAACAACGCTAAGAACTAATTCATTATTCCCTCTTGTGCATTCAAAGGTACTAGAATAAAGTGAAGGCAGTGACTGGTTTTGTAAAATAAAGTGACCTTTTTACCTATTTAGGTTGCCCCATCTATATAAGTAGACAAAGGATGATATACTTCTCAGACTTGGTGTCTAAAGTGGTTGCTTTGGCAAGATAAGGTGCTCAGTTTTGGGGGTAGAGCAACTCTTATTAAACATGTCCTTCAATCCCTCCCTATTCACCTATTGTCTTCTATTTTCCCTCCTACAACCATTGTTAAGTAGATTCAGGGTCTATTTGCTGACTTTTTTTGGGGCTAGTTTGAGGAGAAGAAGAAGTATCATTGGTCTTCATAGAAAAACCTAAGCTATCCTTACAATGAAGGGGGCATAGGACAGATCCAATGAATTCGAAAGAATTGAACGAGGAGTCGTATGATGCGAGTGGGAAGCGGGCTACTGAGAATGATTGCAGATATTTGTAAAGCTTTCCATTTTAAACACTGGTGGATCTTTAGATCCAAAACCACTTTGTGGGGTTCTTTTTTAAGGGCTAAATACTATCAGAGGTCCAATCCAGTTTCTAAGAAATAAGATAGTAGTGAATCTTTGGTATGGAAGAATATGATGCAGAACAAGCTTAGAATGGAGCCCCACATCCAATGGAAAGTTAATTCATGGTCTTTTTCCTTTTGGTGGGATAATTGGTTATGCGTGGGACCCTTGGCTAAGTACAACAATAGGAATGACAGGTCCAACAACTCTACCATTTGTGATTTCAGGCATGATGGACAGTGGAATGTGGAGTTGATCAATGCCTTAGCACCTATTCAATTTATTCCTTCTATTTTAGCCACTCAAGTGCATGATCAACATGAAAGACATGACCAGGCTATGTGCTATCTGAATAGTGAGGGTGTGTTCACCATATATTCTGCTTGGAATATGAATAGAGACCAAAGAACTAGTACCAAACTTGACAGGATGACTTGGCATAAGCACATCACCTTTGAGTGGTTTTTTTATTATGGAGATCCTTAAGGGGAAAATTGCCCACAAATGAGAAATTCATCAACTTTGGCAGGATCCACATGACCGCTACTGCTACTAGAGGCTTGAAGTGGACACTATTGATCATGTGTTCATGAATGGTCAGTTTGCTTCTAATGTTAAGAGATTTTTTGCTGGTTTGTGTGGTATTGCTTGTTCTGTTCTTCCCCTGCACCACTATATTATGATATGGTGGGATACTGAGTACAAGAATGATGCTCACATATTGCTTCTACAAGATACTCCTACGTTTGTGTGTTGGAACTTATGCAAGAATAGGTGTGGGAGCAAGTATGCTAGCAAACAATCAAATGTTTCAAAAGTGAAGTATTTGATCATCAAAGATATTCATTTTTTGCTCAGATCTACTTTCCCTCATATTCAGTGCCATGTTAACTAGAATTAGATGGTTATAATTGCTGAAAAATGTGTTCATGAATATAAAATCATTCCTGTTCATTGGAAGAAACGTCTTGATACTTGGGTGAAACTGAATTCTGATGGAAGTTCTTTGAGTAACCCAGGCATTACAGGGAAGGGGGCATCTTCAGAAATAAAGAATGGGAAATGTTGTTTTCTTATTATACCTCCCTTGGTGATGGAACAAATAATTTGGCTGAGACAAGGGTTGCTTTGTTTGGTCTGGCATGGTGTATTGAATTGGGTTACATCAAAGTTACTCTGGAAGTTGATTCTGAGCTTTTGTACAGATGGATCACTGGCAATACTGTTCCTCCTAGGAAAATCTCTCTTACTCTAGATAGGATGAATAGCTATATCTCTCAACTCCAGGATTTCAAATGTAAACATACCTATAGGGAAGCTTATTTTGTTGCAAACACCTTGAAAAAATTCAGTCATAATCTGTCTATTCCTCATGTGTTCTTTGATATTCAGGCTATGCCTAAAGATGCTAAAGCTTATTATTATCTTGACAAGATCGAGATGATTGCATTTAGAAGAAGGAAATTGAAGAAGCTTAAAGAACCTCCTTGATTCCAAAGGTAGCTGGTTGTTTAATCAAGATATCTCTTGATCATATGCTTTCCCTAGGATCTGATATTCCTATATTGGTCCCCAGGTTTGTGTCTTTTTCTTCCTTTGCTTTTCTAAGGGGAGAGTCTCCCTCATTTACTTGCTTTCTTAGATTAATTGTTAAGAGTGGATTCCTCTCTTAGGATTGTTTTGAATTTGTTTCTTTCTTAGTATAGGGACAATTTGGCCGACCCTACTGGGTTAGCTAATTTGTGTACCACCATAGGTTGGAGGTTAGGTTTATCCCCCCCCCCCCTTATATTTTGCTTCTTTTCTATTTATAATAAAGCTTGGGGGGTGGAGATCAACCCCTGACTGTCCAAAGGATTGGGGAACCTTTGGCATAGGTCTGTTCCCTGTAAAAAAAATGAAAATCTATTCTAAAACCATAAAATATTCTCGAGAGAATATTCAAAGGCATATTCAATGTTCATAATCTGGGGTCCCCTAAATAAAACCATAACTTAAAGTATTTAAAGTGTTCACAAATTAACACTAAAAATTACACAGAAAAGACAGTTGGCAGCTGGTATGCCTCATAGGTACGATTCATACGATGACCTAGGAGTCATAATCGAGGTCTCGTATCAGGTTCTTGGCATTTTGGACTCAATTGCTATGACCCACTAGTACGAGTTGTTGCTTGTGCTATGACTCATATGCTCCTCTCGTAGTCTAAGCCTTCAGTTTTTTGGTCCAAAATTTTGGCTCTCTGTTTCCTGCTACGAGTCCACCTATGAGTCATAGTGAGACCTATGACTTGTAGGATGGCCTCGTAGGGCTGACCTATACCTAGAAGATTTTTGATTTTTGATCTCTGCTTCTTGCTACGAGATCACCATATGACTCGTGGCTTGGACTACAACTTGTAAGTGAGCTTGTATGCCATGTGCTTCAGCAAAATCTACAATTTTCCTCCAAAATCATGTCAACCCACCTTTTCTGCAATAACGACACAAAAACACATAAAAAACCATAAAAATTCACATTAAGAACTGACTAAATCCCTTGTGTTAGGCATCAAATGTGTTGTATTTTCACAGCACATCACACCACGATTTGATATAATGGACAAAGGAACCCTTTGCAACCTCACCTAGTCATGAATGTACAACCTAGCATAATCTTCAGCCCCGTATGTGGTCATAACTGGTGGAAAGTGAGCCATATTCGTCATCCTATCAACCACAACCCAAATGGAATCAAAACCCTTTCTAGGCTTGGGTAACCCAACCACAAAATCCATATTAATCTCTTCCCACTTTCAAGTAGGAATCTCTATGTCTTGTGCTAGGACACCCAGCCTTTGGTGCTCGGCTTTGACTTGTTGGCAACTATGACAACCGGATACAAATTTGGCAATCCCTTTTCATACCTCCCCACCAATAGACATCTCTCAAATCTCTATACATCTTAGTAGAATTGGGGTGAATAGAATAGGAAGAACCATTAGCCTCCTCAAGAATCTTTTGTCTCAAGCCATCAACATATCTAAGGACACCATCTCCCCCTTGGGATAAAACCTCCACCTTACCATCTTTTACCAATGCCTTCAATTCTAACAAGGCGGGTCAAGATCTTGCTTAGCTTTCACCTCCTTAACCAATGAAGACTTAGAGCCATCAACTACCACAACACCCCATTGTTCACCTCTTCCAACCTAGCCCCCAATCTAGCCAACCGGTGGACCACCTTAGCCACCCTTTGTCACCATCATCAACATGTGCTACGCTACCCATGGACACCGTAATCAATGCATCGGCCACCATATTAGCCTTGCCGAGATGATAATGCACACTCATATTATAGTCCTTAAGAAGTTTTAACCACTTTCTTTGTCTGAAGTTGAGGTCCTTTTGAGTGAAGACATATTGGAGACTCTTATGATCGGTGAACATATCAACATGCACCCCGTACAAATAGTGATGCCAAATTTTCAAAGCAAAGACCACGGCGGCTAATTCAAGATCATGAGTAGGATAATTCTTTTCATGCACTTTGAGTTGTCTAGAAGCATAGGCTATCACCTTACCATTTTGCATCAACACACAACCCAAACCATCTCTAGAAGTATCACAATACACAACAAATCCTTCTAGCCCTTCCAGTAGTGACAATATAGGAGCTAACATAGCTTATCTTTCAATGTTTAGAAACTCTTTAACACTCATCAGTCCACACAAATTTAACTTTCTTTTGAGTCAACTTTGTCATAGGAGAAGCAATGGAGGAGAACGCATTCACAAACCTCTGGTAATAACCCGCTAAGCCCAAGAAGCTCTTAATATCTAACGAGGTGAATGGTCTAGGCCAATTTCTAATCATATCCGTCTTTTTAGGATCCACCTTAATACCATCCCCCGACACCACATGGCCTAAAAAGGCAGCCTCTTTTAACCAAAATTCATATTTTTCATACTTGGAATACAACTTGTCTTCCCTCAATCTTTGTAGCACTACCCTCAAATGACCCATATGCTCCTTCTCACTATGTGAATAGATTAAAATATCATCAATGAAGACCACAAGAAATGAATCAAGGTAGGGTTTGAAGACCTTATTAATAAGATCCATGAATATGACGAGATCGTTGGTCAACCTAAAAGACATCACAACAAATTCATAATGCCTATACCTAGTCCGGAAGCCTGTCTTAGGAATATCACTCTCTGGCCTTCACTTGATGATACCCGAACCGAAGATCAATCTTAGAGAAAAGTGACTAGCCCTTTGCAATTGGTCAAACAAATCATCAAAACTTGGAAGGGGGTACTTATTCTTTATGGTGACCCTATTGAGTTGTCGATAACAAATACACGTTCTAAGGGATCCATCTTTCTTCTTCACAAACAACACTGGTACACCTCAAGGTGATTGGCTATGGATAATAAAACCCTTCTCCAACAAATCCCTCAACTGCTCCTTCAACTCCTTTAACTCCGCCCGAGCCATACGGTAAGTTTGTATAGAAATGGGTAAAGTATCGGGAAGGAGGTCTATACCAAAATTTCTTTCCTTTTTGGGAGGAACACCGGGAAGGTCACTTGGAAAGACACCTAGGAACTCATTTACCACCAGAGCCGACTCAATAGAAAGGGCCTTTGACTCCACATCCCCAACCCTAACAAGATGATAAAGACATACCTTAGAGATCAACTTATGGGCTTAAATGCAAGAAATGAATCTACCATTGATCGCCACATCATGACTCTCCCACTCAAGAATGGGTTCATTTGGGAATTGAAATTTGACCCTACAGGCTCTACAATCAATAGAGGTATAGTATGCATGCAACCAATCAATCCCAATAATAATTTCAAAATCTAACATGTTCAACTCAACAAAGTCACATGGCAACAATTTATGCAAAATGCAAACGGGGCAATTTTTATAGACTCTACTAGCAATAATAGATGTACCAACGGGAATTGACACCTCATATAGCTCAAACAACAATTTGGGTTCAATATGAAACTTTTTGGCAACAAAGAGGGTAACAAAAAAAAGAGTGGAACCTGGGTCAATCAATGCATACATATCAAAATCAAAAACTTTTAACATACCGATGACGATATCGGGAACATCATTAACCCCTTCCTCCCTTGGAGTGCATAGAATCTATTGTTCCTTGGGTCACCACCTTGTTCACCACCCCTTCCCAGAAGAACATCATTAGCACCCCGGCTTTGAGGAAGAACTTCCTTACCATTGTTCCGATTACAAGGGCAATCCATCACCTTATGCCCCATTCCCCCACAACCATAACAAGCACAGGTATACCTCAACCATGGGCCACTATTACCCTTACTGCATTTTGGACACATAGCATTTGGCACTATGCCACCATTACCTTGGATCCTTGGGTAGTCATTGGCAAGCCTCCCATTAGTAGTATTGGAGGGCCCTTGGCCTTGATGGAACCAGCCACCTTTAGGAATTTGGAACCTTCCCTCAAAATAGGCCCTCTTGGCCTCATTCCCCCTTCTCTTCCTCAATTTCTCCCCCTCCATTTGTTCAGCATAGGTCATCAAGCGGGACAAATCCATGTCACTAATCAACATAGCAGACCGGCACTCCTCACTCACCAAGTCGGATACACCCATCACGAACTTGTTCATTCTATACCTTGGGTCGGCAACCAAGTGTGGGGTGTATTTGAGAGTTGGTTGAACTTGAGGGCATGCTCCCTCTGACTCATAGATCCTTGCTTCAAATTCATGAACTCCACCATTTTTGCTTCCCTAAGCTCAAGAGGGAAGAACCGATTAAGAATAGCTTCCTTAAACTCCTCCCATAGAACCACATTATTATTCCCCTTCTCCTCGTTACATTGATTAAACCATATTTGTGTCACCCCTTTGAGTTGGTTAGCCGCCAACTCCGCCTTCTCTTCCGATCTAACACCCATGATATCCAATATTTTATAGACCTCATTAATAAACTCTTGAGGGTCCTTATCTACCTTAGACCAATATAATTCTGATAGGTTTATCCTCATGAAGTCCCTCACCCGAGATACCAGAGAAGGAGCATGAGGGGCTTGGGCCCCTTGGTTGGCTTGATTAGCCACAACTTGAGCTAGCAAAGTGAGAGCATCATGGAGATCACCATGAGCCAATTGTTCCTCGGGTCTGTCGGACCTTCTTTCTCTTGTGTTATGCCTGATCTAATATAGCAAAGAACAATCATTAGGGGGGAAAACCTACCTTAACTCCTATAGCACGACATAGAGTAAGAAGAAGGAAAACATTTCCTAAAACGTCTCATAGCCTCCTACTTATAGTTGTGGTGCAAACACAACTATGAATAAGACTTTAATCGACGTGGTATGTTGGATGCCGAGGACAATTAACAATCTAGTGCTATGATACCAAGTTTGTCACGACCCAATCTTAGGGCCTAGATGTGACATGGTAAATGGGGAACCCGAGATGACCCTAAACAAGCCTTTTTACATATCATTACACATCCTTGATCGCAGAAGCTTATACAATATTGATAGGAGTTAAAATAAGGGAAAAAAGGGCAAGGGGAAAACCTTTCATAACATGAGACATCATTAAATCAAGAGAGTCAAGGCTCATAACATAATTGCATAACTTGTCCAACAACACCTCTACTACATAGATAGGAGTAGGGTCCAAGACAAGCAACCGAGCTTACCCTCATAGTCATAAGTATATAATAAAGGAAAGGGAGTCTTAATACATATCATAAGATTAAAGTCATTGTCCCTGGAATTGAGGACTCACCAACTAGCTTTGGGTAGAAGTATTAGCCATGAGGAGGAGGATGATCAGTTGGTGCTCCGGTTCCTATATGATAACACCATGTAGGCATAGAGTATGTTTTAGTATGTTTGAATGTACTAAGTATGTAGGATGTAATGCAACAAGAGATAGGCACATGGAATACAATATCATAAGCAAGAGATAGAATATTAGCCATATGACATGAATAAATGATACTTGAAGTAAAACATGCTTATACAGAACATATTACATGTGAAGAAGGTGACCATCTTACATAACCAAGGGCTACTACCTCCTTGGTAAGGCAATTAAGGTATATACCTCCCCCCCCCCAATGTGGTAGCACAGGACTAACACCCCCCGAGTTGGGCGAATGAGGTATATACCCATCAATATGATAGCATGGACCTACCACCCACCGAACTAGGCGAATGAGGTATATACCCCTCAACATGGTAGTTCGGGCCTACTACCCCCCGAACTAGGAAATTGGTCAACTTTCATCACAATAGATACTTTTCATGAAACCATTATATAAATACCTTCCTTTCATCATCATAGAGTCATTCAAGTCATAGGTCATGCACTGGGTCATCAATAGTTGAAGAATCCAAAATCGGACCTTTTATCAAACACTTGGTGGGTGTGTAATGCTAGTGTAAAATCATGCAATTCAAGAGTGAAATCATGCACAAAAATCCTATGTTAAATCACCCACCAACACATGGTAATAGTCTCATGCAATATACATCAAAACCTTCATCGGATCAAACAATAGACCGTAGATTCATAGCTCAAAATATGCTCAAATAGTCACAAGTTTACGAAAGCCCAAGATATTTCATAGTCAACTTCATAATAAGACTCATAAGTAAATCAAAGTCTTGGACCGGACTAAAATAACTAGCGCAAAAATACATTGAGGTGCGCGCTAGGGGCGCGGAAACCTCATTGGAATTTGATTTTTGGGAAATTGAAATTGTGATTCATTTGCTCTAAAATTGAGGTTAGACCTATCGCCCACTCAATTTTTCTCCCAAATCAAAATTATGGACTCGAATTCTTAATATGACGCATGGATTTGGAGATATATGGAAATTACGATTCTAAGCACTTCCGAGGCATATTTTCGGGCACATTTTGGGGTCGTTTCAATTATGCCAATAATACCAGACCTCACTCGTCCCTAGAA
Organism: Solanum clarkiae; assembly: GCA_011800125.2. Taxonomy (NCBI): domain Eukaryota; kingdom Viridiplantae; phylum Streptophyta; class Magnoliopsida; order Solanales; family Solanaceae; genus Solanum; species Solanum clarkiae. Next base: position 25,198,128 of record JAABOM020000001.1, read on the forward strand.
TATATAGTCATCATAAATATATCAATAATCAAGTGTGCCAAGAAACCGGACCTTAATCATCCCCTATCTATATACATATGATCCTCAGAAGTATCTCATATTCCGTCAAATTACCACAAAATTTCTCAGATAGTATCAGAAGTTTTGTATTATCATGATAGTATCCAAAATATATCAATTTTCAAGATTCCATTATAATTAATCAACAAGATCACATTTTTTACCTATCTTCCGACATAACCGGTATCACAATTCCAATAACATTCTATCATATCAGTCCATTTACTCAAGAATCAATCAAGCTCCTATAATTAACATGTGAACATATCCGATAACTCAAATCTAGACTCAAAAAGGTTAGCCGAACTTACCTCAATATCAAGACCACCCATGCACAAGTTTTTAATCAAGTCAGTCCTACAAACGGTCGATCGCTATCAAAAACACACACTACGCGTCAAGAGGTGTACTTTGATACCCCTATTGGCATGAATTAAGATTAGGAAAAAATGATCAAAACTAGGGCAAAAATTCGAAGTTCTCAAAATCTGGAAATTGACTATGAAGTTAGTTTTATACGAAAACAGGAGTCCATGGGTGAAAACTTCACGAAAATCAAGTACAAATCGAAGGAGAAATTACCATTTAAAATTTTGAAATCATAGACTAAAAATCTCCAATTTTGGACATTCAAAATCATGAAATATAAGACCAAATCAAAATCGAACTCATGAAAATTAATTAAAATGATGTTAGAAACACTTACCCAAAAGAATTCATTGAAAAGCCCTCTTCAAAAATCACCCCAAAAGGTTGAAATGTTTGAAAATTGAATAAAAATAGTCGGTTTCAGATTTAATATAGTCCAAGTGAAAAATACACTCTGCGAACGTGGGTGGGTCCTGCAAACATAGAGGAGAACAGTCTCTAAACATACACGAATGTGGAGAAGATGAGGAGCCACTGGCAATACTCCGCGAATGCGGAGCATCCCCCTCAAATGAAAAGAGATGATCACTCACACCTTCATAAACGTGGGTATTCTCCCGCGAATGCAAAGAAGAAAATCAACTTGTACCAGCAATACACAAGCATAACCAAAACTCGGAATGGGTACTCGAAACTCATCCAAAAACAAAAATTCACAAACTTAACATAAATTCATACCAAAAACAAGGATTCGGACTCACCAAAATCATCACAAATTGATTTCAAGGCCTCCTCGCCACAATTGCCCATGTGACCCATATAAACTAGTTTAAAACTTAAAATACCAAAACTGCCCTTGACAACTCTAAAAATTATGACGAGACCAGTTTTAGTATTGGTTTCATCATTCGAAACTATTAGAACTATCAAAATTTTGATCTGGGCTTTTAAACTCTGAATGTTGACTAAAGTCAAACTTTGTCTCCAAAAATAACTAAAAAATGCAACTTTAGGTCTAATAACTTTATTTTTTTAACTCCGAATTCAGTTCTGTAACTTCTCATAGACTAGTTTTGACGTTCCAAAGCTAATGGAGTTGAAGGATTACCGATCCAACACAAGAAACTCAAATGGTATAAAAACTTAGTTTTTCATAACTTAATCTTTCAAAAATGCCCAAACTCATATTTTTCGACTTTTAAAACTCAAAATTTCAATTCCGAAAACATAAATAGTTTAAAATAGGTCCAAAGCAACTTATGAAGGAAAAATAGTAATTTTCACAAATATACTGAAAATGACCTACAAGGTTCACGATCTAAAATTGGATCGCAACTAAAGAGAATAAAAGAAAGCAAAAACAACCACAACTTTTAATCTAAATCCCAAAAACCTATATTCATGTTTGGTTTGTGAAATTTTGATTCCAGATGAGTTCTGAGTGCCCATTTCAATTTTTTGTTATAGTTGTGTATTGCTGGTGCAATTATTTTAGTCTTCAACTTTTCTCTTATGAGCTTCACCTTCTCCACATCATCCAACACTAGATCAGGATCGATAAATACCATCTCACCAAGTTCAAATTAACCTACCATAGATCTATATCTTTTCCCATACAAAGCCACAAATGATGTCATTTCAATACTAGCATGATAATTGTTATTGTAAGCAGATGCTATAAACGGTAGTATCATCCTAATTACCCTTGAACTCCAACACACAAGCCCTCAATATATCCTCTAGGGTTTGAATTGTCCTTTCGGCCTGCCCATCAATTTTAAGAATTAAAGTGGTGCTCAACTTCACCTTGGTACCAAGTCCTCTTTGAAACAACTTTCAAAAATGACAAGTGAATTTGGTACCACAATTTTATATGATAGACTATGCCACACCATGCAACCTCACAAACTCACTGATCTACAACCTAGCATAATTATCGGTACTAAAGGAAGTCTTGACCATTAGAAAATGGACTAACTCAATTATTCTATTTACAATCACCTAAATGAAGTCATATTACTTTCGGGTATGAGGGGAACCTGCCACAAGATCCATCTTCACATCTTCCCACTTCTAAATAGGAATTTTAATATCTTGGGCTAGGTCACTTGACATTAGATGTTTAGCCTTCACTTGTTGGCAGATTGGGCACTCCGCCGCAAATCTAGCTATATCCTTCTTCATTCATTCCACCAATATACTTCCTTCAAGTCTTGGTATATGTTGGTGGATCTAGAATGTGTTAGAATACAAAGAGTTATGGACTTCCTTCAGAATTACTTTTCTTAAGCCATCAACATTCAGAATGCATAACTAGCCTTGGTAGCAAAGCATACCATCTCCTCCTTGTGGGAAACTTCTATCTTTTTCTTGGCAACCTATTTCTTCAACTCAACCAATATCGGATCTAGGTCTTGCTTTGCTTTAACATTCACTACCACTGATGATTTGGACCTATTTTGCACGTGGATGTCACTCCTATTAGAGTCACTCAACCTTAACCCTAATTGTTCCAAACAATGCACATCCTTCACTAACTATCTCTTTATCTCATCAACATAAGTAACACTACCCGTCGACAACCTACTGAGAGCCTTGGCTATAATATTTACCTTACTCAAATGATACTTCACAAATCATGTCAAAATCCTTGTGGAGTTCAAACTATCACGACCCAAGCCTAGAGCCTAGATGTGACATGCGAATTGGGAACCTGAAGGGACCCCAAACAAGCCTCATAGAATATCATTCACACATCCTTGGTAGCAGAAGCAATTAAACAATAATAAAGAATAAAATAAGGATAGGGACTAAGGGAATCTTTCATAGCTTAAAAACATAGAAGAGTCAAAAGAGTCAAGGCTCAAATCATCATTACATAACTTGTCCAATAATACCTCTAAGCTTAGATTCGAGCGGGGACCAAGACAACTTTCCGGGCTCACCCTTTAGTATCAAAGTGAAATATAAAGAGATAACAAGAATAAAAGAGCAAATCTAGTGCCCTCGAACTTGAGGACTCACCAATAGCTTATCATTAAGAGAACCAACTAGCCACGAGGAGGAGGATGATCAAATGGGGCTCCGGTTCCTACTTGGTAACATCATGTACGCATAGAGTATGCATTAGTACATTTGAATGTAATAAGTATGTAGGATGCAATGCAACAAGAGATAAGCAACATAATCTAAATGCTTAATTGGGGAACGAATAAGCATAATAGCAATATGGCATGCATAAATGATGCTTGAAGTAAAATATGCCTATATAGAATATATTACACATGTAGGAAGAGACCACCTTTATAGACCAAGCAAACTAGTACTTGGAATCCAAGGTATGACCACCCCTTGGGAAGTGATTGACAAATTTACCCCTCAATTGGTAGATGGGCATACCTCCCATCATGGTGGTCAAGGTATATACCCCTCGACATGGTAGATGAGCATGACCATCCCCCATCAAAGTGATAGAGAAATATAACCGTCAATTGGTAGATGAGCATGACCACCCCCTATCAAAGTGATCGAGGAATATACCCCTCCCCCACAATTGGTAGATGGGCATACCACCCCCATCATAGTGGTTGAGGCATAACACCTCCTCAACTAGGTTTGGTCAACTTACAATACTGTAGATACTGTTCATGAGATCAACACATACATACAATTTTTTTCATCATCATAAATTTACTTAACTCATATGTCGTGCGTTATACCTTCAATGTCTTAAGATTCTATAACCGAATATTATATCAAACACTTGGCATGTGTGTAATGCTAGTACAAAATCATGCAATTCAAGTGTGAAATCATGTGATAAAAATCAATGTAAAACTACCCACCAACACTTGGTAATACTCTCATGCAAGATACATCAAAATCCTTCATCAAATCATATAATGGATCATAGAATCATAGCTCAAAACATGCTTAAACAGTCACATTTTATGAAACTCCAACATAGTTTATAATCAAATTTCATAGTAAGAGATACCCATAGATAATCTTACTTGAAATCATGTAATTTAGGTAAAAAGGAAGATTAGGCACCATGGGTGAAGGACCCTTTGATTGAATCCCACATGCCTCAACTTTGATGATTTCCCTAATCAAGATTTGATTGAGATCTGGAAGTTTGAATGAAATCCTTGAGATCCGGAATGGGATTGGGACACTAGAATTTGGATGAAATATTTGTTTAAGGGTTAGAGAGGGTTTTGAGGAATGTCATGTATGATATAGAGTTGAAATATGACTAAGTATAGGTTTTTTTATGTATGGGAAGGTTTAGGACCAAGACCCAAAGGCCTTGGACCGAGATAAAAAAAATTGGCAGCGAAATGTACTGGTCCGCGATGGCTACGCGTCGGGGTACCAACGCGCATTGTCTCTGGAATTTAAAATTTTGTGAAATTCATTTTTCTCTATGGGTCCTCTAAAATTTGAGTTATACCTATTTTTCACTCAATATATCTCGCTGAACAAGAATATGAAGTTAGACTTTTGATATCATGCACGAATTTTGATATATATATATATATATATATATATATATATATATATATATATATATATATATAAAATACAATTTTGGGCACTTCCGAGGCAC
>JAABOM020000001.1:25237465-25267500 GCA_011800125.2 Solanum clarkiae
GACGTGTCACGCCGCGTGAAGAAAGCTGTCAAGTTGCCCAAGTAATTGGGTGTTACCACGTTAAAAATTTGGTCTTCCCATTTTTAGAGTGAGAAACTCTCATTTCTCTCTACTTCTTCTTCATCTAATTTCTGTACAGATCCGGTGAAGATCCTAACCGTTCTTTACTTGAAAAGAAAACTGAGCAAAATAGAAATAGTTCTAGTTGTAGCCACATTCTTCCAGAACTTTGTATTTGTACGGTAAAAATTTCATGGGTGTCTTATTTTTGGTCGTCCCATTTAAATTTTTTCCTTTTTACACGAATACCCTGTATTAGATAATTTTCGGACAAAAGAATATACTTTTTTTTTCTTCTTCTGCTTTTGTATGCAGATGCATATAATTGAAACTTTAACCATTTTTAACATGTGAAAAAGTTGAAAAAAATGTTAAATGGGTTTATTATATTTGTAGTTACATAGACAAAGTGGTGATTAAAGTTTGTTCCTTATGATACATGGAACTAATATTTCAAACATGAGCCTATTTAGAGAATATTTGAATGCTAACATACCCGTGAAATTCTACAAGTGAGGTCTACGCAGACCTTATCGTTATCTCATTGAAGTAGACAGATTGTTTCCTGGAAATTGTTGAAATTCGAAGAACAAAAGTTTAATAGTATTTTTTGTTCAAATGCGCATGTCTAAAATTTCAACTTTTATCCAAACATATAACTATTTATTTTTAAAATAAATTTCAGCCGTGGGAAAAGAATCTCAATAATTTTTTTTATTTTCAACCATAAGAAAAAGTTTGTCATATTTAGAACACATGCTCACTTTTAATTGTCAACTACGACGACCTTTCAACACCCTATCCTATCATATGTACATTTTTCTCTTCCCACGTGTCTGTTGTCTGAATATTCAGTTTTGGTGTATTTTTTATCCTCCAATCTCCACACTTGTTTGAGTCTTTTCCAATGAAATTCACTTTGCTTTTCATTAGTGTCCTCTTGACCCTTCAGTCAATGACTACTTATTCTATTCCTTTTGCTGTCTTTCATGGTAAAGTTATCTTCTTTTGGCTGTTTGTAGACTTGTCAGATTGCTTGATTTGTTGAACAATCTTGTTTTCAGTTGCGTAGTAGGATTTTTCAACAAACTGGTGTTAATTGACGCCTCTGTTTGTACTATGTAATATATTTGAAAGAGTGCTGTTCTCTGTTCGATTGATTGATTAACCTAACGAAACTATCTGAACTTTGTATAAGAGAACTTGGAAGTGTTTAAATATGCAAGAATCACAAGAGGGGAGAAGCTATAGATTGCAAATTAGTGTATTTGGCTATTGTTTGCTTCTGTAATCATATTGGAATAACAATGTTTTGATATCTAAGAGGAAATTGTTTTTTCTTTACATGATAAATCAGGAATATCAGACAAATGTAGCAATGGAGGCATCACGCGTTTCACTGAGCTTCTAAGCAACTGGTCAGGCTCTTCAGGACATTGCATGTAAGCAAACTACTTCTGCATTGACTACATTTACCTGCTCAAGTTTTTAGAAAATACGTGTGGCTTGTTCAAACACAACAAGATATCGTCTGGTCTGCTAGCTCTCGTGATGTCCATCTTAGTTGACGAGAGAAGCAAGGGGCCTTTAAGTCTAATTGCCAAATTAGGTAAATTCCTTTCTTCTGTTTGTGTAGAGAAATTGGTAATGGAGAGTGGGACTCCTGGTTTATGCCTTTTTCCAAGCAGGTTACCTCTGTTCATCATGAGTCTAATTCATCATCATGGATAAAGAAAAAATAATGACTTTTCGTGCTTCTTGTTTTCTCGTTTGTAGGTAGACATTGCTTGCAAAAAGGTAAGTCAAGCTAGTGTAATGTGTTATTTTACTTGATCAACCTGCAGTTGTTCCTAATCTCATTATTCCTTCAACTTACAGATAAAGAAAATGAATGAGCTTAGTGAAGGTTACAACATAATTGGGCTCTCCCAGGTAAAAGAATTTCTATTCATCTCAAAGTATCTGCCCTGAGTCAATGTCTATAATAGAAGGAGTATGATAGTTTTCTTACTGTCAAGTATACTGTCGCCTTTTAACTTGTTTTTTTTTTTGGTTGTTGCAATAAGTGCAATTTCCATAAAAACAAGCTTTGGAGTTTATAAAGAGCTTGGCTAAATGTGTTCAAGTTGTTTCTCTTTGCAAGTATTGAAGTATTAACCTGAAATCAAGAAGATTAAGACTCAAATGCTTGGAAATGAACCTAGAAGAGCAGCAACTTTGCATGACTTGATACCATTGCAGGAAATGAATTTTCTAACATAGACCTCTAAAAGTTTCCGCGCATAATTTTGATCTCCTTTTTCTTCTTTTATTTCCAGGGGAATATGGTCGGCAGAGGGGTTGTTGAGTTCTGTGATGGTGGACCTCCGGTAAGAAGTTAAAACCTTCATCTAGTATTTTCAACGAATACACATTTATATATATTATCTTTTGCTTTCCACTTTATATCTAGTATCTTCTGCTTTTGGAGCTTGATACTTTTAAGACAAGGGTCTTCCAGAAACAACCTCTCTATCTCTAAGGTAGTGGTAAGGTCTACGTACATTTTACCCACCCCAGACCCCACTTGTGGGATTCCAATGGGTATGTTGTTGTTTTACCTCCATTCATATTCTCCTAATATATGTAACAGGTGAGGAATCTTATATCTCTAGCTGGTCCTCATGCTGGGATAGCATCTCTTCCCTTCTGTGGTGTATGTACCCTTTGACCCCATGAACTAAAATAACCATTTTCAACTATTCTTGGTTATGTTTTGGGGGAAAGATAATCGCGTCTTAAGTCTTTTTCGATTTTGGCAGTCTGGTATCTGGTGCATTCTTGCTGACGCTTTGCTCAAGTTAGCAATTTACAGCAATTTTATCCAGGTCTGCCTTATATACTACTTCAAGTCTACAACTATGTAGTTCCATTATCTTATCATCTTTTTTGTTCTTTCTCCTTGACTTCGTTTCGATTAAATGGTGTCTGCAATTCCAGGAACATCTTGCTCCTGCAGGTTACATTAAAATCCCAACTGTAAGTAACCAAATTTTGTGTCCCAAACTTATCTGTTCCAAACATGAGAGTCGGAGTATACCAAACCATAAGTAGGGCAATAGTTGACTCTACGCGCTAGCTCCATCTCAAGTTTCATTGGAAATCTCGTCAGCAAAAATTTTCCTTCCCGTTGTCTAAAACAACAACATACCCAGTAGAATCCCACGCTTATCCTTCTTAGCTGATATTCTCTGTTTCTTTTGTGGCCTTTTTCACTTTCCAGGACATAGCTAACTATAGAAAAGGATGTAAGTTCCTTCCAGTACTCAACAATGAGGTACACAGAAATTCTACTTTCAAGAAAAGGTTTGCAAGCTTGGAAAATTTAGTACTTATTATGGTGAGTACATAAACTTAAGTATTGATTTCAGCTTTTACTTTTCATTCCAAAGCTTCAATTCAAGTTTACCTCTTCTTATATTCATCAGTTTGAAGAAGATGAAATTTTGGTACCAAAGCAGACCTCATGGTTTGGGTACTACCCTGATGGTTCATTCAGCACTGTTTTGCCTGCTCAGAAGGTAATATATAACGTTCTACGCGACAGCATTTTGTATAGGATATTTCCTGATCTTGCTGATATATGATTATATATATGTAGACAAAGCTGTATACAGAAGACTCGATTGGTCTGAAGATGTTGGATGAAGCTGGAAAAGTTAAGTTTTTGAATGTATCTGGAAGTCATCTTGAAATAACTACTAGTGAAATGAAGAAGAACATACTACCATACTTGCTGGATAACGTATCCACTACACTGATAACAAACTGGGATTTCGACGATGAATCCAATGATGTTGCAGAAGAAAAAATTCTCCTGATTAAACAGTAAGGTTAATATCATGGAAATTTTAGTTTTAAGGATACCTAAGGAAATTCTGATTCGATCCACGCCCCAGGTTGGAAAGCATTTACCTCATCTCGATCACAAGGAGAGACGAACAAGGAAGAAAAATCAAGATTAGATTCTAATTTTTTCCCTCGTGGTATATATATCACTTTTAACTTTAATATTTATTTGGTATAATAACATGAAATTGAATTTATGAAGTCGGAGTTAAGATGAGTTGTGTTTGGTTATACTTTTATGACTTTTGCAAAGAATATTTGTTATAATGTTTATGCTTGAGCGCATTTAAATGCAAACTTCAAAAGTGAAAAGTGAATTGATAAACCAATTATAAGTTGTTTTTTCAAATTTGAAATATAAACTCCAAATTAGATTTTTTGAAAATTTTCATGATCAAATGCTAATTTTCAAATAAAGTAAATAATTTTCATGATCAAGCGAATCCCAATTAATTACTTACAAATGCATTTAAGCTTCATATTCCTTGCTTATTCCCCGGTTTCATTCGAAAACGAAAGTTGACGTTAGCTGTCACGCCCAGAGTCCCATTAAGGCGGACTGGCACCCGTTGCCGATAAGGCTCGGGAGAACCAAATTGTACCTATGCACCTTCTATACATATTATAAGGGGTTTTCATATTCAACATATTTTTAAGAAAGTAGAAAGTAATGGAAAGTCGAAAGGAAATGCATACGACTAGGTTGTTGGAGTCACGATGTCTAAAGTACGAGACATGACTATACTTTACTTTACATTGTCTACAAAGCCTCTAGATAAGGAAAAGTATCTGATAAAGGTCGAGACAGACTCTGCCTCGACTAACTATACAATACAAAAATATAAGTTCTAGACATACACAAAAGCTCCGAAGCAACCTGAGCTCGGTAACAACAGTTGGATATCCTGTACTCCTACTGGGAAGATCTACCAGTGCCTATACTTGCAGTATGAAATGCAGGTCCCCTGTAAAGGACATCAGCACGAGGTAATGTACTGAATATGTAAGGCAGTAAATAATATATATGAAATAACAACTCAAATGAAATCATGCACTGGTGTAAGGATAAGAGACCACCTTTAATAACACTGTGGAATCATGTACTTTATGTCCTTTTTATTACTTTACCTTTACTGTATAATCTGTGCACATCATGTAATACAAATGACCAGCTAATCAGTGGTAAATCTATATCGGGATCGGCCCCTGCTAGGCTTTTCCTTTCACCCCTAGGGCTACCCCCCGTAATGGGATCGACCCTGGTTAGGTGATTCTTCCACCCCTCGGGTTACCTCCCATCAATAAGCAATACACTTTATCTTTTATTTACCTTTGAGATGATTCTTTCGATGGTCATAATATTGGAACTGTAGGACTGTAGATATAGCATACGACATGTAAATAATCATAAAAGACAAGACCTTAATGAAAGGAGTAGGTAATACAAGTAATGAAATGCATAGGAGACGAAACAACACATGAACTTTGTTTAGCAGAAAGAACTCGTGTAGCTTGGTATTCAAGTATGTATGCAGATTTGAAGATGACTATATGCGGGAGCATATGAACATGTGAAAGAGTGGAGACACGGTCATTAGTTATGTCGGAGTTGGTAAATATTTTTATGTGCCAAGGAGGGATCTATGTTTCATGCCAAATAATTCGAAATCAAGTAGTCTTACATACCTCGTTGCACCACCTCACTATTACCTCGAAATAACCTTCTTTTCCTCCAAATATTTATCTATAATATAGTAGGTGATAAAACTAACATTAGCAAAGAATAGATACATCTTGGCAACCCAATCTCATAAAAAAAACAACACAGGGACAACAAGCGTGTAATTATCAACCCGCGTGTATTCTTTCAATCTTTCCGCCTCTAATCGTATTTTCTAATACACATTCTTATATACATATCATGTGCAACCTGTTTTAATGTCATAACAGTCTCACAACAGCCCACAAAGCACAACACATAACAATTATACAGACATACAAGTAGGCGGCATAACATTACGTCGTCTCGCTACACTTCGAAGTCAATAATCCTAAATCTGTTTTAACTTCAACCAAACTGTATATAACATACTTACACATAAAACCAGCTTTACAATAGTCCAAAAATAGTCCCAAACTAGATGGAGGTCGCGGAACAACAATTCCCAACTACAAGCCCACAAGTTTGTATTAAGAATATAATTACGATATCATACAAGAACTCACTTTTGCGGAATGTAAAAATGGTGCAACATTATAGAACCAAGACTCATTAAGAACAATAGTCTCCCTTCATAATCAATCCAACCAAAAAGAGAAAAGCTTCCAAATAGACAAGAAAAATGTACAACCACCTTTGGAACACATGTTGTGCAACAATTTCAACAAAGGTGTAGTCAGCTTAGTCTCTTGTTTTTCATGAGAAAACCATACTAAACACATAAGTATTATTACTTACCTTTACCCTCAAGGTGTAGGGCTTCTCCAAGAACCCTAAAAGTCTCCTTGTGGCTACTTTACAAAGCTAAGAAAGAGTAGAAAGAAAACCTTATAAAAGCTGATTTTTTTCCCAAGTTAAAAATGACTTAAAGATGCTGATTTTTTAAGCCCTTTTAAAGGGACTCTTTGGCCGACTTTCTCTTGAGATTTTGACCACATATTAACACATATAATCAAGCTGGTGATACAGCAGCTCAGCCCTCTCACTTGGGCTAAATGAGTCTCAAAGTTGATGGGCCTTAGCTATCTATTTTCCTAATTTTCTTCACTTAGTTTGGGCCCAAGTCAACAAGTGAATTGTTAATGTACTTAAGCCCTTCTTATTATTCATTTTGGGCTGTAAATATTGTCCATTTACGATGCTAAAACTTTGGCTAAAATTACACCCTTATCACGAACTCGGACAAATTCGACGTCAGACCTCGTCTCCGTCTAGCTAACAAATTTAAGCTAAGCAAGTAGGTGACTCATCTGCTAACTTCCTAAGTCCTTCAAACACCTCAATTCTCTCACTTTTGTTTAAGGTCGTGATCTCCTCAAATTGATATAAAACTTATATACACTCGACCTTCTTAAGCATTAGACGTACATATCGCCCTCTAATATGAGATTCAAGCACTTTTAAAAATGGACGTTAATTTGACCAAATCATATCATGTTTCATTTGCATAGAACTAGTACATGTAATATGTGGAGTATTACTTTAGCAATATGAATCTATATTTCTCCAATTTAAATTCATTCAGAGTGAATATCATACAAAACTAAACTGAGAAATCCATGGCCATTAAGCCTCTCTATTCGATCATCTATCTTAGTGATAGGCATTGTTCATATTAACTATCCACTCATACTCTATTCGACTCGCTCGTTTGCCTTGAACGTCGACTTGTGCATGTAAAAGGGTCAAAATTTGTGTCATCCCTCCCCAAATGAGACACTGTATTCATAATCTTCCATCTAGACATCATCAACTTCATCATCCAAACACAAGAACTATGGCATAGAAATTCTTTCAAGTGTTTGTACAGAAATGAAATTGTCAGCATGCTGACGGCTCTGCAGCTCTATAATGTACAGGTATAGAACAATCTGCCAGGTAAATTAAAACACAGAATGTGGAAAGCAACTGGACTTCGGTACTATAAAACGCTGCCTATAGATCTATCAAGCCTAAGCATAAACAGACACACAAGAATAACTAACAAAAGGACGGAAATATAACACAGCCTATGTACCCAAGAAGTAAACTAAAAAGATATCCCAAAACAGGCAGATGTTCGGGTAGAAAAATAAGAAGCCTTTGCTTCTTCCCAAAAGCCAGCACCATTAGTCTCGGCAGCTTAATGTCAATGTCACTGAGAAGAGCATACCTACCACTATTGTTGAATAAGGCAACAATGGCAGTGGTTGCAATGCACAAATCTAGGATTACTACTGGTCCTCACCAGGCCTTAGGTTGAGGATTCTATTTGATGGTGCTCCAAGTTCCGAAGTACGATTCGTGCAAAGATTTTGGCTTCGATAGGGGCAGTGGCTGCAGCAGCAGCAGCACGCAAAATCCTTGATGCTCCAGTGTGCTGCAATAGGCGGACATGATGTTGTGCATGCCTACCACCTGGGATTGTGAACTACAAAACATGTAAACGCAAGATCAGTTAAGTTGCCAGTTTAAATTCAAAAAACTGATATCAGAAGAATACCGGTGCCACAGAGAGAATCATACCTGAAGAAGGGCAAATGCAGCACATGCTTTGAGAATAGAAGACGAATTACGTAACATTGTAACGAATCTACCAATCTCAGCTCCACTGAAGACGCAATTAGAAAAATCATTAATATAAAGGCAGAAGGATATCTAAGAAAATTAATTAGGCGACAAAAGACATATTCAACAAGGCAAGAGAGACTATTTAGGGCCCAGGAGAGTTGCTAAAACAGCTAACAATATTCGATCTTGCCATGCCACAAAATGAAGAAGATGAAGCAATGTTGAATTTCATAAAGTCCACTAGGTTACATTTCCATGTTTCTTACCCAGGAAATGCATAGGCTATCCCTAGAAGTTTCGATGAGTACGAATAGACATCTTTTTCAGACAGTAAATGTTGTACACAGCACCACACAGACACAATATATGATTTTTGTTATGATAAGTGAGTTTATGTTTATAATATCAGTACGCATTAGATTAAAACGGAAGGGTGAGGGGACAACATGCATACCTGCACCTAAGATGACCTGCCTCATGAATACGAGCTGATTCTGTAATTTGAGTCAATGCTGCAGGGACAGATGATGCAGAAGCAGCAGCAAAAGCTTGTGGATCAGAAAATGCAAGGATGAAAGCTTCAATGTTCTTTAAAGCCATTCTTCGAGCTCCATCTAAGTTTACGCTCTTAGAATTGCTATCTGAAGAGGTTCCCACAAGTACAACTTCATCCATTCTGTTAAAAAGAAACTCACATTTTAACTTTTACTCAGACAGAGACACGCAAAGAAGGAATGCAACAACGTTCCAGAATGGCTCAACCATTTCCAGCATAGGACTTTCATAAAAGAAGGTCTCAATCTCACTTTTGTACCAGCAGCTGCAAGGTGCTTTTGTGCCTCTTCTTGATGCTTTTAATATTTTAATTTTTATTTCATCGAAAAAGTGCCTGAATCGTTTCTTTTTTCCTTTGACAAGTGAGAACATCTCAGAAACAACATTGTTCAACTTTCTTTTCCCTTTGCAAACACCCGTAGTGAAGCAGTTATAATTTTAAGAGTTTAGCTGAATTCCTTATGAAATCCAATTGCAAGAGTTTTTGTTTGGTCACTCCCATGGAGTAGGTACCCAAGTGTTTAGTCACAACATTGGAATGAACATCAAAACTTTCCAAAAAAAAAAAAATACTATCTGTGATTGTCCCATGAGATTTATAACAAGAAAAGTAAGCTTCTCGATCTCCAAAAGCAATCAAATCTACACAGGTCACAACCAGTCAAAGTTAACTAAATTCCCTTAAACTCCTCCACAGGATATTAATCCCCATTCAAGCAAGAAAAATAACATCCAAACTAATATCATCAAGTAGTTCTCTCAAACCAATATCTACATGGGAGTTTTTGTGAGTCGTGAGACAAGGAAACTTGTGCTGGTGAGGGAGTCCTTTTCTCTAGTCTCGACAAATGTCTAACAGTAGCCACAACTAATAAAACAACTACATTTAAAAGTAAAAATGTTCGCATAACAATTGCCCTATTCCTCCATCTTAAACAGCTCAGACACTTGAGGGAGAATGGAAACTACATGCTTTTTAAGCATAGTAGGAGATTAAAAAAACCCTGCTCCAGTAAGTTATTTCCTTTGAAACAGCTAAAGCTAGACCTTATTCCTAAATAGTAAATATAACGAGAAGAATGCCAGAAATAAATGGCTTCCGGAAAAATAAAAAGCTGTTCAAAAATCAAGAGAAAATTATTTAGTATATGGTGCTGTTTAGAATAATATTCACAGATGAAGACATTGTCAAGTACCTTCCATCAAACATATAAGCCAAGGCCAATGCAGCCATAAAGCGTGCCATTTTTGAGATAGATGACGAACACAGATGAACAAGGGCAGGAACCCCCCCTTCCTCCACTATACGGAAAGCATTACCAGGGTTGAAAGCAAGATTCCAGAGAGCCCCCACTGCAGTCTCATGGACATCCTGGAAAGAGGGGAAATTTAGGAATGCACAAGTGTAATTTATACTCAATACTTATTTCTAAAAAATAATTTCACTCATACTCCAGAAGGCAGAAAAACTAATAAGATTCAGAGTACCATGCATTTGTCATTACATGCCAATCAACAGAACTGTGGCTTCAAATATTAGTTTTATGCAACAGAAGGTTCAGAACAGTTATATATAAATTTCTCTGTATAAATACAGAAGGCATCATTAACATTGCACCGCCAGGTAAAACCACTTGCAGGTACATAAACAAATGTCTAATAAATGCTACATCTAATTATCGCATATGAACAAGACAAAAAATTCAGAAATTATGTGAAATTAAATTATTGAAGCCCACTTGCAGATTTTGTGACTCAATGGTTTAGTACTTTTAAGGTGGAATTAGTGAAAGATCCACTAGCCAACAAGCCAAGGAAAGAATTTATTTTATTTTTTTGTGATGAAGCAATGCCACGGAAGGGTTTGAGCCTAAAACAAACTCTAGAGTTCAAAAAGATTATCCTAAATTTACTGTCTAAACTATGCAACTTTGCAGAATATATATTTTTATCAAAACCTAGCCATTTTTTTTAAATGAGGGTCTTTCGGAAACAACCTCTCTATCTCTATAAGGTAACCGTAAGGTTTGCGTACATTTTACCCTCCCAGGACCCTAATTATGGGATTTCACTAGGTATGTTGGTGTTTGTTGTTTATCAAAGCCTAGCCATCATTGGACATGCCAGTTAGTTCTTCTTGTCAAGTATGAAGAGCTAGCTAACCCCATCTGAATTTTCCAAACGAAAATGGAATTAAGAGTTTAACAATTCATGGTACAATTTTTATTTTTTATTATTTTTTTTGGAGGAAGGTAACGTTACTCCTATATATCTACAGGCATACTACATCAAAATGTAGTCCCCCAACAAAAAGTTTTACTTACATCATTCCAAGGAACTTCTAGTTACGGACAATCAATAATATTAAATACATCTTCAGTATCTCCTATCACTACTAGCTTACACCAAAAATAGTAAAGCCCTAGGCAGTTTATCTTTATCTTTTGAATATTGTTCTGTTTTCCTTCAAAACATCTTTGATTTCTTTCCTTCAAACTATCCACCAAATGCAAGCTGGGACAATCCTCCATCTCTTTTCGTTTTTTCCTGCATTTCCTTCCCTGTTCCAGCACTATAGTACTTCTATGATTCTCCCAGGCTTTGTCCACTTGATCTCTCTCTTGTGGATGAACATCTGCCACAACTGATCTGTCCATTTGCAGTGTAAAAAGAAATGGTTGGTTGTCTCCGCCTGTTCTTCACAGAGATAGCATCTACATCCTAGATTGAATTTCCTCTTGTTCAAGTTCTTATGTGTCAAGACTGCCTCCTTTTAAGCCATGTGAAGTAATTCAGCTTAAAGGAAATTTCTGTTTTCCAGATCATCCTCCAAGGCCATCCTTCTTGTTGCACCTCAGTAAAACTAAGTTCTCTATATGCAGACTTTACTGTGAATTCTCCCCCGCTCCCCTTTCCAAACTAGTCTATCTTCCTCTCTTGTCAGATTGGTGCCATATTCATTGTGCACATTAATAGCAGGTCTAATTCCAGAATTGAATAGGTCGGCAGATAAGAAGATTTGTCCATCAGTAATGGAAATTACATTAGTAGGAATTAGCCTTTTCTGTGGTCGGACAGTAAGGCAAAGAAAGAAAAGTCCAAAATTCTGACTTCCCTCTTTTCTTTATTTACTATTGATTTTTTCCCACTCTAGCTTATACTTCTAAATAGAGAAAAGACTAAGAGCAATAAGAAAGGAGCTGAAAGCCACTTATTTTGGCCGCTTCCAGAATTTCTTGGGCACTCTTGTTAGGCATCAGCTAATGAAATCTTGCTATGGTTGTCATCTCCCAATCATTTAGGTTCCTTCTCAAAAACAGGTTCCACCCTTGTCCAGCCATAGTTTTGCCACTGTTGCTTCTTGAGCTAGGCTCAGATTATGTAGTACAGGGAAAGCATGTTTCAGTGTCTCTTGTCCACATCAAATGACACTCTAGAAAGCTACTTCTCTCCATTACCCACCTTGCAGCTTGTTCTCTCCCCGACCAGTTGCCATAGGTTCCTGATAGATCTCCATGCACTACAATTATAAGGGTTTGTCGCCATCTTTGCCATCTATTTGTCCACCATGCCATATTTTTCTGTTATTACTTCCTTCCATAGAGATACTTCTGGTGAGACAAATCTCCACGGCCATTTCATCACAAACTCTTGATTTGAGTATTCAGCTCTCTGATATTGAGTCCACCTCCTCTCTTGCTTACCAGCAATTCATGCCATTTGACCAAGTGATATTTTTCCTTATCTTCACTGCCTTTTCATAAGAAGTTCCTCCTAATTGCATCCAACCTCTTGGTTACATTAGCTGGTATAGAGAACGATGACACCATGTATTAGGGAAGGGCATCCAGGACAGATAAATATTGGCACTTCCAGTTTGCGAGATTTCTTTCTCACTTTTCAGTTACTCCACTTCATATTTCTTTTGACTTGCTCTTATCCCCAAGGCATTCCCAGATAGGCTGTTGGTAATTCATCCACTTTCCCACTAGTTTGTTAGCTAAGTCTTCCACATTTATCACTGTGTTGACTGGATAGACAAAACTCTTGCTCCAATTTATGTGCAAACCTGACACAGCCTCGAAAATGTTGAAGATGACCCTCAAAATCAACATTTGCTCCTCCAAGACATCACCAAATACTAGAGTGTCATCTGCATACTGTAGATCAGTAATCACTAGATTGTTTCTTGCATTAAATAATCCCCACTTGGAAAGATCTGATCCAACCTTGACTTTTGTAGTCTGGAATAGGTTGCTCAATCCTTCCATGGCCAGGATAAAGGGTCCCTTTGTCTCAGGCCTCTGTACGATGAGAAGAAGCCCCATGGGCTTCCGTTGATCAAAATAGAGAATTTCATTGAGCTTATGCACTGCTAATCTACTTTAGCCATTTTGTTACAAATCCCATCCTTTGCAACATATTCAACAGAAAATTCCAATTCAAATGATCATATGTCATCTAGATATCAAATTTACATAAGATCCCTGGCTGGTTTTTTCTCTGCCTGGAATCAACACACTCCTTGGCTATCAATACTGCATCCATGATCTGTCTATTCTTGATGAAAGCCATTTGTTGTCTGTCCACTAGCTTATGTATCACTTTCTTTAGTCTTTCAGCCAATAGTTTTGCAATTATCTTGTGCACTCCTACTTGACTTATTGGTCTGAAGTCATTTAGTTCCACAGGCCCAGTCTTCTTGGGTACCAAGGCCACAAAACTTGCATTTATACTCTTCTTAAATACCCTTTCCTTATGGAAGTTTTGAACTCCTGCCACTATTTCTGTTTTGAAGGCTTCCCAACACTGGCTAAAGAAGGCCATGGAGAAGCCATCTAAGCCAGGGGCCTTCGCCTACGCACATGTTTTGATGCTTTCTAAAAATTTCTTGTGCTTCAAAAGGGGCCAACAGTTGATTATTGTCATTTCATCAATCATAGGGCACTCTCTCATTTCTAAGTCTGGTCTCTGGTCCTCAATTTCAGCATATAACTTCTCATAGTATTCGATGATCTCCTTCTGTATCTCAGCAGGTTCAGTCACTAACTCCAGCCTGACTTCTATCTTATCAATAGTATTGTGGAAAAAGTCTGTATTCTTATCCCCCTGTTTGAGCCAAACTGCCCTGGATCTCTTCAAACTCAACAGTAAGAGCCAATCTGGAAGCTATATCCCCTTCCTCTAGAATTCTTCGATCCTGTATCCTTTCAATTTTCGCTAGCTAATTTAGTACCTGTTGCTTCTGTTGACTCAGATTGCTTTGGCTGGTCTTGCTCCACCTCTTTCAACTTTCCTTTCAATGCCCTTAGCTTTGCTACCAGTACAAAATCTGGTTTTCCATGGAAATGAAAAGACTCCCACTAGGTCTTAACCCTATCATGAAAACCTTCTGCGGCCCGCCACCAATTTTCGAACTTGAAATATGATTTGGTTGTCCCCCATTCTCCATATTGTAGCATTAATGGGCAGTGATCTGAGACAATTCTCTGCAAAACCAATTGTTTAATGTTCCTAAAATCTGAACCCCATTCTTCAGAGATTAGGAACCTATCTAGTCTTGCTACTGTGGAGTGTGTCACCTCTTTTCCAAGTGAGATCTCCCCCTGCTAGGTCTAAGTCCATTAATTCCATGTCTTCAATGAGCTCTGATAATTCCATCATTGACCTGTTGATTCTGTTGCAATTGAACTTTTCGAAAGGATACCTCACGGTGTTGAAATGCCCACATCAAGGGCCAGTAATTAGACCTCTGCCTGCCCCAGTTCCCACCAAGTTTTTCCCTTTCTGCTCTATCATTCGGGGTCCAGACACCTGTATTTAAAACCTAGATTCTTCCCAGAGAAACCACAAGAAACTGAATATGCTCCCACACTATTTACTTCCCCATCCCATATTCTTTTATCCCCACATAATTACTATGCCTCCCCTCATTCCACTGGCTTCTAGTTGCAGATAATCAGCCCAACTACTAACCCAGACTTCTTAACTATATTGGAAACCTCCCCCTCCATTTTTGTCTCTTGAAGACATACCACATCTTCTTCCCAAGTTCTTATCAGAATCCTGATAATACTCCTTTTCCTCCCACAATTCAGCCCCCTACATTCGAGAACACAATGTTTAAATTCATTGATCCATAATGGCTAAATACCCCTCTTTACTTCTAGTACCATAGCTATAGAACTTAGAATCCAGTTGTAGCTTTTTTAGCTCCAGTAACCTTTTCTTCTTGCCTGTTGTCTGTTCACTCTGTTTCCCCCTATTTTCTTGTTTAAAGCTATCGATCTTCATCAACAAATCCTTCGCCTTTTCCTCACAACCTTAACCCGAAGTGCCCCATGTCTTCTTCTGGAAATTGGATACCCAGTGGAATAGCTTCCTCTATACCTCCGTCAATATTTTCTTCCTCTAGTGGCTATACCATTATTATTGTTCTTTTCTCCCCCAATTCTTCTCTATTTGCGACAAAGATCTCCATACTCTGTCTCACAGTTCCCTATTCCCCTCATCTCTATTCCATCACATAAATCTAGATTTGGAATTCATTTTCCATTGCTTTACGTCTTCATAATGGGTTATTAAAATTTAGGCTTTAGAATTTTCCACAACAATTGGGTCCAAATATTCTGGGACCAAAAATGTTTGCCCAATTCCTTTTGGCCTAATCTTTTCCTGTTGTACATATTATATTCCCACACTTTAAATCTCGAGCCCACTTGCATGCGGGACCCCCTACTTGAAGTCCCTACGTGCCCATCCACCTTTTAGCCAATTTTACCTCCTTTAGCTTCTGCAAAAGCTGGTCCTAGGTATTGACAACCGGGTATTTTCCCTTCTCCTCTCTCCTCTCCTCCGAGATTCTTACGGTGACTGGAGCTTCGAACCATACCGGAATGGTGTGAGTGAAGCCATCACAGGTTACTTCTACTTATCCGGGAACTCTCCATCACCTCGTACTTTGATTCTGGTCCAGTGAAGGTGATTCTTGAGAGAGGTCTCCTTTTCTGTCTCAATAAAACCTCCACATGTCACCGATCTCCTTGAATACCTTCTGTGACTACATATTCATAGGTAAACCCAACAGCACGACCCATACCCAATCTTACCTTACCTCTGCCGGCCAGCAGCCTGTCGTTGGTTTCCACCATTCAAGCTCCGACTTCATTTTCCTCCAAATCCATTGACCAGTTAAGATATGCTCTGCTACCACTTTAGATGGTAGTTCAAACATGAAATGCCCGACTTCTATCGCCATTTTCGAATAATTACAAGCTCGTCTTCTTACATTGTTCAAACTGGGGGTTTCATTTGCTTGGCACTGGAATTTTCCCATTATGCACCTTCTAAAGAGATCCTTTTCTGGTTGTGGCTCACCACCTATGATTCTTACTTTGTTCTCTGTACTCTGTAGTATGGCCTTCTCTGTTGCTTCCGTCACCCATCTGTCTTGGAAGAAAGCTTCTTTGTAAGACTTGTGACTCTGTTTTCTGTCCTTCACTGTTGTTCCCTGTGGTTTGTCCGGTTTATAGACGAAACCAGCAATATTGTGAGCCATATTCCCCCAAGCTCCTTTGGGTGTGAACCCAGGGTTTATTATGATAGATTTGTTTTGACCTTCTATAAAGTTGATGTATCTCCCACTACCATTGTATTTAAGAGTGCAATAAAATTCGGCATTATGGTCCTTCATGTTCCACCTCTTACTTGCCCTGCCCTGTGCTTTTGAAACTTCAATAAAAAACTGCAACTATTTCAGAACTTTAATGCTAACTTCCACTCTTCTCATTAAATTTCGACTGCGCTCAACCCATTCAAACCAACTTCTGAACTCATCTTTGCATCTCGTGATGTTGTAGGAGTTGAATCCTGCGTTGTAAAAGATGATGTCCTCTCGTGTTGGACGTGTTCCGGTAGCCCTGCCGGATCCACCCATCTGAAACCTAGAATTTAAGAAATTTAATCTTAAAGTTGACCGACCTCGAGTAGTGTGACTGAGAGCATCTTTTTATCCCAAATTTTTACGATGGTATAACATTAAATACAGAAAAACTGATCTAGTTTCCCTTTGAATAACATAAAGTCATAAATGTTAATATCCAGAAGAAGTTCTGGTAGATGGGTGCCCATGTTTTAAGCAGACCATGTTGAGGTGCTACAATTAATAGTAACATAGTGGCTAGATAATGGCAGCTGAGATCCACAGGTTGGATCTCCCTGGATAAGCTTTCTGGCTCCCAAATCCATATTCAAAATTTACAATCTGCGCTGAAACAAAATAAATATAGCTAATTAGGCATGAATTTAAAAGATATACAAGGACCCAATTTACTTACAATTTGAGGAAAATGAGATGTTCAATAGTAGAAACTAGAATTAACAAATCAAGCCTTCACAAGTTGTGGAAGCCGGAAAAGTGCAACAACCAGGCAGGCATGGAAAGCATTTCCACACATCATATAGAAGTCTCATTGCACAAAGATTTACCTCAACATCAGATCGTGCAAGTGCTATAAGTGGCGCCACACCTCCTTCTCGTCCAATGGCAATACTGTTGCAGGATTCAAAATTATGAATTGGATTAATTTCAAATTGAGTAAAGAGAAAGCAAATTGTGCAGTTGCAACATGGGTAAGAAAATAACATAAAGCAAAGTGCAGAAACATGAAGAAATGAATTTCATATCAATTAGCATGTAGCAAAGCTCAAGGCCTAATGGTTCAAACTATGCTCATCTCCGTCCAATTTCTGCTGGCATCATGCTGTGTATGTGCCCCTTTTTGTTACCTATCCAGAGTTAATGGTGTGTAATGTAATATGCCAGTTCTGGAAAAGATTTATTGTGGTGGCCTCGGTGAGTTTTTGTGTGATCAGGTAAGCGTCTTTCATTTTATAAACATGGCCAAAAATCTGGCCGTATACAAGGGGCATACCAAAAGGTAAAGAATCTGCCAAAAGACATAATTCTCTACGAACTCCACCCATTCTTCCATACATCAAGGAACTTTATGGGTGCAACAAAAGAAAATAACTAACCAGAGACTACTCCACAGCTAGTTGATCATTGGCTTGATTCCCTGGGTTTGGGGACTCTAGTATCAAAAATTCCTTGGTAATTCATCATGAAAGTGTCACATTTAAATTCTTGGAAAGATCCAACGCATATTTCAAATTCGAGAATTGGTGGATTCAAACAGAAAATTTCAAGGAGAAAGTAAAAGTCTGGTGGGACTCTTGCACACTCAGAGACAGACCTGATTTTATTTTAGCAGAAAAGCTAAAATATCTGAAGGGTAAACTAAAGGAATGGAGCAAAACTAACCAAGGCAACTTGGGGCTTCAGAAACAGAGCATCCTAAGCCAGCTTGCTGAGCTTGAAAAAATTCAAGAACAGAGACAATTGTCAGATGATGAGGCAGATCTTAGAGCTGTTCTCACAGTAGAATTTGAAGAGAATGCTAAAAGGGAGGAAGTGGCATGGAGACAAAGGTCGAGGGCTCTGTGGTTGAAAGGAGGAGACAAAAATACCAAGTTCTTTCATAGAACTGCAAATTGTCATAGAAGATACAACAATGTTGACATGCTGGAAATTGATGGTGAGTGCACAATAGAACCAAATGTGATAAAAGAGGAGATTGTTAAATTCTACCAAAGTCTTTACGGAAAAACAGAGATTTGGAGGCCTCAGTTTTACTCCTAGAGCAGGGACTGCAATTAATGAAGAGGAAAACTTACTACTACAGAGCCAATTCAGTGAAAAAGAGATAAAAGACTATGTCATGGCATGTGCTGGTGACAAAGCACCTGGCCCTAATGGCTTCACCATGGCTTTTTTCATCTCTTTTTGGGATGTAGTAAGCAGAGAAGTGATTGCAGCGATGCAGAACTTTCACGAACAGAACTTTTTTGAGAAGAGCTTCAATGTTACTTTCATTGCTTTGATCCCTAAGAAGTCGGGGGCTAAAGTGCTGAAAGATTTTAGACCTATTAGCTTAATAGGCAGTGTTTACAAGATCATCTCAAAGGTGTTGACTGAGAGATTAAAAAGAGTGGTTTCTAAACTGGTGGGTGCCCAGCAAATGGCATTTATCAAAGGCAGGCAGATCATGGATGCCATTTTGATAGCCAATGAATGTGTAGATGTGAGACAGATCAGCAAGACTCCAGGCATCCTTTGCAAGCTGGACATTGAGAAAGCGTATGATCATCTACATTGGGGCTTCCTCTGGAAAACTTTGGAGAATATGGGTTTTAGCGAGAAGTGGATAAAATGGATCAAATTTTGCACTACCACAGTGAAATTCTCAGTATTGATTAACGGATCACCATCTGGTTTTTTCAATTCAGAGAGGGGTTTCAGACAAGGGGATCCCTTATCCCCTTTCTAGTTCATTCTGGCAATGGAGGGACTTAATGACATGTTAAAGGACAGCTCAAACAAACAGTTGGATAAGGGGTTTCAAAGCTAACATGGCAGACTGGCAAGATCTAGCAATTACTCACCTCCAATATGCAGATGACGCATTAATTTTTTGTGATGCAGACAACAACCAGCTGAAATATTTAAGAGTCATATTGGTCTTGTTTGAGGCAACCTCAGGTCTTCGCATTAACTGGGGCAAAAGTTTTATCTACCCAGTTAATGAGGTACCTAGGATCACCAGCTTGGCAGACATATTGGGAGGGAAAATTGGAGAATTACCAACAATATATCTTGGTATGCCATTGGGGGATACGAGCAAATCAAAAGGAATATGGAACAAGGTGTTGGAGAAAAGTGAGAAGAAACTTGTTAACTGGAAAAGTCAGTATTTGTCTCTGGGTGGCAGAGTTACCCTCATTAACAGTGTCTTGGATGCTCTACCTACTTACATGATGTCACTATTCCCCATGGCAGCCAGTGTAAGGGACAGAATAGACACCATTAGAAGGAACTTCCTATGGCAAGGTAATTGTGACCCAGACAAACACAAGTTTCACTTGGTCAAATAGGATGAAGTCATAGCCAGCAAGAAAGAAGGGGGTCTGGGAATAAGGAATCTGAAGATTCAGAACAGCAGCCTATTAATGAAATGGTTGTAGAGGTTTGCCTCCCAAGAACAATCTCTCTGGAAGGAGACAATCAAGGTAAGATATGGCATGGAAAACTGGTGGACCAGCAAAGCTACTAATCAACCATATGGCACTGGTTTGTGGAGATCTATACGGAATTTGTGGCCTAAACTGATGAATAACTGTAAGATTAAGGTGGGTGATGGAAGGAAAACCTTGTTCTGGGAGGAAAACTGGGTGGGTCAGAGAAAGCTAAAAAATAGTTTCCCTGATCTCTTCCTTCTGAGCCTTCAGGAAAAGGCTACTGTTAATGAAATGAGAGACAACCAAGGGTGGAACTTCAGATTTAGAAGACCATTAAATGATTGGGAGATGAACAGAATGGTTGAATTTCTAAACACCTTGGAACAATGCAAGAACTTCAATTCCAAGGAGGATCAACTAGACTGGATTCCAGACAGACAAGGGAGATATTCAGTTAGATCTGCTTACAAGAAGTTTCAGAGTTCAGACTTACAACACGGAGGCTGGCCATGGAAAACGATATGGAAGGTCAAGGTCCCATTCAAGATAGCCTGTTTCTCCTGGCTTCTGGCCAAACAGGTTGCATTAAATCAAGACAATCTACTGAAAAGAGGCATCCAATTGTGCCCCTGATGCTACTTTTATGAATGTGAAGCAGAGACAATAAACCATCTTTTTCTACATTGCAGAGAGACAATGAAGGTATGGCAGATTTTCTTCAATATCAGAGGTATAAACTGGTCTATGCCAAGGAACATAAAGGAGGCTTTAGCTTGTTGGAACAGAGATGGAAACCAGTCAGGGCATAGAGAGCGATGGAAGATTGTCCCAGCCTGGAACAGAGATGGAAACCAGTCAGGGCATAGAGAGCGATGGAAGATTGTCCCAGCCTGCATTTGGTGGACTATTTGGCTAGAAAGGAACCAAAGATGTTTTGAAAACAGGAGCAGCTCTTTTGAGAAGAAGAAGATGAAGTGTTTGGTACTGTTTATTTTTGGTGGAAGCATGTATATCCTCAAGAAGAAGATCTACCTAGTATTTTTGATTATTTATGAGATTATAGGAGGATAGATTTACATTCCTGTAAGCTTTTCTAAGTATTACTGGAATACTCATAGAGTATTCCTTTGTTGATAATACAAGTTACCAATTTTCAAAAAAAAAATTGTTCTTATTAAAGGAAAAAGCTGAATCGACATAAGGTTTGCATGACCGCTCACTTTGGACAAGTGCCATAGTATAAGAAGAATACAACTTGACTCTACTCTTCAAAAGTTCTATTTCTCTCTATCCAAACAACCTACGTCATTGCAAGAGGAACCACCTCTATTCCCTACATCTGTTGCTCCTCCCACTCCAACAAAACATTAAATCTCACATTTTTTGGAATTTCCTAAGTAGTTCTAAACCACCTAAACATATCCCAACATAACCCCATGGTAAAATCACAATGTAGAAGAAGATGATCAACGTCCTCATCCACCTCCTTGCACATATAGCAAAAGCTGATGCAGACAATCTTCCCCATTCTAAGCTTTTCCACTGTCAAAATCACCCCTAACAGCTAGTCAAGAGAAAGAGTACACCTTCCTTGGCACCTGTGAAGTCCATATTGTACTACATGAAAACACAACCTATGGTGAGAGCGATCTATGGTGCAGCTGCAGAAACAATAGCTCTATGCCCTATGGGTGGGGCATGGAGAACAATCACGGATCTTTGGCCAAAGCTAGAAGGAAACATGATCATAAAAGTGGGAGATAGGGAACAAAACCAAAGTACTGGGGGGATGATTGGAACAACCAGACACCTCTGAACAACGCTTTTGCTGACCTGTTTAGCATATGCAACAACCCTGAGGCAACTGTCAAAGAATGTTGGACTGATCAGGGATGGGAATTGGGATCTATCTTTTAGAAGACTATAAAATGATTGGAAGTGGATAGCGTGGCCAATTTGTTTCTTAGACTTGACTCTTGAGGGTTTCACAGGCATTAACCCAAATCCAGATTCTATGAGATGGAAACACAATAAGGATGGATGGGAATTCCTCCATTAAGAGGGCCTACAATAAAAGTAATGCACAGCTAAACAGAAGACAACAATTTTGTGGAGCAATATTTGGAAAACATAGCACCAACAAAAGTTAAATGTTTTACTTTGTCGGTAGCAAGAAAGGCATGTCTAAAACATGAGGTTTTGAGGGAAAAAGGGAAGATCATAGATTTCAGATGTCAATTCTGTGGAGAAACAAATGAAACAAACAGTCACCTTTTTCTACATTGCAAATTCACTAAACAATGATGGACTTTTTTTCTTACACTCACGGAAACAAAATGGACTATGCCTAAGCACACTGCACCTACTAGCTGTTGGACCAGAAGAGGACAAAGCAAGAGCCAGAAGAGATAGTGGAGAATCATTCCACATTGTATTTGATGGTCTGTATAGAAAGAGAGAAATATTAGAAGCTTTGAAGATTAGGTCGAATTCCATTAACACAGTTAAATGGAATAGTATTGTATCTTTCTATGTTAGGGGTAAAAAGATAGACATAGATGAATTAGAACTAGCAGATTTCTTAGGGTCATTGTAAACAGTTCCCTTCTCTTTCCCCTTGTTTCTCTTTTGAAAGTTGCCAGCATATCCTTAATGCTGAAGAACACAACATACCAGTTTCAAAAAAGAAACACAACATCTTCCCAAATCAGAAGTTTCTCATAAAAAGATTTAACAGAGAAAACTCTGTTATTCCCCAACCCCCCACCAGAAAGCGTCAAAATTATCGATCGGAGTGACTTGCCTATGAAGTAGGGACAACCATCTTTGAAACTCGGTCACCTCCCAATCATGGAAATCCCTTCTAAAATCTCATATCCCAAAATTTCTCTACAGCGACCTTGGTGAGTTATGATGGAAAAAAGTAATTGTGGGAGTTGGGACATGAAGAGCTGGTGGAAGATAGAGTTCAGGATAGAAGGATGGGCATATTAACAAAATAATTTGAACTCACAGACGAAGATGGTAGGAGGTGGTGGCACTGCCAGAGAATGAGATTCTCTAATTACATAAGGGGAGAAAATTGGATTAGATGTTAACAGTTGGAAATGTCAGGGATAGTTTTAACAAATAAATAAGCAAATGATAAGCGTATTTCCAGTAGTGCAGGGTTCGATTAAATTAACCAAGAGGAACACCCTACAATTCATGAGAGCACGGGAACACTGAAAAGCAACAGTATTAATAATAAGAAATCAAGAGATTAAAGGACAGACGGGAGAAAGTGTAGCGGGTCAGATGAATTTTGAGCAAAGAAATGCCTAGGAAAAATTGTTGTAGGATTTTCAGCTAGGTAAATTGATGGTTGAAGGATACAGCTTAGCTCACTTACGACAGCAAAAAGGTTTCTTGTCATTGGAGCTAAAACCCTAAGCCATGCCTATATAAAATAAAAGGGCTACATATTCTCTTTGGAGGCATCTTGAAAATTCCATAACATCTTGGAAGATTCACAAGGAGATCAAGACAGAGACTACATCAGGATGAGAACCAACTTAGTAAATGAAACCAAGCTCTCTTTCCCTGGAAAGGCCCCCAACTAAAAGGAATTGTTTAATACTTCCATCAAAGTTTTGTGCCAAACCAAAGGGTCTAAGATTTTTCCAACAAATTGACAATAATGGAAGTATAACCATCCATCTGTTAGACTAGTTTCATGACAGACGCAAAATTTATTTGTCATGTCAGTGAGTCACCCCTCCAAGACCCCACAATAGTTTTCATCTAATAACATACAAGATAAATGATTTAGAACTTCTAAAATTGGCAGGCTGAATTGATTGCGGTCAATGTTTCATCTACAGTTTAAGAGATCAAAATGGAGAAGGAGACAACATTTTTGTAAACACATAGGATAAGACGAGAGATGGTTTAAAGAAGGAAAAAGAACTAGGTCTTAACACAAGTGGAATAAGTTAAGAGTAAAGCTAGATAATATAATACATCTCAACACAAGTTTTCAGAAATAAGGAATTGGTGTTGCAGTTGTAGTGATCGTTGTGATCACCAAGTCATTTGAACAATCACATGTTGAGCCTGACAACAAGATCACAGCAAAATTGGGACAAGTCTCAGCTTAAGTAGAGATTTGGAACAGGATTACAATCATAGTGAGCTGGAGCTACCAAATTACCAGTTTCGACATGTATGGATACTATAAAAAACGTGCTTTTGGAGAGAATGTTTCCTGTTATGCGCCATTCTATACACTGAAAAGATCCTAGATTATGCAGTTCATCACTTCAATAATATTCAACATTGAAGATTCTGTGGTCTGAATTCACTTTTTCCGCTTTGAAATTATTTGGTCAAAGAGAAAAGCGGCAGCAGACAAAGGTCTACATGTAATCATCTCAAACTTAAAATGGCACTATAGAAACATCACCCGAGTATGCAACACATGCTCAACAATTGTCTAAACTCTGATACATGTAAAAATAATACATCACACAATCTCAAGCAGATTCTTATGAGGGTTATCAGATGGCTTGAGGTTCAAATATGGTGTGTGTTAGTCCTCTTTGAATGTTCAAATATGGTGTGTGTTAGTCCTCTTTGAATCTTCCCTGAATCTTTTCTAACAAAACTGTTATCTACTAACAAAATAAAATAAATTAACAAAAGGTAAAGAATGAATTACAAGACAAAAAGAAGTGTAGCTTAATTTAGGAAAAAAAGATTAGGAAAAATTACGGTAGCCATTCAGCGTGATATTATTCATAGATGCAGTAGTAAATTATTCATGGAAAGATCTTCGCGGAGTTTAAAAGAAGAACCAAACCTATTAATTTAATGCAACAGGATCATCACTGAGAGCAATAGTAGTGTTTAAGTGTGTGACAATCTTATTAAAAGCTTAAATTGTTAGGAGAGCAAACTTCTATTTACATACGCCCCCACACACGCGGGCTGATTCTTCGCCATGGGCGAAGCACGTGAAATTTCTTTTTTTTTTTTTGAAAATAGGTGGAGATGAGACTCAAATTCAGGACTTTTAACTGCTTTGATACCATGCTGAAGTGTGTAACTACGTCATCTAAGAACTTAAGCAGTGAGGGAAAACACACTTTTATTTACTTAGTTATTTCTTTACAAAGTAGGTTCACGTAATATCCTATGACAAAATAGATATGCTAATCTAGCATCACCACCACAAAAGCAAATAGTTTAACAGACCTGTTTGCTTCTGATACAGACAATCCCCACAAAGCACCAGCAGCCCGCTCCTGCAGGCCAGGAGAAGCATTTGAGCACGACTGTGCAAGAGCAACCTGGCAATCAAACAAGATTTAAGAATAACATCAACCTTCAACTTAAAAAGGAACATATTCGGAATTATAATATTCAGTGGATATGTATGAACCAAGAAAGGAAACCATCATTTGACTGCTCGCAAAAAAAAAAAAAAAAAAAAAAAAAAAAAAAAAAACCTGACTTTTTTGCACTTAAAGAAGGGCCTAATCTGAATTATTCTGCTCAGTCATTAAGTTTGATTTTTAGATCGGAATCTAAATCATTCATATCTTAACCATGAAGTGCATTTATTTGTTATTTTCCAATAACCTAATGGGTTAGAATAAATTTGAATAATTAAAATCTATAACAAAGTCTTCATACCATTAGGTTTATGTCTATTCAAAAATTTTTATAAAGATAGTAGTTCACCAATTTCATTCATTTACAGCTACAGCCATTGCCTACCATTACAACTACTGCCACCACAGCCCACAATTATCAATTACCCCCATTCTCAACCATAACCACCACCGCTGTCAATCACTACATAGTTGCCACCACCAATAGACACCCATCATCACAGCTAGACACCATACAATCATCACCATCTATCACCATTATCAGAACAACCACCAATCATAACTGATAATTAGAATCACCTGTCACCACCATATATCGCTAACCACCATAATTATTCATCATCACCATTAGCTATCACTATCATCTATCACAACTATTTGCCACCGCCAACAAGTATCACCAACCCCCTACTACTGGCCACGATCACCCACAACACCATTATTGATCAACACCATCCTCAATTGGCACCCAGAACAACCAACTACCCTATACTTTCTAAAAGAAAATTTTCTTGATATATTTCGAGAAATACATATGTGGCCCGCCCTTTGGACCAACCACAACCTTCTAAACTCTTCTCCACTTAAATACCAGGTTTCGATATATTATTAATGTAATTTGATAATCTATTGAATATTTTATTTATTATTTTGAAATAAAGAAAAATTTTCTACACTCAAATATTGAAAAAACAGAGTTTTAATTTAGGCCTCATTTGTTTTTATTAAGATCAAGACATCTGAATTTGATGCACAGCGGAATGATTAAGATGTTGTCTGCAGATCTAAATAATGAATGACTAAGATAGTTTGTTTTCTTAACATCTGATTTGAGGCATTGGGGTAATGTTGTTGTTGTTGAATATATAGAACAAAAAAAATATTTAAGTATAAAATATAAAAAGTTACAACAATAACAATATACCAATATCATCTGGCAACATATATAAAAAATCTTAAAAATAATATAATAATCAAATATTACATCTTTAATAGATTGGAGAAAACATTAATATAACATAATAAAATCACAACTAATAAAATATGAATATTCCATAATGATTTATCCAATGCATCAAATTTATCAAACATTTACGAATTTACAAATTTTGAAAACTATTGAGATTTTTAACTGGATATATAAATTGTATTTATTTTCCACAGTTACAAAATTAATTAATTTTTCTTGAATAACAATACAAGCAAAGACAGAGATAAATATATCGTCTTGAAATGAGACAACATACTACATAGCTTGTGTAGAAGTGCTGCTATGAAACCCCACAACCTAGTTGGATAATAATTAAAATAAAATCTACACGTCATATTAAATTCAACTTCTCAATTAATGCGCTTAATGACATGAAGAATATTGAATAGGTTTCAGACTCCGTTTCAAATCTGACCAATTCCGACATTTCAAGACTCAATAAGAGGTAAAATTTTTAGAAAAACAAATGCACTTTAATGAACTACCGTCTAAATGATTCAGATTCATATCTTCATTAAGCGCAAACAAATGAAGCCTTAGTATCCAAATCTTAACATAGCATATTAATATTTAGATGTGTATTCAAATAGACACCTAATTCTTAATGCACAGAGTCTTAATGTTAATAAAAACAAATGAGGCCTTAGTATCAACGCGTCGCCAAGAATCTCCCAACACTATTCCAGTTTAACAAACTCACAACAATCAAGCTAGCTCAAAACTCAATGATGTCGTTCTCAATTTTGGATAAAGGAATTCGAAAACCATGATTGACACGATCCTAGAGAGCTAGATAACATGAAGCCTATTGTGGAAGGATTCATGTTATCTGAATCGTTGACTAATTCCAAGACCAAAATTGTCCAAGGACTACCTATTAAAGAGCTGCGAGATCTTCAAGAATCAATTAGAAAACGTTTGCAGAGCCATTTTAACGATTCATGCAAGGAACACCACATTTCAAGTATTGGGGATTAATGAGTTGCATGTCAAATTTTGCTTAAAGGTACTCTAGATCAATGACTTGATTCCAAGTGTTAACTTGAGAGTGGCAGGAGAAAGACTCCGAATCAATGATCTAGGTCGAGGCATATAGTTGAAAAGTTGTCTGGAGCTACCATTCCTTGGAAGCCCTGACTAGGAACTTGTGTCCGGGAGCATTTTCAAAGTACATCTACCACATGAATTAACCACCGATATATATAGGGTCCTTTGCACTTTTCAGCTGATCATTCTTAAACTACAAACTAGATCAAGTTAGCAACATTTACAAATACATGATTTCCGGATATGTCGATTGCTGCAGTAAGATTTAAAAATAAGGGAAACATCTGAGCAAATTGGGGAGAATGTTATCTTGTATGGAAAATGTGTGACTTGTAACATGACACTTCCAGCAATTCTCAACTCCCAAGCACAAGCTGTTATCATGTACAGAAAACGGTACATCTATAACTAAGAAGTATTTCCTAGTTTCAGGATATAAGGCCAAGGTTAAATAAACACCATACCAAAGCCTCAACACCACGAGCTGCGGCAATCGCTTCACGATTTCTGTCATCAAATGACAGATTCCATAATGCTCCAGCAGCTTCTTGCCTAAATTATAACAAGGAATACAAAACACTGAGAGAGAAAATATACTTATCAAATGAAAAGCAACGAGATATAAAATATGGACCTAAGGTGACAGGTGAGGTCATGAATTCTATTCCACATTGTTTATGCAGCAAACCTGACTTCGAAGATGCTAAAAAAATTTTTTGAGAAGATAACGATTTGTATTATAACCAGTAGTTAGGTAGTACTGAAAACCCCTTTACAAAAGGTGTGATAATGTAATAACAGAAACAGCAAACCTAGCAAGAATCTAAAACTTCTAGGATTGCTTCAATATCTACAGGGGAACTCTTTGTACACCAAAAACACAATAACAGAATACAATTTTTTTGATCATTTGTAAGGATCTTCTTCTATCCTCAAAGCTTCTAGCATTCCTTTCTCTCCAAATGGTCCACCAGATGCATGCTGGAATGGTCCTCCAATAATTTCTGTTTTTTGCCCCAATTCCTGCTTCCTCCCAACTAGAGAGTGTGTCAACAATCTTACTAGGCATTGTCCATTGAATGCCTCTGAGATTGATGAAAATCTTCCACAGTTGATCAGTGATTTTGCAGTGTAAGAACAAATGTCCAACTGTGTCAACTGCTTCCCCACATAAACAACAGTGTGTCACTAGAATGTTCGAAGATACTAAAATCAAAAAAGGTTCCACGTATACCAACTCTAGTTTCCAATTCAAGCAATCAACCAAATAAGTGGTGCCCTTCAACTTTAGGTCATCTCAGGATAATTTGGTCAATCATATGTATATCAGCCGTGGGTTCATTACAAAAATTTCCTCACTCTTGCTATTAAGCCCAAATCACTTGCTCTTTATTGATCCTTTTCTCCCGACCAGTGGTTTGCTCCATTTTAGCATAATAGTTGTCTGTCCAGTGTATGGACATGCTCAATCTATTCCAGAGATCTTACACATCCTCAATAGACTTTGTAATTCAAAACCAATAATAGACCACTTGGTCAGCTTTATTGCGCAAGTCTCGTAGATGTGTCATCTTTCACAGGAAAGACCATCGGGAGATTCTCCATCTCAATGTTAACAATTGTTGTACTTTGCCGGAGATGAGTGCAAGCTGATGGAGGAGTTCTGCTCGTCTCATTCTACTCATGATCTCAACTTAGCTTATATTAGAATCCTCTATAGGTTGCATCTCCTACCTCAAAACACAAATGATGCTGCCACTTGCTTCACTACCTCACACCTTCACGAGCATATTGCCAGTGAGATCCACTTATGATTTCTTCATTTAATTTCACAAGAACTCCACATTCCTCACCGGCAATCCAAAAAATGTGCTGTTAACATAACTACACCAAATGTCCAGAAATCTTATCCAATCATGGTTCAAACTTTAGTTTTTCTCAGTGGCAAGTAACCACCAACAATCAAGAAGAGGTTTCTTTCCACTTCTGATCTCATCGAAAATATGAATAAGAAAGACACGCATTTATTTAGTATACTGTTACTCTTATTCTACTAGGGGCATCTTCTCTTCTGATGATCTCTAAATCTTCTTTTTAGGATAGGTAAAAACTGTATTCATGGGCAACCACATTTACAATCTAAGTTGCTCGGATTCTTCACTTTTGGGCCCACCCGTGTTGACACAACATGGGTGAGGCTGTTGGATATGTACTGGATTTGGTAAACTCAGTGATTGACAAATGGCCATGGAAGCATATATGGAAGACTAAATTGCCTACCAACTTGATCTGTTTCAGCTGAACTGCCTGCACACCTCATGCCTCATACAGGATAATATCTACAAAAAGAAATCCCAGCTTGCCAGCCGATACTACTTCTGCCACAAGCACACAGAAAGTGCCAACCACTTGCTATTGCACTGCCCAGTTGCCTCAGACCTTTCAAATATGTTTTTGCTTTTTTTTTTTTTTTTTTGGGGGGGGGGGGGGGGGG
>JAABOM020000001.1:25267600-25283719 GCA_011800125.2 Solanum clarkiae
GGGGCCGCTTTCTTGGGTCATGCCTTTCCCTGTCAGGGATGCTCTTGAAACTTGGAGTTCAAGGGAAGTTGACAAAGCCATCAACAGCATTTCCATGAGGATCCCTGGTGCTATCTTTTGGTGTTTGTGGAA
The DNA here is from genome assembly GCA_011800125.2 of Solanum clarkiae. Classification (NCBI taxonomy): domain Eukaryota; kingdom Viridiplantae; phylum Streptophyta; class Magnoliopsida; order Solanales; family Solanaceae; genus Solanum; species Solanum clarkiae. The sequence continues at coordinate 25,267,733 of JAABOM020000001.1, forward strand.
AGAGAGGAACAAACGATGTTTTGAGGAAATTTCAACTTCTAGAAATCTGTTGTGCGGCAGATGCCTACTTAATCTTTTTAGCCGGTCCAAACTGGCCCCTGTAAATAATTTAGAACTCTTCTTGGATTTTGTTAGCTCTGTAGTTTAGGAAGAAGCTACAAATCCTTATTTTTGTGAGCTTAATTGATCTATCCTTGAAAACTTTGCATCTTCTTGATGCCTTTAAATGAATATAGTTCATCAAAAAAAAATTGAAGAAAATGGCATGGATTGTACATAGAAATTTCTACGTCGGTCATTTCCCTTTTATCTCCTCCTGGGAATCTCCCCTTGATCAATATTTTCTCATTGAAATATCTTCGTAAGTTTTCCACGTAATGTCCCATAATTTGAATATATAACTCTATTTTTAGATATTTGAATTATTTTTAGCCAAATCCCTGCACCCACATCCGTATCCCAAAATCTTAAAATTTAGATCATAAAGGATCCGACCTCTTGATCTACACCTATATCAGACACCCACATCCGAGTCTGAGCAACTTAGTTTACAATTATAAAAAATGAAATAATAATGTTCCATCTCTTCTAACAAAGTTTCAGCATTGTCTATATTGTTTTACTTTACACCAAAAACGAAAAAGCAAAGTACAATTTATCTTAATTTTCTAAGTTGCTTTTATCAGCAAAACATTTTGCACTCTCTTTCCGCAATGCCCACCATAGACATGCTTGGACAACATTCCACCATTTCATTTGCTGATCCTCCCTCTTGTATTATTCTGGCTCCATAGGAGATTGCGTATGTCCTTAGACATAACCCATTTAAGGCCACCCGATGTTAAAATTAGTTGTCATAACTGATCAGCAACTCCATAATGTAAAAATAGGTAACAGTTGCTCTCTGCTTTCTGATGACCTAAGAAGCATCTGGAGCTCAGTTTAACCCCCTATTCTGTAGGTTCTCCTAGGTCAGATGTGTCTCTTATGTAACCAGCCATGAGAGGCATACCACCTTAAAAGGAATTTTAATTTTCCATGTGTTTGTTGGGTGAGTTTGTACCCTGTTGTTCAGTTAGAGAGAAGTTGGTATGCATCTTTCACTGAATGAAAATGCTTTCCTGTTATTTACATCTCATACCAAGGAATCTTCAGAATTATTTAAGCCTAGAAAACCTTCCACTGTCTTGAGAATTTTAGCAACTCTCCCAATTATTCAGAAGTCTTATAAGTTCCATCTATGTTTGTTCCATGCTTCCTCAATAGTGGCATATTGGGATGTAATCAAACATAACAGGTCTGAAAACTTTTACTTTAGAGTTCCATGTCCCAGCCAATGGCCATTCCAAAAGAAATCTTTCCTATTATTTCCAATTTTGAAACCAGTGTTTAACAGCAAACTCCTCCCAGAATCTTATGTTAGATTTTCGGATGCTCATCCCAAATGAAGATCTTACAGATTTGGTTCACCAGTGTTCCTGATGACCACGTTTGCAGCTGATCACATCCCTCCATAGTGCATGCTCTCTTGCAAGTGATAAGGAATTTCCAATTTACAAGATGGAAACAGATGGCTTATCTATGCCTTGTCATATAAAACTTCTCAAAAAATCATCTCTCATTTACAACTTTAGCAGGTAGAGGCTATATTACATGTAAAGATAAGGCCCCTGGCCTAACTCAACCCCAAAAGCTAACTCATTAAGTAAGGATTGTCCAAGTCCATATAAGGAGTAAAATTCCCATCCCTTTTTTTGACGTGGGACTTCTTAACTTTCCCCTGCTCGCCTAGACCTCATCTAGAGCGTGGAAATTATAATATAGGGCCCAACATTGGTGAACAAAGAATTGGGATGGCCCGGCTCTGATACCATGTAAAAATACGATACTTGAACCTAACTCAACCCCAAAAGCTAGCTCATGAGTGAAGGATTATCCAAATCCATATAAGGAATCCAATTTCCCATCTCTTTTTCCGATGTGGGACTTCTTACCAGATATATATAGGAAAGGCCTCTAAAACATTATTTACCGGTATAATTCTACCCCCAAAAGAAAGATATTGAGACTTCCATATTGCCAATCTCTTTTCATACTTGTCAATTACCCCATCTCAGATTTCCATAGCCTTGTTTTTTAACCAAAGGATAACCCCAAATAAGTTATTGGGAGAGGCCTTATTTCAAATCCAACAATACTAGCAAGACCTCAGCATCATTCAACTTCATGAATTGGGAACAAGCAGCACTTACTGCAGTGGACATGTAGCCCAATATAGCCTCGAAAATTGTGAGAATAAATCTCACTTTGCCTTAGTTGTTCAACTTCAGCATCATAGAATACCAAGGCATTATCGGCATAGAGTAGATGAGAGCCTTTTTTCTGTTAAAGGAAGTATATTTTTTTGAGAATTGGTAAGTTCTGTTAAAGGTAATATACTGATATCAACATCAAGCAAGTGGTGTGAAGTATCTACAAGTAGAAGCTATATTACGTGTTATGAAATGAGCACATATTATCTTTACTTCTGTGTACCATAAAAGCTTTCACCATGAAGTTTGGCTTAACTGATAAAGTTGTTGTCATATGACCAGTACGTCACAGGTTCGCAAGGGGGAAATATCGTCTGTAAAAATAAAGGTTAAGGTTGCGTATAATAGACCCTTGTGATATGGTGCTTCCTCGGATCGCACACATAGCAAGAGCTTAGTGCACTATGCACTAGGCTGCACTTTTTCTAAAACGCTTCAACCATCCAATCTGAGTTGCAAACTTCATCATATTATTGAGTTCTTCCATTGCTAAAACGAAGAGGAATGGGGAAAGAGGATCCCCTGTCTTAAAGCCCCCTAAGATGGAAATAACCTTCACAAGTACCATTAACCAAGATAAAGAATCATACCATGCTGATACAAAAAGAAATCTAGTTTAGCCACTTTCTCCCAATTGCCATGTCATTTAGAATTTATTAGGAATCTCAAGTTTTTTTTGGTATCTCGTTTGCATAAAAACCCTTAATTTCTTCACTTCAAATACCAGTTCTTGTTCACTCTAAATGTCAGTACAGGTAATAGGAATAATTAAATTTGAACTAGTGTTTTTCTGTCTTCTTTGCCGTGCCCATTCCCACTTATTAGTTGGAAGAAGGTACTTAATGAGTAACTAGTAAGAGAAGAGGTGATCTGGTAGGGAGGAATTAAGCTTATTTCAAATACTAATAAATAGCTGCATCCAAGATTGGCATCCAAGATTGAGTCCAAGATTTGTCATCTTTGATGATAAAGGTCGTTTGTTGTTTATCTTCTAGTGTTATCAAAAGTGAAAAGCGAAAAAAAATTGTAAGGTTCGTTTAGGCTTTAAGCACAAATCAAGTGAAGGCTTTAATTAAAAAAGGCACAAATGGAGAAAAAAACAAATTTACATGTTTAGTCCAATACTACGAATTATAAGCATGAATAACAAATATATGGATAAAGAAATTGAAATTCTCTTTTGATAAATTGAAATATTAATTGTTTAGTATCACATCTGTAGAAAATGCTCATCCATAAGAAAAAGTTGGTCAGGATAATGACATTGAAGAGCACACCAAGTAAGAAAAAGTGCTAAACATGTTTTGAGTCTCGCTCCAGAGCTTGCGCACTTTAAGAGCGCCTTTGACGACATCGTTATCCACCAACCTTTTTAGCCTTTCAGTTATTGTCTTGGATATAATCTTAAGAATACATCCAATCATACTAATTGGTCTATAGTTCCACAAATCTTTAGCTCCATTCTTTTGGAGATTACAGCCACATAAGTGGCATTAGAACTCCTTTAAGAAAAACTCTTGGGCATAAAAATTTGTCACAGTATGAATTATTTTCCAACAAGCATGAACAGATCCCACAGAGTATCCATCAGCCCATGGTGTTCTGTCAACAACACACATCTTTATGCTATCTCGCACTTCTTGTTTAGAACTCTTTCAAGAAAAACTCTTGGGCATAAAAATTTGTCACAGTATGAATTATTTTCCAACAAGCATGAACAGATCCCACAGAGAACCCATCAGCCCATGGTGTTCTGTCAACAACACACATCTTTATGCTATCTAGCACTTCTTGTTTCTTCAAAAGAACTTTGAAGCCAATTCTGCTCTTTCCCTAATATTCTTGGAGATTCATGAACTTGAAATTCAGCCTTTTGTTTCAGTTTCAGCATATATCTTTTGATAAACGGAGATGATTTCTCATTTAAATCCTTCTGATCTAGCTTCAACTGATTCAAACTTCAGTTTGTCAATATTGTTTAATGGTCTATGTTGCATTTGTCATTCTTTGAAAAAAATTGTGTTTCTTATCACGGTCCTTCAACCATAACACCCTAGAGATCTGTGTCTCCATTTTGTTTACCCATTCTGCAATATCATCAAATTCCATCGTGAAACTTGCGTTTGCCAGTAATTCATCATCAGATATACTTCTTTGTTCCTGTAACCTATCAAAGTTAGCAACTCAATTCAGCAATTCACTATTTTTCTTTTCTATGCTCCCATAATTAGATGAGCTCCACTCCTTCAACTTGGTTAGTAACAGCTTCAGTTTGTTAGCAAGGATGGAGTATGGATGACCTTGTACCTCAAAAGACTTCCACCATGCCTTCACCTCCTCTTTAAATCCTTCCACTTTCAGCCAACAGTTCTCACACTTGAAGTAGGACTTCCTGTAGTTTCAGTCTCCACATTGTAATAGTGTGGGCAGTAATCAGATAATATTCTGGGAGGTAGATATTGCTTATTATTCCTATATTTTTCGCCACATTCTGTAGAGAAAAAGAATCTATCAAGTCTTAAGGAGATTCCTTGATTATTCCCCCTGTTCCAAGTGTAAAAGCCCCAAAATAAAGGAGGATTAACAAGCTGTAAGCCATTGATGATCTCAGAGAACTCTATCGTGCCCCTTGTGTGGTTGTGTTTGTTGCCCCTTTCATTGGAAAATCTAGTGGTGTTGAAGTCTAAGCAAGCAACCCATGGCCCACGAAATCTTCTCACTTAACGAGTTAACATCTATCATTTTTCAATCTCGGCTTAGTGAGCTTTCCTTATTGGATTTCTCAATTGTTTTATCCATCAATAATTTTTTATACTCTCGCTTGGTCACTCATAGATCACCGCAATTTGGTAACTTGCTTTTTTGGCATCCAAATTATCTCCTTTGAATGGTATGTTCCTTTGTCTATAAACTTCGAGGTCTCTTATTCAGCATAAGTTCATTCCTCACTTCCCACAAAACCATACGATGTTTATGAATTTCCTACCACAATCATTATTTAGAAATGTTTCTCTCCAAATAAAAATTAAGACTTCTTTTCCAATTTTATCATTTATATGACAGATCTTTTATTACTTTCACTTATTATACTAAGCTAATGTCTCTATGTAATCTAATAGCATTTTTGAAAGAGCTTGATAAAGTGGGTTGCAGTAGAAATTGCCTGGAGAAGTTGTCAGAGAATCAATGCCATTCTTGTTTATCTGTCTCAAGTAGTCTAGAGAGAAGGGAGAGTTATCTATCCAGCCTAGAAAGAATTTTGCTGAATCAATAGCTACATGCCAGCAGCAAGATTGAAATATTTCACTTCACATAAACCAATACACAAGTTAAATTATGGAAGACAAATTACCTGACTCCATCATGAGGAGAACGAGTAAGTTGCACAAGTGCTTCAAGAGCTCCTGCCTCTTGTCCAACTGCTGCATTGTTACTATTGCTATCTCCATGAGCAGCGAGATTTGCAAGTGCACGGGCAGCCTAGACAAACAAAAAGGATATCATCACAAAACTTACAGCACTAGATATACGAACATACCCAAAAGCCAAAACAGTGCAACACTGACACCACAAGTTAAGCAGCCCTTCTCTGGCAATGGATCATACAAGTCTTAACTAGCAGCTGTGGCATGTAACCACTCGCTCATTAACAAATAAAAGGGGCAAGAGGACAGCACAATATCAGAGAGAACTTTGTGAATAGAATTAACTAGAATTATGAGGAATTCATATCCCATTGTACTCAGATATAACCTATGCAATGAATCTGATAGATGCATGTACAAGCCACTTCCCCTTGGGACCTATTGCAAACATGTTGAAGAAAACGATGTTTTTGTCTCATAATACACAGAGGCTGGCTAGTGACCTATCAACTTGAAAGGATGCCCTTTGGTAAAGCACAAGGTGTTTGATGCACTAAAAGCATGTTAAGACTTACTTTTGCATTCAACAATGTCAATAGGATTCTCAGACCCGAAATATAAAGTGATACGTTGGGAAATATCCTGAAAAGTCTGACAAAAATTGCTGACTACAAATCTGAAAGAACTGAACCTGCTCTTGAACTCCTTCAGCTTTGCAGTTCTGAGCAAGCTTTACTAAAAAATGCACACCATCTACTGTTGCTATTTCCATGCTACATTTGTCATCTGCCGCCAAATTTGCTAATGCACCAGCAGCACGTTCCTAAGAAGTGGAAAAAACAAGCAAGTTACTAACAGAAACATGAGCTGATACCTTCCATTTTTATGTGGCAATTGGTATAAGTTGAAAGTAAGAATGCAAGGCATAGGTATTACATGCCTATGCACATGCTTTGCTAAAGCACATACCAGAACTCCCTCACCACCAGAGATGGACCATTTGAAGATAAGATCAACCAGAGCTTTCACACCACCAGCTTCAGCAATGGCAGCCTGTGATTGAACTTTGTTTAGGAGGAAGCAAATTGCTGAACAAACAACAAAAGTGACTGATCTGACAAACCTTATGCTCTTCCCCAACTGAGAGATTCCAGAGTCCCCCAGCAGCCTCTTCTGCAGTCAACCTATTCATAGACTTCGCCAGAGTTGCTAGGACACTTATCCCGCCTTCTTCTGCTACAGCTTTTGCAACATTGGCATTAACGGATAAATTTGCAATAGCCTACACGTCGAATTGAGATGCATACAAATCAATCTCAGCCACGAGAGCAAATAACTTTAGCATGTTTTTAACCATTCATCAAGTAATCAATCTCAGCCATGAGAGCAAATAACTTTAGCATGTTTTTAACCATTCATCAAGTAATGACAAGGGCATAAAGGCAAGCTAATGGACACTCTTCAAAGACAGAATAAAAGTAATAGAACAGCACAAATATGATCTAGCAAAGACAATCCATGAACACCTACCCTAAGAAGTGGAACAAAATCAAACTAGACAATTGGCCATAGCATCACAAAGAAGTTTCACCTTTGCAGCTTCTGTCTGAAGCCCTTCCTTCCAAGATCTTGCCAGATTAAGCAGGAGACCTATGCCTCCATCTCGCAGAACTGCTTCAGCCCTTCCACCGTGAATACTAGCATTTTCATCATCAATGACAACAAAAGTTGCCAGGCCAGTGGCTGCCCTTTCTTGAACTTCCTCTTGAGTGCTCCGCATTAAACAAAGTAACATATAGGCACCCTGGCTAAGCCAAAAATTGTCCAACCCTTGAGGATTGCTTTCAGCAATACGCAGAAGTGAATGGGAAAGTATCCATTCCAGCCAATTCATAACATCATCCATTTTTCTACCCTTGGTCTTTAAATTTCTCCAATCCACAAATACATTCCTCTCTTTTTTTGTAGTATCGGCAAATAGAGATGCTACTTCTTTAAAAATGTCAGTGAAAAAAGAAAGTAGAAGTTTACCTCTGTGGTTGTTATTGGAAACAAAGCTGGCGTCTTGCTCGAGAGCAGGGCAATATAAGGCACACAAGATCTTTAAGCATGGTGACGATGAAAACAATCTTAAAACGGCATTAGGAATTACATCTGTTCTGGAAACATCTAAGCCCGTCAGGTTAGGTAGTTTACTCCAATTCTGTAAAGCCAAACTCCATTTCATATTAGTTGTGCCAGCAACCGACAGGAAGCAAAGAGACAATATGTTTCCCAAAGCCACCTCATCAATGTTGAGACAATCGATGAAACCAACGTCCACCAAACCCCGACAATGCCTAGCCAACGCATTGATGGCATCTCCATCAACTTCACGAACTCCAGAGAGTCTCAGTCTCCGGAGTTGAGGACAGCAAATAGCTATTGCTTTTATTGCATCGCTGCTTATCCTTTCACAAAAATCAGGGCCAAGTTGCAAACTTTCAAGTGACTCATGTCGAGCAGCAATTACAGACAATGTAGCATCTGTGATCTTGCGGCAATAATCACCACTGATCTCACTTAAACTCTTAGCCTGAAGCTGTATTATTGCATCCGCAGATTCAGCACCACGAAATCGAAGTTTCTGAAGATTCCTACACCGAGGGGCAAGAGAAACAGCAGCAGCAGAATCACACTTATGGGGACGCAGATCCAAACCCTGCCATAAGCATGGTGATAAACCTAAATTCCTCCAACTCCGGCAGGTGGATGACAAGCTTGCTCGATCACGATAGTTAAGACACGAAAATAGCTGGATTACTGTATCATCCGGCAACCTAGTCCAATCAACTATCCCTCTCTCATCCAAAGTCAAACACTCATCAACCTCAGGGCAATCCACCTTCTCCTGTCCCCTCCTTGTCAATTTCCTGCGTATCCTCCGGCTCATGTCTAAATTTGTGACTCAAACAAATTATTTCACAGCCAGAGTTCTTACACCACTGATAAAAGAAGAAGGCAACTTTCACACACTATCTGAGAAACAAAGAATCAGTAAGAAACTGACAAGAGAGCAAGGAACAAATGCTTTTCACATACAGCCTTTCACCTCAAGACACACAATAAACCCTAGGAAAACCAGAAGGTGATAGCTTTACCAGCAATCACTGAATATTCACATAAGAGTATAATGAGAACCCAAAAAGACCAAAATTATGAGACCCTTTAATCTAAATTTGAAATCCCAAAACTACCAAAGGCCTCACAAGGGATATCCCTGTTCTAACCTCAATATACCCTAGCAGAAACAAACCAACCAACACATATTTACACCACATAACAATTCAAGATTCATCTTTTACCCAAAAGGATCAAACCCAGATATCACCAAATCTCCAATCTTTAATGTAAGTTCATAGGCAAAGCCATAACCTTTTTCACAAACCTAACTGATTGGGCTTTGTGGGTGTTCCTGCAAACCCTTTTACTTCCACACTAGACATCAATCAAATGTACTACCCAACAAAAGAATTTGCATTCAACAAAGCTTCAGTATAAGCACTAATACTTTCCCAGATAACAAAATTTACACCCTATGATATGTGTATGGATTGGAGACATATAAAGACGGGAGAGGAAAAAAAACTTGAGAAAGGGTAAAAGAGAATCAGATTATAACTTATGTATATAGGAGAAACATAGAGAGCAAAAAAGTAAAGCACGCCAAACCCTCAAAGGCCAAAAACTGTCTACACCTCTCTCTATCTCTCCTTCTACTTCTGGGTCTGGTTTGTTGCCCCAAAATGTAAGAACTCTACTGCAAGCAATTATACAAAGGGAGGAGAGATTTTTGTATTAGGAGGTAAATTTGGGTAGATTGTAAAAGAAGATTAGTGTTGGCAGTGTCTATTTTTTCTTTTCTTTTTCTTCCCTTTTGTTCTTTCTTTTTTCCTTTGAAATTGTAATGGAAATTGTACAACAAAATTGTGGTCAACAAAAAAATTAATAGCCATATTCTTCATACAACAAGTGTCATATAACATTCACTATCCTTGACAAAAATAGTTATTATGGAAGGAGCTCATATTTGATATGAATTTGAATTAGTTAGACTCCAATATAAACATCAAATATCGAATGAAAAATAAAAAGTACATATGTACATATGTACATATATGTTACCATCCCATGTTGTAAAAGATCTTTCTTTGTTATTTGCAAAAAAATCGTGATTGTTTTAACAAGAAAATGTACATTTTTTTAATTTTTTATAGTAATAAACACTTTAACAAGTGTCGAGCTCTTAAAAAAACTGATATACATAAGCGAAAATTAACAAACTGGAACGTGCAATGTCACTGCACTAAAAACATCCTTAAAATCGTTGCAAGTTATTAGTTTCATCCTCGAACTGTTGACAGTTTTACCCCCTCCCCCCTTTCCCCATTTGACTAACTAAACTAAGATACACCCCCAAAGTATCACAAACGTTAAAAACACTCCTTAACTTGACAAGAATTTAAGGGTATATTTCACTCTTATTATAAGATCAAGGTGTATTTAAGTTCAGTTAGTTAAGTAGATAGGTATTTTTAATACTATTAATAATTTGAGGATGAAGTTAATGATTCATGGCAAGTTTAGGAATGTTTTTAATACTTTTTTCTTTTCTATTTGCATCAACATCAAGTCCTGCATCAACAAAGATAAAGTTATGTTGCAATTGTTGAGTTTAAGTGAGGTGTGAATTGGGAAATGAGAATTGGGAGAAAAAAACATTGGGGAACCAAATAAAGGGAAAATGAAGAGTCGTTTCTCGCTCATTGGTAGAATAGAGGAAAAAATTTGTCTTTATATTAGGAAGCACTTCATTTAGCTCTTAAAAGGTCAAGTAGAGGGGACTTCCTTGTGACATCGTTGTCGTCGCACGGCTTTGGCTACTGCTACGGCTTCGGCAAATGATGTGATGAATTGATAAATTTTTTAAACAAATTTTATTTAATCAACCTCATTAGATTTTCTTTTTCTAATATTAATGACGAGCTAATTCATTGAATTATTATATATTAATTAAATTAATTTATGAATTATTCATAAATTGACTTTAATTCACAGAATTAGTTTAATCGATTTCAAAACTCGCGCCTAAAACATTCCTTCCAAACAGATATTATTTTTCTCAAAAGATGTCATGCCGGTTAAGAACAGATGAGATTGTTCTAAACAGGTAAGAACCTATTACTGGCTATAAATATAGAGGCTTCCTCTCAATTTTTGACATTGAATTTCCTCTTCTTTTGCATACATTTTCTTACGCATAACATTGAGTCTGTGTGTGAATCTGTTGCTAATTTTTGCATTCACTGAAGTTATAAAAGTTTAAGGTACTGCTACTTTTGTAATAGGTTTTATGTTTTATCATGTGAGAAAATAATTCATAACTTAGGGTATAGTGAGAGGATTAAATTCCTTAAGGACACACAGTAAATTCTGTGGATCCAGATACTTTTTATATATATTTAAGTTTTATAAAAGAAATTTCTGTGCTATTATTGAGTTACAGGAATAATGACAAATAAAATAGTAATGAGTAAAAAATATATTTTATTAGATAATTAACAACAATAATAGGTTGATTATTTGGTGATTGATAAAGAGATTGATGTAATTTTCTTTTAGTAAAAGATTATAGCTTAGGCACATAAGATAGTAATAAATAAGCAATGCACTCTATTTGTTAATGTGTTTTTTTTTTGTTTCCGTCTCAAGAAAGTATCCAAAAGTTTATTACAATTTTGTATTGTTCTTGAAAATACTTCACCACCTGTCATCTTAGCCTTCCTCTTGATCGGATTATTTTGATTGATCTTGCAGTAGTACTTCCTAACTGTAACTCATGCATTGCCTTTTATACGAGCGTTAAATTGTGGTGAAAAATATGTTTGATAGTCATATAACTTGCATTACATATTTACGTAGTATGAAAAAAATAATATGCAAGTAGAATATGATGAATGAATGAAGATATCACGTAGATATATGATTAACACAGGATACCACCAACTCATATTTAGAAAATCATTATAATACATATTCTATATTATTTAGGAGTCGTTTGGTGTGATTGATAAGAAAATTTAATGGTGGGGTAATTTTTGAGTGGTCTTCAATTCATTGTTTGGTTGCAATGTCGGGATAACTTATCATAGGATTAACAAGTAATATTGGGATAAGTTATCCCTCTATGGGGTAGAATAATATGTAAAAAATCAAAAATAACAACCCCCCTCCCCCCTTAAACTCTCTTTTATACATTTTTTTTTATATTTATGTATATTAACATAATTTTTAATAATATTTATAATAATATTCACAACCTTAATTAACTGTTATTTTTGTGATAACATATTTTTCTATTAAAAAATATACTTTATAAATACAATTTATATTTATCAATATATTATAAGTTGAACTTATTTGTCTAATACTTATGTTTATTTATGTTTTGATTTCTCTTAAAATGTTCACTTCACTATTAAATTACATAGTTTTTTTTTTTTTTTGAAATGACTCTTTCATTATGTATTATTCAAATAAAAAATAAGTACATCAGTAATAAAAGAAGGAGGGTTAGTATCTCACTCCATTTAACTAGGCACAGATACAGATGCTCTAGTAAGACAGTGAGTGACCTGATTCGCCGATTTCTTAATAGCCGACAAGGAAAGAAAAGATAACTCTTTAATAAGAGTTTTACAATCTAAAACTAAAGAGCCAAAATAAGAGTAGTTCACCAAATTTTCTTCCAAAGCTTGCTTCACTAATAGATTATCAGTTTCCACAACCAACCTCGATACACTGAAATGTTCCTTTAGCCAACTAAGAGCCTCGCGCACCCCTATGGTCTCAGCCAACAACTGGCTAGCAATACGGCGAAGAGATATAGATTTTTCAGCAATAAATTGACCCAAGTGATCTCGTAGTACCATATATGTCTATTCCCGCTAAATCAGTATGAATATCATAAGAGGCGACAGTATTACATTTAATTGTGTCATGCGGAGGTCTCTCCCATTTAGTATTTATCTTTGCGGCAACAACAATTGTCTTGGCTCCCAAATTGGCACTCCTCCATTCCTCGAGCTCCTTGTTTGCATGGTACAGAGTGGCATCCATTGTTTATTATTCCAACATAAGTTATTTCTTGCTTCTCACAAGTTCCATAAAATCATAACTGCTTCCTCCATTTTTATTTTTGTGTTTATTTTTTCTTTGCTCTTCAAACCACGCGATAAAATTTCCTAGTTCATTATGTCAATCAAATTTCGATTAAATCCAATATTGTTTGCAAAATGACAATCTATCAAGCATATTTCACGATTTTCGATGCTTGCAAATACCGAGGATAGATTGAACTAGCAACACATTTTTTCTTGGAAAGACTTTCACATGTAGGTAAAATATTTCTATAGGCTCTCCAGATAAAGTTAAGTACCTTAGAATGTAATGACATGCTCTAGATGAATTTCCAAAGTTGGTCTTGTGAGTTGGGTGTTATATTTGGATTAAAAAGCAGACGATGTCCACTCTTCACGGAGTATAATCCTTTGTTATCTAATTTTCACATCCAAATGTCTGCTCGAGGACTAATATTTAACGGGATTTGTCTAGCAAGCCTTCATATCAACCTCATTAAAAAGAACACTTAGCAAATCTAAATCCCATCCTTTTGCACCTTGTTTCATCAGATCTGCTACAAAGTAAATTCTCACTTCCAAGAAAACTAGAGCTTTCAACATAACTCTAATTCTCCGTAGGTAGCCATGAATTAACGTAGACTCTTGTTGTCTTCCCATCCCCAATACGTCGGAGACATCCTTGTTTCAGGATTTGCTTACCTTCAAATAAGCCTCGCCATATAAAGCTAGAGTTTGAGCTAGTTTCGCATGGAGAAAATTAAATTTATTATAGTATCGAGCTTGAAAGAGCTTACTCACGAGAGCATCAGGCCTAGTTAAAAGATTCCAACCTATTGAGAGCATGGCAATATTAAAATGTTTAAGCTCTCGGAAGCCTAATCCCCAATCCTACTTGCGAACACAAACTTTTTTCCAAGACATCCATCTTGTTCCTCGATTTTTCTCATTCCAGATCTTCACAAAAATCCATTAATGGCTCGTTCAATAGATTCACATATATTTGGAAATCAAGAATATATTCATCAATAAGTTAGAATTGATTGAACCACTGTTTTGAGCAATTCTTCTCGTCCTGCTCGCGAGAGACTAGAGCAATACACAATTTTTCATTTTTACACCTTAAAATATCATTAAAAGTGTACCATTTAAATGCCAATAATTGATATGGCAGACGTGTGCATAACACTTTCTCTAAGAGAGCGAAAGCCAAAAAAATGTATTTATTTATTTTTTAAAAATTTAATTTTGTTTCTTCTTTGATTTCTTGTCACCCTCAATACCATCACTCTTCACTTGTGAGATAGGATCTATTGAAGAAAAAAAGAACTATTTGCTGATTGAAATTTTTTAAAATTTTTATTTAGTGATTAAAAATTCACACAACAATTATTTGATTGGGGCCCAAACACATATATAACAACATAACTTGCCCTTAATTTTTATTTTTATTTGGCACTCTATCTTAGCTTTGTTCCATTTTAGTCATTCAACTCTATTTTTTATGTACCATTTAAATAAAAAAATTATTTATTTTATAATTTTTTAAATTTTTATATATGTTTTTCAACTGCAATTTTGCATTTTAAAAATTAACGTTCATATATATGTTAGATTTTGTAAAAAAAAAGTTAAAATTTGAGGGATGAACATTAACAATAATAAGATACCCAATGAAATTCCACGAGTAGGGATTTGTACTGACCGGTGAAATTACTGAAATACCCTTAGAGGAGAGATGTGTGCATAACGCGTCTTTCAATGCTCAGATGGGGATTTGCGACCAGCATGAAAAATTGAGTTGGAAAAAGGTCTCGGTCGATTTTTAGAACTACAGAATCAGCAAATTGAAAAAACTCATTCGGAGAATTTTTGGAAAAAATTGTACTGCTCTGCACCAGTCCACATCACAGACTGGGTATTTTTAAGCGGGATTTTTCTTTTATTTTCGTGAGGGATATTTTGGGTCTATCCTAACCCCTCCCAAGTTCAATAAACAAGTATTAAAGTCGTTTTTCCCAGATTAGGGCTTCCAAAATTCATTTTTCTTAGCTTCCTAGAGATAGAATCTTGAGGAAGAAGAGGGAAAAGCTTGAAAATCATCAAGTTGGGGTCAATTCCTTGTAGAAATTGGTGTTGTTCTTCATTCCAGGTATGTAAGGCTAACTTAAAGCATTGAATTGTTCTTCCATGTGCCCCCTTAATTAAAGTAAGTTGATAGTTGAATGTAATGAGTTTTATGTATGTAATTTCTTGACTATTTTCTGATTTATACCTATATCATGTGTTTTCTTAAGTTAATGATCATCACAACATTGATTTACTATTTGAATGGTTTATTTGAAATATTATATAAAACTCTACATGATTATTTTGTTAAAGATTGCAAGAATGAGCTGGATGATGAGTCGAGAGCCTTGATATAAATGTGCTTGTTGCTGGTGGTTGTGGTCCTGAGATGAGAATGTTGATGATGATGCTGAGTAAACTTGATGTTCATGAGTCTTAAAAAGTATGAACTAATTTTAAGAGAGTTGTTCCTAAAATAGGAGTTGATTGTTGATGAAACGAGTTGATGTACCATATCCAATGAGACTAGATGAAGAGAAATCTTGATGTTTGAAGTTTTATGAGCATGTTGAGTCGTGGGAGGAGTATTGAGCACCGAAATGAATAAGAGTAAGTCCCAATCGCACTCATTAAATACATGACTAGCGTAAGCGGGGATCGGACCATAGAATCAAATGTTTCCTAAGTCCCAAAAAAGGAACTTGATGTTCTTTACTTTTGGATCCATTGATGTCATGTTCTTTATCCCGACAAGGTACTGGATGGCTGCGACAACGACATCGCTTCGTTGTATCATTACCGGCTCATAGGTGATGGTTGTCGGTTAGAGAAACTCACAGATAGGTTCCATACTGATAGTGCTTTAATGTTGAGTTGATGATATGAGTCTTAATTGATGTTGATGAGTTATCGTCCATGTTATGCCAAAATATTACCGGCTTAAAAATAAATTGAAAATAAATTAAAAAATTGTTCAAAAATCGAAAATCAATCTAAACTCAATTAATTTGAGCAAAATCAATTCTTGAAATTCGAAAAGACACAGAGTCGCCACCTAATTTT
>JAABOM020000001.1:25290235-25302465 GCA_011800125.2 Solanum clarkiae
TGAAGAAGAAAGGAAGAGGAAAGGGGCGGGTGAGGGTTTATTAGGGGCGCGTGTATACCACGCGCCCGGATTTGAAAATATTATTATTATTTTTTTTAAAACAATGATTAAAAAAATTATAATATAAAAATAGAGCCCCGTGAATAATTTGACACCGTGGAGGATAAAAATTGGGTGTCAACAGTCCACTCTTTATCTTTATCCTAAATGGACATCGGTCATTCTGTGTCAGTATCTTACAAGTTGATGTTCTACCATGTTATTTCTGCTTGTATTATTTTATTCAGCCATTTTATATACCGTGCATTCTATGTACTGACACCACTCAGCGTTGCATCGTTTCATGATGCAGATACAGGAGATAGAGGATTTCAGCAAACGCACCGTTGAGGTTCAGAGTTCCCTAGTTCCAGAGATTGGTGAGTCCTCCCCTTCATTCGGAGGATATCATTTATTATCTTTCACATGTTTTGAGTTAGTTCTTTGAGTTTGTGGTAGTCATGACCTGTCATGGTACCATCCCAGACTGTAGAGGTAGAGGCTTCGTAGATTAGAGATGATGATTTGATATTGGGGTCTTTCCCTCTCTAAACTGAGTTTTCTTAAATCTTTTATTATGTTATGGATTAACTGTTGAGACCTATTTTATTGGACTATGACTCGTATTCTTTGATCTAGAAGTGATTGAGATGCCCACTAGCTTATATCATATATCTTTTATTCTGATGTTTTCCGCTGTATAGCTGATCGAATGAGTGTTTTGAGACCGAGTGTTTGCTTGGGGACTAGCAATAGTCTTTGAGTGTCGACCATGTCTAGGGTACTTTCCCGGGGCATGACAGGATTGGGGAGGGTAAAATGTACATAGACCTTACCACAAGAGTGAGATGAATATTGTCTTTTTTTCTAAAAAAGATAGTTTCTTCTTGAGAATTTCTCCGTATTTTTGTAAAAAATAATTGTTAAAAGTGCGTCAATTTTCTTTTTTTAAAAATCAATAACAACCAAACAAAATCTATTAAGTTTAACATTTCTTTAATAGTGTTAGTTATCAGCAATGAACAAGTTTTTTTTTTTTTTTTTACTTTTATTGAAGATGATTTTTTTTTATCGGTATTGAGTTGAATGAAAAAGTAGAAAGCTAGTATTTGAGTTAAATCCCAATAGCTTAAATATGCCAAAAAAAATAGTGTTATTTAATTTCAATTGATTATTTAAGGAAGAAAATCGACACAATTTCCTCGGTTATTTTCCACGAAAAGATATAGAGAAATTTCAAAAAAATATTTTTCTTATAAATGTTTCCAAATTTTTTTAAAAAAAAAATAATGGACAAACATAGATTATAAAATAAAAAAGTGAAAATAAAGGGCATAAATAAAAAAATTTATAAAATTAGTATTTATATTTACGTGATACATAAAAAATAGAATTAATGGATAAAATGAAATAAAGATAAGATAGAGTGCCAAAATAAAAAATGAGGGCAAGTAAGGAGAATTATCAATATTCGATCTATAATTTTTGATCCCCCAGCCATAATATGACATACCCCATCCATGCAAACCACTCCACAAATTCTCAAACATGCATATAGTATCAAGACATATATAAATACATCAAAATTTATTGTTGACAAGTGTGCACAAAATCAATGTGTAGGCCTCATGCAATAGATTTCGAACTCACTATTACGTACAGAAGATAATATATATGTTAAAATTTAAACAAATGCTAAATTTAATCACGTAATTTTAAATATATAATTGTATGTGAGAAATATTGCTTTAGGCAAAATAAACTTGATTAGGCATAACTTTTTTTTTTCAAAATTTTTACTGTTGATCAAAATAACAATTTTTCCGTACAAAAATAAAACGAATCCATCCAGTTGAAAAGAACAACAGTAGACATGTTTCAATCACTATTTTTACAAATGCTAGTGGCTTATACAAGTCAACAAAGTCAACTTTCCAAAATGCAACTTGTACTTTCTAATTTGTTGCTTGTTTACAACCACACACATTTTGCATATAGTTTTTCCTGTTCGACAACAATATGGCAGACGTAGCAGTGAATTTTCTGATAGTGAATTTGATGCAGTTGTTGAGGGACAATGCGGAGTTAATAGCCGGAGTTAAAAACGAAGCCGAGGATCTGGTTGAAGATGTAAGTGAATTCAATGCTTTTCTCAAGCAAGCTGCAATGGTTCGCAGCGAAAACCCAGTTCTGAAAGAATTGGTGAAGAGTATAAGGAAAGTGGTTAATCGTGCTGAAGATGCTATTGACAAGTTTGTAATTGAAGCTAAGATTCACAAAGATAAAGGGTTTAAAAAGGTTTTCGACACTATTGGACATTCTAGAAGATTGAGAGAGTCCGCAGAGGAGATTAAACGGATCAGAGATAGAATGAGAAAAATTCGACAAAATAGCGCACATGGCCTTCAGGCAATTCAAGATCATGATGATTCAATCAACAGAGGTGGGGAACAGAGACAGGTACCGCTATCTCCGCCAAAATTAGTATCTATTCAACACGCCCGTATTTGTGCGGCTTTAATGACCCCAATTTCATCCGTCTAATTTACCTCATTTAAAAACTTGAACTCGATTTATTTGATAGATTATGTATAATTATATTAACAAATTATAAAGAAATTCTGAGAGAACTTGTGATGTTTGGTTCAGATATCGTACAAAGTTTTTGAGCATCTAACTCTAAATCTTGAAGTAACGGGTGGAATGGTCTCGTAAGTGGCGGAGTTCAGTCCAACCCGAATATCTTTGGCCATTCTAAAATTCAGTATTCATAAAGTTGAAATTTTGGCTCCAACTCTCCATCTCGTTAAGGAGAATGAAGGTGAACTGAGCATAGACAACAATGTGGTGCTTAAATATAGACAATTCAGACATGTTGATTGAACCTCTAGGAGAACAGCACAGTCGATGGAACTTTATACATTTATAATAGAAACAATCAATGTCTAAGAATGGGGAGTGATCAGTAAGTACTTTGCGACAAGTAGATACATACCTAAGTACTAAAAGAAAAGTTCATAGAATGATAATGAAGTTTGAACATATCCATAAAATGAGTATGGTGTTTGAATAATCAAAATATTGCCTCTAGATTTGAGTTCAGTTTTCCAACATCTAAAAGTGCATAATTTGTTTATTTGTAAAGATAAATAAAATATATGATCCAATAAAAAAGATATTTAACAAACTGCAATCATTATTTGATTAAAAAATGAATCATTTAGGTTGATGGTGATATCGGTTGTGATGACAGAGTAGATTAGTGGTGGAGGCTAGTGATTGTAGATAGATTGATGGAAAAAATTATGCATACAAAAATATCTCTCAATGCTATTAGGACTTTGTTCAAAATTCTAATAATTAAAACCTATTAAAATCATTGTTTAAATCTTAATGTGAACAATGGACTGAGCTTCAAACAATTTAGATTCCAACCGTTATAAAGTGCAAATAAATGAGGCTTTACACGGTTGGAAATACTTGTGTCTATAATGTTATAATACTAGTGTTCTTGTCTTTGCCGCTATTAGTTGACCTATCCTTTTCTCCTGTAGGCACAAATGCCTAATATAATAGTAGTAATTTTTTTGTCTGTATGTTCTTTTTCTTGCTAATGTCAACTTCATATGTTTAACCTTTATCTTTGCTATTTTAAAAGCCTCCAGTGGTTGAGGAAGATGATGTGGTGGGCTTTGACGATGAGGCGCAGACGGTAACCGACCGTCTTCTTGGAGGATCAGATGATTTGGAGGTTATTCCTGTTGTTGGAATGCCTGGTCTTGGCAAAACTACTCTAGCCACTAAGATCTTCAAGCATCCAAAGATTGAGTATGAGTTCTTTACTCGACTTTGGCTTTATGTTTCCCAATCATACAAGACGAGAATTATATCTCAACATCATCAGTAAATTCACTGGAAACACCAAGCATTGCCGCGATATGTCTGAAAAGGATTTAGCTGATAAGGTACGAGATATTTTGGAAGGAGGAGGAAAATACTTGATCGTCTTGCATGATGTATGGTCGGGAGAAGCTTGGGATCGTATCAAAGTTGCTTTCCTGAAAAATGAAAAGGGCAATAGAGTATTGTTGACTACTCGTGATCTCAATGTTGCTAAATATTGCAACAGAAGTCCTCATGATTTAAAGTTTCTGACTGATGAAGAAAGTTGGATTTTGCTGGAGAAAAAAGCTTTTCACAAGGCTAAATGTCCTCCCGAATTGGAAGCACACGGACAAAGTATAGCCAGGAAGTGTAAAGGACTACCATTTGCTATTGTGGTGATTGCAGGAGCTCCAATTGGGAAAGGCAAGACAACCATGGAGTGGAAGCAAGTGGATAATAGTGTGGGCGAACATTTCATAAATAGAGATCAGCCAAATAATTGTAATAAATTGGTGCGGATGAGTTATGATGTTTTGCTCTATGACATGAAAACTTGCTTTTTATATTTTGGTGCATTCCCCAGAGGCTATTTAATCCCTGCTAGGAAATTGATCCGTTTATGGATTGCGGAAGGGTTCATCCAGTATAGAGGGAACTTAACCCTTGAGGATAAAGCAGAGGAGTACTTGAATGAGCTTGTAAACAGAAATTTAGTGATGGTGATGTGAAGGACGCCTGATGGCCAAATCAAAACTTGTCGTGTTCATGACATGTTGTATGAGTTTTGCTTGTAAGAGGCCACGACAGAGGAAGATCTTTTCCATGAAGTAAAATGTGTTGATGAGCAATCTGTTCGTGAAGTATCCACTTCCCGCCGCTTGTGCATTCATTCCTCTGTTCTGAAATTCATTTCAAAGAAGCCCTCTGGTGGGCATGTTAGGTCATTCCTATGTTTTTCTCCAGAAAAAAATGACATTCCCCTAACTTTCATTGCAGACATATCAAAAGCCTTTCCATTACTGAGGGTGTATGATACTGAATTCATCAAAATTAATCGCTTCGGCAAGGAGTTTTTTCAATTGTATCATCTGAGGTATATTGCTTTCTCGCTTGACTCAATCAAGACCCTTCCTAAATATGTTGGGGAACTTTGGAACGTTCAAACACTCATCATCAACACACAACAGATCAATCTTGATATTCAAGTGGACATATTGAACATGCCCCGACTGAGGCATCTGCACACCAACACATCTGCTAAATTGCCTAAGCCTGCTGCCCCCAAAACTAGTGACTTTTCCTTGGAAAACCAAAGCCTGCAGACCCTCTCCACAATTGCACCAGAAAGCTGCACTGAAGATGTTCTCTCAAGGGCTCCAAAATTGAAAAAACTGGGGATTCGTGGACAAATAGCTAAGCTATTGGAACCAAGTCAGTCTGTATTGTTCAACAATGTTAAGAAGCTGCAAGATCTTGAGAACTTAAAGCTGATAAATGTCGGTCAGACTGATCAGAAACAATTACGCCTTCCTCAAGCCTCTATATTTCCAACAAAGTTGAGGAAGCTGACGTTATCAGACACCTGGTTGGAATGGGATGATATGTCTGTATTGAATCAGTTGGAGTGCCTTCAAGTCTTGAAGCTGAAAGACAATGCATTTAAGGGAGAGCACTGGGAACCAAAGGTTGGAGGTTTTCGTTCCCTACAAGTGTTATGCATTGAAAGGACAAACTTAGTTTATTGGAATGCTTCAGGTGATCACTTTCCCAGACTTAAATATCTTCTCATATCATGTGATAAACTTGAGAAGATCCCCACAGCCTCCAAGTGATCGAATTGCAACATTCCACCAAATCAGCAGCAAAGTCTGCCCGGGATATACAAGCCAAAAAGAACAAGCTGCAGACTGTTAAATCCCAAAGGTTCCAGCTTTCTATATTCCCTCCTGATCTCTGATGTACGGACACCCTTACAGCCTCTTTGAAAGGTCAGTTATATCTTCCTCTTAACATCACGCGATGCAGTTTAGTTATGAAGCGGTAATAAGCTTATGCATATTTTCTCCATTTGCTAGGACAGGTGCTTATGAAATTACCCAAGGATTTTCAGTTTATGGCTTTTGATAAGACTTCAGTAGGTAGTAACATTTTTCTTGGTAGAGTTTCATATTTTTATATTGCCCTGCTCGTGAACTACTAACACCATGCTATTGGTACAGGTCTTATATAATCGCATGCTGCTGGTTTTCGTGCATGTTTTTTTGCTTCGTTTGGCTCATTGCTCTCACAGTGAAGCCTATTGCATTTCGTATGTGGAACGACTGAACCAGAGTTTTTATAACTCTTTGCTTTCTTTCTGTATTTGATGTGTTAATGTTTTGTTGTTTGTGGCTGCAATCTGCCGTTGTAGCTGAGAAATACGAACCAAGGGGAACTGTCTTTTCAGAAAGACAAAAACACTTTCAGATTTCACGAGCCTTTAAGATTCTAGCCAATCTCAGACATTGTTATTGATACTACTCTGGATTCTCTTCATTCAGATATAACAGAACAAAGTCAATTAGTTACAGTACTTTCTCAAATAATCATTTTTGGGTAAGGTTTACGTAGACATAATCCTCCTCAAATCTCGCATGTGGGATTACACAAGGTATGTTGTTGTATCATCCAATCATATCGACTTTTTACCTCTAAGTAGAATGTCGATAAAAAAAAAAACCAACTTGGTACACTGTTTAACAGAAAATCAGTTCTATAAAAATACTTCAAATAATGTAGTTTCATTATCAATATCATCATCAAATTGCTTCTTTCATCATAATAGTCTATGTTTATAACAAAATTCAAGGTCATTCATCTAAACAAGATAAATCAAATTCCAAAAATAAAAGTATAAATTTTAGAATTTAACCCACATGTATGTAAAAGCGTCATGGAGATGAAGAAAACACGGCCAAGGAACAATTGGATGGTGATAGAGAAGGAACACAACTGCCCCATAATACTACTCAGTATGGGATGGGATCAAGGAAAAGGATGTCAGTGAAGATGAACGTTGGGAATCAAACGCATACAAGTTGCTCCTCCAGAAAAAGAACATATTTCACCAGAGTTGAGAATGAAGCTTGATAAAGAAGAGAAAACAACAAAAGAGAAAGAGTCGCAAAGGTTTCAAGAAGATAGAGAGTAACACGCAAAAGAAAAGAGGAGAAGGAGAACGACAGGCCCCTGTCTAACGCAGGAATAATGGAGATCAAAGAGCATGCTACCATCATTGACGAAGATGAATGTGGCTATCAACTGTGTAGAAGTTGTTTCTCCTTCTCGTCAAAAACAACTCCTTTCTGATTGTTACCCACAGAAACAGTCAACTGCAGTGAATACAAGACAAATGCAAAAAACAACGCAGTTCACTGTGTTGCAAGACCAATAATACAAAAAGAAAAACAAAAAGCATCAATGACATGAAGAGATTTGAATCAAGCAAGAGGAGATTTGAAGAGAGGTTTGCAGAGCAAATGGGAGTCAAGAGAAGGATCATAATGATGCATATTGCATTTGTGAAATCATGTCGACCAAGGGAAGCCCGGTTCTTTTAGTTTTGGACAATAGGTCCTGAACAGTTCACATTAGTGCTTATCATGAAGCAGGGTACATTTTTATTAGTTTGCAAATTATTAAGATCATGTCACATCATAGAGTACCAGAAGTCAAAACTTCATTTTTTTGGTGAGATAAACATATTTGTCGCAGCAATCTGATAATAATGTTGGGCAATTCAGCTTTCTGTTACTTGTATGATGAAAATAACAGATGACCCAAAAGTGGATATGTATTCACCTTGAAGAATATATCTAGATGAAAATAAATAAAACATAATCTTGAATAATGAATTGCAAGGTAACAAGAATACTGAGTAAAATGAAAGTTAAAATGATGGAAAACTGTAAAGAGAGTTTTCCAATAGACTACAGATTTCTCTCAAGAAGGGAAGCATGCAAGAAAGTGAGTCCCTCCTAGACACCTGAGCAGGTAAATTCTAAAAACATTCCAAGTGTATGTTTAAACAAAGAGAGACTACACATATAAACAAATGATCAATTTTACTATGGATTCCCCCTAAACAAGGGAGGACATCCTTCTTTAGCATACTAGAATCACTATACACACCTCACGATAGATTGTTAGCAACTAACCACTGGTCCGTCGAAATGATTCAATTTTCTGAAGCCTAATCTGTTCTCTGAACTTGGCAATGAATTCACCAGCTTTTCTATCAACCTCACTTCCTAGATCCATGTCATCAGCAAGGTCAAAATCAGCTTCTTCATCTGAACTCGTGTGAGAATTGGTTATCACACTCTCCGAGTTCCATTTGGATTCTGAATTCTCCTTGGACTCCATAACGTCTGTATTCACAAATTGTAGCTTTGCTTCATGTTTACTTTCAAAGAATGCTGAGCTTGGAATTGGCCCACTGTTGCCAAGACTGCCTTTTCTAGAATTGGCTGGTGGTTTTGAATCCCCTGCTTGATTAATGCATTTCAAGGATGACATTGTGTCAAAATGATTACAGCTTACCTCGTTTACATCTCCACCTTCGTTTGCACAATTGGCCTTTCTTTTTGATCTATCAATATAACTTCTTCGGGATCTAAATGTTCTGACTGATTTTCCCCTTGACAAAATTTTCACAGGAACTGGCTGTTTCACATCTGAGACCACAGAGTTGACACTTCGTTTTTGTGTGTACGTATAATCCTGTTTAAAATCCTTGCTGACATGCTTCAATTTATCTTTAGAACTTTCTTGCATGATTATTTCTGAAGAAGAACCAATGCTAAATGCTCGAGACTTTGATGTATGGTGTGTTGCTTCACCATTCACAGGTTCAACATCCTTCAAATTATCTTCAGATGTACTAAGCGTATCAAATTCTGAAGAAGAACCAACAGTCGATCGTCGAGTCTTTGAAGCAACGCTTGCAGATGCATCAGTCGCTGATCTCACTGTTGGTTGACTAACTTGGATGGGTGGAGGCTTGACATTCTTGAGTCTCTCGAGGTCTTCCTTTCTGGAGTTTGGCATTTCTGGAGATACAGTGGATAGTGAGTTTGTTCTGGGAGAAGAAGAATTGGGAACAATTTGTGAGCGTATTCGATTCCAGAATGACCATGACTCTTGATGCTCAAACTCAGTTTCTCCAGCAGAGTAAGACTTAGAATGTGGATGACCTGGAACATGACATGCTTCTATGCTGGAAGTATACATTTTCATCTTTTTCTCATCCTCTTCATAGTCATCTCTCAGCGGCACATTCATTTGTGAAGATGGCTCATTGCTAGATTGTTTGACATTTGAGGTTAACACTGCTGATTCTCCGATGGATGCTCCTGTCTGTTGTGAAGTTGAGATGGACATACTCTCAAATGCATAATTTGGGTCAGGGTGTGGCATTTTTCCACTTCCATTTTCTGAAGAACAGGAGGATGAAGGTGAGGTAATGCTTGGTGAACAAGAAGTAGGACTAGTCTGAGGAGATACTGGTTTGCTGAATGACCTAGACTTAAGATACCCAAATTCCAATTGTCCAACCGAGTGAGGTCTAGAATGTGAAGGCGGTCTAACTGTATTCACTTTTTCTAGCTCCCTCCTCTGAGACCTCGAGCGCCATGAAACTTGGCGAGGTCTAGAAGCTTCCTCAAACTTCCTCCTCAAATTGACTGGAGCCATACCTCTTATCTTCTCCTCTCTATCTTCATAACCAATACTACCAGACGAACCCCCTGAATTAACAGTATCTTCAACTATAGATTCAGAGTTTTCAGCATTAACTCTGTATCTCAAGCTCCTAACGGGCAAGCCTAGAGGTTTATGGTCAATGTGGGATACCTTTTCAACTCCATAGTTTCCATTGGCAACAACCACCACAGATTCACCAAGAAAGTACTGTGAATTCCAAACTTGAGCTACTTCCCTGTCATTAAACATCTCAGTGTTTTCGACCCTGCCTATATCAGTACAGGATCTACTTTTCTCAACTTCATCAAGATTAGACCTTTCTTGGCCCCTGTACTCATAATGCAAAAACTGAGAATCCCAATTTGGGATCACTCTTTTGTCATCAGACCCACATAAAATTTCAGACCCATTTTCATCTGAAAAAGATCTACTTCTTTCACCCTCAACAAGCTCAAATCTTTCCTGTTCCCTACCCTCATGATTCAAGAATTGAGAATCCCAATTTGGAATCACTCTTTTCTCATCAGACCCACAATAATTTTCAAGCCCATCATCAAAGATTGAAACTACATTAGACATCCCAGATGCATATGCATCTGAACTATCAAATCTTGAATGTGTTTCAGCATAAGTTTTGGTACTACTTCTTTTACAAAACAAGCCATAACACACAACAATGCCAATGAACAAAAGATGAAAAAGCTCCCAGAACTGAGTTACTATACTTTGGGATATAAAGTCAGGAGCTTGGGAAGGAAAGAGTGGGACAACAACAAGAACAATCATGACTAGTAGAGATTTCAAGAAGATGTTAGACCGAGACTTACTAGAATGCTGCTGCTGCTCAACTGCTGAAGCTCTTTGGGAAGCAGCAAAATGGGGTTGCTGGGAATAGTCTGTAGGTGAAGTTGCTGCCATTGTTGAAAGAAATAGGAGGAGATTTGGAGGTTAGGTGAAGCAGAAGAAAGGAAGACTTCACAGCAAAGGGAAAGACAAAAAAGGCATGAGTGTTTGGAAGAGATGGTATATACTATATTTCTGTCCTCTCTTTCTCTGTGTGACTGTGTGAAAGAGAGATAGAGAAGGAACACAGTACACACAGCACAGCAGTATTCAAAAGGTGTCATTATTTTATGGTTTTCTTTCTCTCCATTATCAAGCAAAGGTCCATTTTGTAGCGGTGATTGCGATCCACAATAAACCTTAATTTACAGATTATTAATGCAAGTTAACTTAACCCAAAAAAAAAAAAAGCAAGTTAATTCATTCTATATCTATGTGCATGTTTCACTTATTACTTACTTTGTTTCATATAACTAGCACTACTTATCTGTTTTTAGGAGGTGAATAACGTAAATTAGATTAAATTTGAATGAATTATTATGATCAAGATAATAAATAAAATAAGATCTAATTTAATTTTAAATTATTTAAATTAAAACAGGTTAGCTAGTGAATTAGAGAATGGATTCAATCTAGTTTCAATTATTCTGTTTACTCTTTTGTAATATTTTAGTACATAATGATTTTTTCTATGACAATACATAATATATCAATTTTTTCAAAAAAAAATAAAAAATATTTTGGCATGATTTTTTTGGTGTCAATCTAGATTACATATCGATCAAAATTTTAATGAATTGATATGAATTAAACTTATAAATAAATAAATTAATAATCCACTCTAATTTAAACAAATGAAACGAACTAAATTTAATTTTATACCCCCTATTTTGATATATGCATCAAAGATGAAAGTAATTTATTTAGGAACATTCAGAAAAAACATATAATGACATTCATGCACAAGCCATCGTCAAAATATACTTTTCCAAGAAAAAAAATGTGCAATAGAAAAATGACAACCTTAGCCAAAGTATGAACAACAACATTAATTAGACCTCGTAAGAAATACTAGTGACCACGGCTTGTGCTATAAATTATTTTTTAATCTTAATTTATTGAATATTGATAGATTTTTTTTATATATTTTTTAAAAATATTATAAAAATTATAATTGAAATAACTAAAGGAATATTATGAAATCACTGAAGTAGACACGGTAATACACAACACAAATTATTTTTTGTTGGCTCATCAAAAGCCACAATATAAATTATATATCGTAAAATTACAATTGAAACAACTAATGAAATATTATGAAGTCGTTGTAACAGACATGTCAATATACATTTACCCAGAAAAAATTAAATTAAAAGCCGATAAATTATTTTTTGTTGGCTCATCGGAGGCCGCAATATAAATTATAGTTTAGTCTTAATTTATGTACCATCGAAGATCTTTTATCTGTATTTCAAAAATTATTTTAAAATTTTAACTGAATTAGCTAAAGAAAATATTATCAAGTAATTGAAGTAGACACGTCAATACGCAACTAGTTTGAAAAGACTAAATTAAAAAATCCACGAAATAATTTTATGGCCCCATATAATAAAGACGAAAAAACAGACAGCAAAAGCAGACAGAACTGTTAAACCCCGTAAATAAATAATTATGGTAATTCGTCGAGTTGGAAAAAATTTCGTAAATTTTCTGAAATTGCA
>JAABOM020000001.1:25302565-25316335 GCA_011800125.2 Solanum clarkiae
AAGGATCTTTATGATTTAAGATTTGGTATGAACGCCTAATCGGCGTAAGTCACGGCTCCGGGGTGGGGTCGTGACAAGAACAACTGAAAGCTGCTCAAGCAGGCAGCTGCGATCGGAAGCTGCTGCCTTATTTCCTTACATATAAGTAGTAATATATTTCAATATGATTAGATGACACATTCCAAATATCTTTCACAAGCTATATCCCAATATATATATAATAATGAGATAAGTATACAAAACACACCTAAAGTATATCATTTTTTAAAATTTCACACCTAAAGTATTGAAAGATTGAGAAATACACTTAAACTATCACTTATTAGTTTGAGAAACACATCTTTATCTTTTATTTCGCTCTCACTATGGTGTGTGTGCTACCTCTCTCTTTTATTTTTAAAAAATGTCATATCACACTCTACATGCACAAAATATTCCACCTTGGCAAACAATAAATAAATTACAAGTAATACTAGTTAAAATTAAATATTATAATATTATTATTTTAAAAAAAATTATAAAATAAAATATAAATATTTTTCTTACCCCACCCGACTGCGTCCTCTCACATACACCCCTCCGCCCCAAACAAAAATATTTTATAAAAAAAAATAAAAAATAAAAGGGGTGAGGATTGTTGGGGGTGGGTGGACGGTACACGGGGTGAGGGCAATAGAGCAGGTGAAAAAAGTATTTTAAATTATATTTTTAAAAAGTAAAATCTTTTTTAGAAGAATATTTATAATTTAATCTTAGATGTGTTTCTTAAACTTTCAATACTTTAAGTGTGAAACTAAAAAAAATGGTATAGTTTATGTGTATTTTGTATACTATCTCTAATTTTTTTTAAAAAAAAGGTTTGGGTGAAGAGGGGTGTATGTGTAATTTTAAGAAACTAAGAGGAATGTAACTGCAATTTAATCATTTGTGCAAAGTATCATAAATGCTGCAAAGAAATCAAGATTCCCACTCCTGTTGGTAATCATCAAAACTAAAATTTGAAGCAACCAAAAGAACAAGAGTCTTCAATAAAGATCCCAAAAGCTGGTTGCTTGTGCAATTTGGCTCAAGGTGGAGGACCTCTCTACAAATGGCTGACATTGTAGAAGCAGATAATTACGAAGCTATAATCACCAGAATCGAGCACAAGTCCCGCAAGATCGAAAGCTTACTCAAACAGTACATAAATTTCTATCCTTAAAAATCCCATCTTTTGGGGTTCCTTTTTTCATATTTGCACAAAAACAAAACCCCACATCTGTAACTGTTTAATAATGAATACCCATTTGTGATTTTGGTTATTTTTTAGGTATAAACCAGTTGAAGCTCTGAAAACAGCTCTAGAAGGATCACCTCCCAAGACCAAGGATGAAAGATGCAAGGTTATATCTTTTTGCCCATGTCTTTTGTAAAAAGTTTTTTTTTTTTAAAAAAAAAAAAAAGAATATCAGTCTATGATGCTACTTGTGAGTTGATAGTCTTTTTTGTTGTTGTTGTTGTTGTTGTGTGTGTTTTTGGAATCTGCAGTCTGCTAATTGGATAGTGGTGCATAGGGCTATAATGGCTATCAAGGATGTGGATAGTTTGTTCTCTGCATTGGATCCGGAGTACTATGATATTCTCATGAAGTAAGTTCATTTTTGTTCCTAATTGTTCTATGTAATTTGGCCTAGGTAGGATTTGAAATTTATGTTCCCAATCTGCAATCACAGATGTGAATCATGTTCATAGGAAATTGTTACGGTAGTATGCTACGAGTGCTCTTATCGCTCATTCTTCATTATTGCCTATTGGAATATAGAATGTAAATGGCAAGATCACTGGAATTGTGTGTAATCAGTGATTTTATCCAATTGAGGGCCTTGATTTATTTTTGACTGATTGTGATTTGAACAAAGGGACTCCACTTAATCATCATACTTGTTTAGCAACAATCCTCAAAATATTATTGTTGAGCCTCTGGTGCTGTTGTTATGCGCACAGATATGGGACTATGATATAAGGCTTGTAATCCCATCTTTACAAAGATATTTATAAATTAATACTTCTGGTTGAGTTATGAAAATTGATGCAAGGAAGTGGAAACAAAGAAATTTAAATCTGGCAGAGAAGTATCTGGCAATTATCTTTTGAAACTAAACCATCCAAGGGAAATCAAAGATGGTATTATCGAAGTTCCAGAGCTTGTCTTTTCAGGAAAGAGCTGACGACTCTTTGAGCTGATGGTGTTGCAATGCATTAATAGATTCGTGCAGTTACATATATATGTTATTAATTTTAAGATCAAGAAGGAAGTGGAATAAGCAATGTTCTTCTCTATGATTAAATAGACAAAATTTGTTCTATGTAAGTTTACTCATAAGGATCAGTTTAGAGTATTAAACATGCCCAGGTGGAAACAGGCCAGGACGGAATAGCCTAATAAGAAGATCCTTCTGTGTCCAGCTTTAATGTCGGGGTTCAAGTCACCAATGGTAAAAAAATGGAAAAATCCACCCTTTTGAACTCCTAGGTTCAGGAATTTTGGGAGGGGGTTTACCATGCTCAGAAAAGAAAAGAAGTCAAGTAGAATTACTAGAAAAATTGGTTGACAGTCTTTTAAAGCTCTTATATCAAGTATTATGGCCTGAAAATCACATATTTTGAAATTGCACATTCGTATACACTGCACCAAATATCTTATGTTTATTTACTTTAGGTACAATGGATTTGAGATGGGTCATGAAATCTGTTGACAACGAGATACTTTGTTAAGATTTTTGAAGAACTTTAATTGGACATTTTGGTAAATGCCAACAATATGCTTCATTAAATTTGTTTGACACTATGCAAGCATTTTTTGACCTCGGTTTGAGTTTTTAATGTGCAACAGCTATCTTAAACTTGATATTGGTCTTACATCTCCATGAATACAAGATATTACAGCTTTAAAGATATTCTTTTAAAATGAATTCACCATGTTGGTAAGTGAGATTGCCTTTTCATTGATTTTCGACCACCAGCACCCTGGGAACTGGTGTAATACTTGCTAGTTGCTTGATCAGGTGCAAATCTCAGTCCTGGAATCTGAGGCGAGACTACATATTTAAACACTAAAATAAAGGTGAAGGAATCATCTGGCTGGAAGGATCTGAAAGTTCATTGGGAATAACTTGGGTTGGTATGCTTAGCAGGCACTAAGATGGGAGATATTTCAGCTTAAGAACTTTGGTTTAAGTGCCTATTTTCTGGGAACATCTGAAAATAATAACTTGATCAAAGAAGCAAAGTTGGCTCTACTCTTAAATGTGCCAGCATATTTACTACTTTCATACATTAGCTTAAATTTTTGGCCGACGAGATTGAGACTAGAGAAATATGAAGCTTTAACTTGTTACTGGGATGAGTTAGAGAAATTTTGCATGATCTGCAGTTAAGATAGGTTTGGCCTATATGGAGATCATGTTTGGGTTCTTCTTATTGGTTTATATGGGTTAAATGAGTTGAATTAGTATGGAAATCAGGTTTTGGTATTACGATCTTGAACATGAGGTGCTCCGGTTAGTATAGATTTTTCGGTAAATGGAGACACCCTTCCCTGTTGTAGCTTAGAATATTATGGGATAGGTGATAGGTCAGTGCTGCAAAGCGAGGAAGAAATATTGAACGCATAGTCACAGAGATTTAATCTGTATGGCCTCTGTCCCAAATAGTGGCCATTATCGATATTGAGAATTAGAGAGAGACTCTCCCACCCCCAGCTGTCAATTTAAATGGTACGCAAGTAGACCATTTACATACTGCTTGGCACTTAGAAGTCAGTCCGCTAGTTCAAAATTGTCTCTTAGGATAAATGTGGCTGATAAGACCTCATTTTTCTGTCCACTTATCAGAAAGAAAAGGACCTTGTCTTTCGTTTTTGTTTATTGAAACAAATTGACTTATTTTTCTTCTATCAGGATATTGTATAACCTTCTTCCTTTGAAATGCAACTTTCTCTTGATATGTATATCCTGTACTGCTGTAAGAATACAATATTAGGAGATGCATAGACCAAAATGCCTTGATAGTTTTTGGCTTTGTTTTGGTTTTTTAGGGGGTTTAACTTGACCAATTTACTGAATGTGTACAAAAGTTTGAAGTACCACTTATAAACATAGACAGCGCTAAAAATTGTTGAAGGTTGAATTTTCTTATAGTCAGAAATCATTTTCATTGATGTCAACAACAACATACCCAGTGAAATCCCCCAAGTGAAGTCTGGGGAGGGTAGAATGTACGCAGACCTTACCACTGCCTCGTGGAGTTGGAGAGACTATTTCCGAAAAATTCACATACCATGTGGTACTGTAGGCTACTTTTGGTCTTCTTATAAGCTATTAATTTATTATTCAAGAATATATTATTTCTGTAGGCCAAATATATAAATGAAATGAAAGAAGTTGTTCAGATTCCTTAAGCTTTCTCACTACTTTGAAAGAGCTTGTACTTTTTCCATTCCATGAAGTCTTACAAAAGCAAAGTGGCCAGTTTTCCATGTTGTTTTCAACTCTTGTGACGCTTCCTTATCCTCCAACTTGCCATGGCCTTAACACTCTATTATGGTGTAAAAAGTGCACCTCTGTCTATAGTTGTGAAGCCATTCTGCAATGTAACAATAAGTGATCACCATTGTCTATAGAGATAGGATTAGAGGATTCAGATCAACTTTTAGAATTCTTAGGATCCTTATAAGTATATTCTTTTTGTTTTGTTCTGATTTTCTGAAGGTCTCCGACATTGAGGGATGCTGAAGCATACAATATTACCAATTCCAAAGAAAAGGGTGATCACCAGCCTTCTCATACTCCTTATACATGAAACACCAACTTACAACAATCTGCTTCCTCCTTATGTGATTTTCGACAGAAAGAATTGCATCCCTCTCTATGCAGCATCTGAAGGTCACTTTATTTGGTCTTAGTCTATGCATATCTCCTTTCACCTCGTCTTTCTTGTTTGTCTCCCTAGTAAGACCCATGTAATAAACGCTCGCTGAATATGTACTTGCATTTCTTGTTTCTACGCCATTATACTCTCACCACTTTCTATTTAAAATGTAGATTTATGTCAACTTCTATCTTTCTTTGCAGTCCCTTTCTGAATAGGTCTTCTCAAGCTAGTTTTCAAAGATGAACCCTTAGTTCTTCTGTGATGACTTCAGCTACAATTGCCAGATGAACAATCACATAGTCCTTGGATAAGCATGCTTCAAGTTTAATTTAGTTTTCACATCATATGTACAACCAAATTTTTTCCAGCAACAATTCCCAACCATAAGACCAATAAACACTCACCTTTTTCTATACAGCATCACCTTACATGCAAATCTCATTCATTTTCATGGCAAGGCCAATACATGTCTCCTTACCCCTTCGTGTAGGAGGCTATATTTTCTCCCATTCCATCAAATGATATATCTACTCTGTCCTTTCCTTTGATAAAAACTTCAGCAATTTCTAGCTAGCTAATAGATTTCAACAGCTTTCTCTTCTCTCTTTAGACAAGTGTGATATCTTCCACCCACTGAACATTTGTTCTAAATTTTCACTCACCTGTTACAATATATTGACAGTATGCAGTTAATTTAAAAAAACAAATTCCAGAAAGGATTGTTCATGGAACTACTCCAAATCCTTTTCCCATATACATACATACATACATATATATATGTACACTTGAGAATTTATGTTCCCCATCGGCCCGACACAAGTATCAGAGAAACAAGCAACCAACAGGAGTCATGTCTTATAGTAATACACACAGTTTTGAAAATAAGGGAATATGACACAAGTTGGACAGGATCTAATAGTTTTGAAGTAAGTATATTTATATGATATAGGACCTAAATTAGTAAAAGACTGTTGCTCTGATCCTTAAAATTACTACCTGATGCGTGTTGAGTTCCTTCAAAAGTTATACAATTTATGGAGGATCTGACTTGGTGTAAGGACATCTTTGGAGGACCAGACCCTGGTGCGGAGACATCTTTGAGGATCTGAGCAACAGAGATAACACATTGCGAGTATTAAAAAACGATGCAAAAAGAAACATAAAATGAATCCACAATATAAATCTTACTAAAGCATCCAAATTGTACCAAATACCAAGTTAGCAAGATATAGCAAAATACAAAGCTCTGTTTCTTAGCTATATTCAACAAAAAAATGACTTCATCTCTTGGCTAATTGGTACTCAAATGCATCTCCTCAAAACGTCTGTGGTCTACATAGGTTGTTGATATAGTAGTATTTAGTTAATTAAGGTGAGGGACAAAGAAAAGAGATTTCTTACCTGTACAGATGTGGTTGTATGCTGATTAGAATTGATTCTTTAGTTGCAGTACATGCGGTTACACCAATATTCTACCTCTGAAACAGGATGCCAACTTTAAATAATTCACCGCTGATTTGGTTTCCTTAGATTCTGGGCTTAATATTTAGTCCTAAATCTGCTTATATCTTCATTAGTGTAAAGAAGATGAAGGAATTATGCGATGAAGGTGACATTTTCTCGTTGAATGAACTCTTTTTGACAGCTTTCATTTGCTTAATAGACCGTAGCAGCGACCCCAGCAGAACTCATTTTCTGTTTCTGATATTGGACCATCTAAACTCTGCTTCACAAACACTATTAGTTGAAATGAACTCGTTTGATGTAATCATATTTGAGGCACAAAGAAGAAATGTGTGAATGTGAAATTGGTGTGTAATTTACCCGATAGATCAACCTGATTCACAAGTAACGTGGCATATTTCTGAAGTTGGTTTACAATATTCACAGTCGAACCTTCTTAACTAATGTGCAGGTACTTATACAGAGGTTTATCTACTGGTGATCGCCCAACATGTGACCAATGCCTAAGGATCCATGAAAAGCTAACAGAAAAAGCTGGTTTGGGATGCATACTGCGTTGTCTTGCTGACACTGTAAATACTGTGTGACTGATAGCTGTTTATTAAAGCTGAATGAAGACGATACTCTAGCAATTAATTTGTGGGGGTGAGGGGGAGTTTCACTTTGGAAGTGTACCTGTATATTTCATTTTGATTGAACATTGATGTTGAGATTGAGTTTAGCTTATTTTCAAAGGGCTGCTTCCTCTCCTTTAGTCGTCTGTACTCGTCTCGACATATAACATATGAGCTGTACCAAGGGAATTTGAGATTTCCGCCATCGTTTTTGTTTCATATTTCTGTTGTAGTTTATGTCGTTATCATGTTAAAGAAACACATTCCTAGTAGAAACTTTCCCATATTGCTTTTCTTTTTTTCTGAAAGCCATCTTGGTGTTGGCAATGACCCTTACTTTGTAAATCAAAACCCAAAAGATGAATGCATTACTTTACTACTTATTTAAGGGAGCAGCTTCCAATTGTAGCTGTCTGCTTAAGCAATTTTTACTTGTTCTGCCTGCTTTTTCGCTTTTATTATATAGGGCTAATAAAAAATATTTTGTAGATTTTTTAATTTAATTTTTTCAAGGCAGTTGCGTATTAACATGTCTGCTTCAATTACTTCATAATAGTTCTTTAGCTGCTTCAATTATAATTTTATAATAATTTTTAAAATATAGAAAAAAATTATTGATGTTACATAAATCGATACTAAAAAATAATTTATATTGTAGCTCTGGTGAGCCAACAAAAAATAAGTTGTGGGTTTTTAAATTTAATCTTTTTAGAACAGTATTGATCTGTCTGTTTCAACAACTTCATAATATTTCATTAGCTGTTTCAATAATATATAGGAAAAACCTATCGATCGCACATAAATAGAGACTAAAAGATAATTTATATTGCAGTTTACGATGAGTCAACAAAAAATAATTTATGGGCTTTTTAATTTAATCTTTTCAAAGCAGCTATGTATTGACGTGTCTGCTTCAACGACTTCATAATATTTATTTAGCTGCTTCAATTATAATTTTACAATACCTTCAAAAATATATAGGAAAAATCTATCGATGTTCCAAATCAAGACTAAAAAAAAAATTACAGCACGGGCCTTCGCCACTAGTCCAGGAAGGAAAAATAAAACTTAAAACCTCCTTTAAAATATTGATAGATATGTATGTGCCCGTATCTTTATAATTTGGGATTCTACTTGTGATACCATTTGGTTCTATTTATCATGGAGCTAGTTTTTACGAGTAAGGGGTGTCAAATTGATGGGTTGGGTTGAAATTGAGAAGTTAAAATGGGTTGAAATAGAAATTGGGTGGGGTTATTATCCGTTCAAATTTACTTCGGGTTAAAATTCAACTTGGGTCATGACCCGCTCAATCTCAGTAATTTTAACATGTTATTATTTACTTTTTGTAATCACAATTTGAATTTCAACTCAAGAAAATAAAATAAAAAGTTATAAATAATAGAAAATATAAAATAGATAGAAAAGATGCATTGCATCAATGCAAGTAAAGAGCATTAGAATGGGTTGAAATTGGAGATTAAATTGGATTCAATTGAAGATTCTTTTAAAATGGGTTAAGGCTTGATCGGGTTGAAATTGAGCCCAATTCAAATTATCTTGAGCCCAACCCATAAAATTTTGGACGAGTTAATGGGTGAACTATATTTGATCTTATTTTGACACCCTTATAACAAGTATGTTAACGAGTATATACGCAACTTTATGATAGTGAAAAAATCTAATGAAGATATCATAGACCTGAGGGTGGGGCCAAAACAATAAAAAATAATCATTCAAATCTTGATAGAGACGAAAAAACTAAGTAATTTCTTTATATTTGCCTATCAATGAGAGTGAAAATAATAGTGATAAAAATTTCAATCTCGATTTATACAGAAAAGAAGCTGAGTAAAATCATCACATTCCCCTTAATCAAATATCACAATTATTACGTATCCTTTTTGTTTTAATTTATTTATTTTAATATTTTTTACAATTATTTAATTCTAATTTTTTACAAGACATAAATATTTTAGTATATTTAACATAACTATACGATTCAAAAGTTTTTCATTAAATCAAAATTAGACGAAGAGAGAGTAAAATAAATAAACGTACATTGGCGGTTGGTTTTGTGACCCTGATAGGGAATCCTAGCTAGTCAAATAGTTTTAGGTGCAAAAGTGGATAACAATGATGACCACAAGTGCCCAAGAGAAGGCCATGATTCTTCATGCAAAAAGTATGGATATACTATACAAAAATAGTTAGTGAACACAATTATGTCTTCCCATTTAACCAGTTTCCTACACAAATGAAATAAACAAATTGTTCCTCTCAATTCCAACACATCACATCCTACTTTTGGAACATCAATCATTCACCAACTAAAACAACTCAGATTCTCTTGTAATCATCTCATTCATCTTCTTACTCTATAAACACTTCCCTACCCCATGTTGGACCACTTTTCACTACCCTTTCTCTATCACTTTGGACAAGAGTAAAATTACATCCATGCCCATTCCCCCACCTCAGAGTGTTTTAGGGGCGAGTATCGCAGCCCATGATTTGTTGACTTGGTGGTGTGAACGAGAGGCACTGGCTCCGGTGACTGAAGAAGAGACAGCTGAGGATGAAGACGATGAGACAGCAACGCGCTCACACTGAGGGCACATGGTGAGGGTGGTAGGAGGGCTCATGTTCATGTACAGTTGTGGAGAGAGCTTCAATGCTCTGAGCTCACTCACTTCTTTCTGCAAACGTCTGTTTTCCTCCGTCAGGGTTTCGCAGCAACGCTTCAAGTATTCACAATCAACCTCTGTTTGCTTCAACTTGGTCCTAAGACAATGTCAATGAGTTCAAAATTCAAAACTTATTCAAAAGTATAATATAATCTAGTGCTATTTAAACATATCAAGTTTAAATACTGAAATTACCTCTAAACAAAGAGGCATAAACTTTTAAAAAGAAAAAAATTGGGGGTAGGAGATTACGAGGTGGGGAATCGAACCCTCACCAACAACGTGAGAGTTCCTCTAGACATAAACATTGTTTAATTTCGACCATCCATTTTAAAAGCATCATATTAGCAATATTTATTATAATTCTCTCCTTGATTACTTCACTAATTCTCAAATTTTGATACTAATTCTCTCCTAAAAACTCACCTATAAGGACTAATTCTATCTTTGAATTTGATTTTGTGTTTTATTTATTGTATTTTTCTATGTACTTATTTTAACCTTATGTTAATTGTCACTAAAGATTACGTTGATCCCTCCATCCTTATCTAGAGATTTTGACTTTGCCTCGAGCCCTAAAAGCAAAGTCGCCATTGACCCCAAACTGATTTCTTTCCTTTGATGTGAATCTAAATTAGTCAAGATTCAAAGAACATTTTTTTTTTCAAAATTGTGAAACTTAATAGTAGTAAAATTTAAGTGCCAATACCCAATAGTATAGTTTGCTATTATTACAAGACAATATTTATGTTGTTTGACCAAAGCAAAATGGAATAAATCTTTTTTAATTGCAAAGCAGAATGGATTATTAGACAATTTTTTAATTCTAAAGTTACAAGTATAATCCATGCACACGTGTATCACCGGACAGGACATTATTTTTTAATTATTATATCATAATATAAATTTATAGTTGCAAACACTTACACGTGTGTCCGCAGTAACGTCTGAAGATTCATGCTACAAACGTGAAATATTATTCAATGCCAAAAATGTCCTTGAATATGTACATAAATAACGTACCTCGCCCTCCTGTTCTGAAACCACACCTCCACTTGTCTTGGCCTGAGATTCAGCTGTTTTGCCAGAGCCAATTTTTGCTTCTGAAAAATAAAAAGCAAATTAATACTCCTACAATTTTATTAACAAATAAATAAAATTCACTAATCAATAAAGAATGTAGTGAAATGGATGAAACCGCTCCTTTTTTTATCAAAGATTTAAAGAATGTAGTGAAATGGATGAAGCCGCTCCTTTTTTTACCAAAAATTTTGAATTTGAGTCTGAAAATAAAATGATAAGGAGTGCTTGCCTCCAAAATGGGCCTATATAACACGAATCTCGATATAATCAAGATCCAATACAGAGCTCCAACACCAGATAGAAAATCAAAAAAAATCATCAAAACCATTTTTTTTCATATATTCACATTTTTCATG
This sequence comes from Solanum clarkiae, assembly GCA_011800125.2. Classification (NCBI taxonomy): domain Eukaryota; kingdom Viridiplantae; phylum Streptophyta; class Magnoliopsida; order Solanales; family Solanaceae; genus Solanum; species Solanum clarkiae. Next base: position 25,313,681 of record JAABOM020000001.1, read on the forward strand.
GTCAAACAAATACCCCTCAAAATCCAAAAATCACAACTTCAAAATTTGCATTTTATAAAAATAAAATTCTTTGAGAAATTGCATTTTTGTTAAAAAAAGAGAAAAATTGGGTGAAAAGTAAAAAAAAAAATCACAATAGAATTTACAACCATCACTAATATTAAATACGATTAAACAAAACGTTATCCTTCAATCAATATTTATTTTAGAAAAAAAATAAAAAGCAATTACCCTGTTTTCCAAAATTACCCTTGACCCACAAAGTTATTTACAAAAACTACCACTCACCGGATTAAGAGTGCTATGCTCCTTGAATGTCTCTTCAAGAACGGCAGCTTGCTCCTTTGAGAGGCGGAGTTTCTTCCTTGCCGCCGCATCTCCGCCGTCATCCTCCAGCGAGCTGGTGGCTCTCTCCCCTTCGTTCTCTTCTCTTTCATGACTCCTCTTCCCACTCACGCTCGAAACAGTGCTGTTAGGTGATGAAACCATTATCACTTGATATTCTTCTTCTTCTTCGTCTTCATTATCACACTCTAAAATCATCCTTGCTGGCTCATTCATATCTATATCCCCTCTTACCCTTTCTCCTTCCTCATCTTTTCTCCCTGAAAAAAAGAAAAATTGGGTGTTTTTATTTGGACCATAATTTTAAATCAATGAAATTAAAACAGAGCATGCATTCATCAATGGCAGAGCCAAGATTTTCACCAAGAAGATTCAAGTAAATCTAATAGCCTTACTTGGCTCTGCCCCTGGAATCCAAGACCAAAACAAATGAAGAAACAACAGAGCAAAAAGATTGAATCTTTATAACTTTTACCTGAAGAAATTTGATGATGGTTCATGAAAGGCAAGAGACTCAAAGTGAAGTCATTCTTGAGAGTCTTTTGAGGGGAACTCATGATTCCTAAGCTGAGACTCAAACCTAAACCATCTTCTTTTTCACCACTCATCTTTTTTCTCTGCTTTTTTTCCCTCTCTGAAGAACCAAACAAGTTTACTTTTTTCTTTCCCTTTTGGAATCCAAAAGAAAGGAAATGGGGTTTTTCTTTCTCTGGGGTGGGGAGTGGGGGACAGAACGAAGAGAAATGGAGTGTTCCCTTTTGTAGCAGAAGAGTTGCAGCTTTTTTTTCTTTTGGCTAGTGCAATACAGTTTGTAGGATGGGTCAGAAAGATTCAGAACCTATCAATATATATACAAACAACAACAACATTATCCCGATGCCTCAGAAAATTCTTCATTGTGGAATAAGGAAGATAAATATACGCAGTCTAACCTCTATGTTTAAAAATATAGCGCGACTATTTCCTGATGACCCATGATAAGTATCAAAAATTGCATTGACTTGACTAATTGCTACTTCACAATAATTGAAAAAGTACAGATAATTTAAAAAGTTATTTTGTTTTATTCCATCATACTCTAAAGTCAAAAAATAATAAATTTTTAACTCCATCCAAAATATATATATATACACATACACATATTTAAAATTAATAGGCAAAAAAATATACCAAGTGAATATATTGTTGGAATGTTAATTTAAAGAGACTAATAAAGATGATAAGTTTTGGATGAAATCATCTCTATTAAAAAGAAAAAGAAAATTCACACCCATCATTCATATTTATTTGTCCATTAATATTTTTTAATTTAAAAAATTATAATAAAATTACAACAATTTATTATTTTGTCATGATTTCATTTTTACTCTCCCGTTCAATTTTACTTGACCCCTATACACTTTATGAAATCCAGAGACAATTTTACACTTGATTTCTAATTTATTCTTAGCATTAATTATAGTCATTTTCCAATTACATTTTTTAAGATATTATATTTATTATATTCAAAGGGTAATTTGGTAAAATTACTCCATCATTTATTATTTCTTAATCATTATGTCAAGTCAATAGGGATCAACTAAAGTTGGACAGACAACAACAACAACATACCCAGTGATATTCCATAAGTGGGATCTGAGAAGGGTAAATTGTACACAGACCTTCATAGAAGTAGAGAGGTTGTTTCCTAATATTATTTATTTTTTATTATATAATAATTGATAATTAATAAAAATAATATACTCTCTCAGTTCCAGTTTATGTGACACTCTTTTTTTATCTGTCTAAAAAAATATCATTTTACTCTAATAGAAACAATTTAACTTTAAATTTTTTTTATTCTTAATTAAATAATTTTCAGTCACATAAATATCTAAAAATAATTTTAGAACATAAATTTTAGAAATATATTTTCTTTAGACACCAAGTTAAATCAAGTGAAAAAAAGTGTCACATAAAATAAGATGAAAAAGTAATATTTACGTATCATTTTTTTAAACGAATAAAAAAATAATAAAATTTTACTATAATAAAATTTTAAATACTGAGTGAAGATTTGGTGCGAGAATATATGTGAAAATGAGAAGTTGAATATAATGATGACTTATGTCAGTGTATATTGGCGCCATGATGATGATGGAGATTGGCTTTGATTAGGCTTGGCTTTTTCTATGGTTCTTTCTTCTACCCTCAATGTTTTTCTGTCTATTCATATTTGGCATTTTTAACCCTGAAAAATGGGGATATGCAAAAATCAAATCAATCAATATATTAAATTGATAAAAATATTATTAATTTATTATTGTTGAG
>JAABOM020000001.1:25323560-25343638 GCA_011800125.2 Solanum clarkiae
GTCTGGGGAGGGTAGATTGTACGCAGACCTTACCGCTACCTCATAGAGATAGAGAGGCTGTTTCCTAAAACCCTCAGTTCAGTTAATTATTATCATTTTCCTATTACATTTTTTACGACATTGTATTTATTATATTTAAAGGATGATTTGATAGAATTGATCATATCATTTTGCAACTCTCTCTGTTCACTTTTATTTGTCACTGTTTGTCTTTTCGAGGTTTACTTGATTAAACTTTAAAGCTAAATTTAATATTTGAAATCTAAATTTTAAATGGTTGAAAAATATACGAAAAATATTATAAGTTGCAATACTTCTCATGTTAAGATGATGAAAAATGCATCTTAAAATATTGGTCAAAGTTCATATAGTTTAACCTCGATTAGTGAAATAGTGACAAGTAAAAGTAAACAAAGAGAGTATTTTTTAATCTATGTGTCATGTCAATAAGGAACAATTAAAAATGAATGAAAGAAGTATCAGTTATTCTAATAAGGTTGTTTTAGTTAAATTGTACCCTTTATTAATTTTTTTCCTTAAGAATTATGCCAAAATTTATCCTGCCAATTAAAATAAAACGGAGGGATCATTATTCTTTAGACTTCATTGTGCTTGTAAGTTTTTTTTTTTTTTTTTTCCTATCACATAGTAGTAGAAAATAAAGGTGGAGTGAGGTAGAACCCCTCATTTTTTTCATGACCATTTGACTTCCAAACCAAAAAAATAAAGCAATAAAAAGGGGGAAAAAGTTTTAAAAAACTTTGGGCTAAAAAAGTTTGAGCCAAGCAAATTGGAAGAATCCAAAGCAAGAAAGAGACGTAAGTTGGAAAAAGAAAAAGTTTTAAAAAGATTTTGAAAAGACAAGAAAGAAGAGGAAAGTATCACGTGTTAGTTCACGTGATGAGGCATAGGGGTGCTTGGCCACGTGGCATGACATGAGTGGGACCCAGCACTCGTGCGTGTCACATTGCCTCATCGAGATCCGACACGCACATCTGGACAATCATTGGATGCTCTCTCCTCATTATCTCAACTGACATACACGCGCTTCTTAAGAGCAGTTTGGTGAGAAGCATAACGGAGTAATAATTTTATGATAAGATGTAAGATTATTTTTTTTGTGATTGTTTGGAGCTATTAGTTAGGCATGAAATTATTTATATTTTAATAATGAAACAAGTTATTTCATATATATACAGGAATAATTTATTTTGAAATAGTTAATCCTAAGATAACTTATCCACAATCAAATAATCCTTTTCTAGAATCGTTGCATTAACATAATAATTTATTGATTATTAATTGTTATTAATTCAATTATCAATTTAATAAAAAATTGATTCAACTTTAATTTGATCCGCTCTACTAGATAAAATTTATATTTATATTGAAAATTTCATTAGATATAGAATAATTATAAGTTAAATACTCATAAACAAATGTGTGTTGATATACTGATAGTACCGTCTGTATTTTTTAGGAAAAACACTCATAAATATTCCTTTTTCACCTTTGGGTCTATAATATCCCTAAGGTTTATTTTTGGGTTTTAATATACTCTTCAACTTAATAGAAAATATATATCTCAATTTTAATTCTTTAAAAGTCACGTGGCATTTTCTAATTTGTCTTACATATTCATAATATTTCAAACTCATATATAAAATTTAGGGGCATTTTCATAAATAATCTAGGCTTGAAACTTAATATGATCAAATAACTAAATTTCAATTGTCAAATAACTATATTTTACATAATTATGCAATATACCCTCGACTATGTGACCTGGAGAGGAGGAGAGAGACTAGCGAGATCGAGAGATGGAGGAGAGAAACAAATTGCATATGTATTTCTATTAAATAATTATATATGTGTAATTAATATATACATATATCTGTATAACTGCCAAGCGAGATTGGAAAAGGGAGGATAGAGGCGAGCAAGATCGAGAGAGAGAGGAGAGAGGCGAATTGCATATGTATATTTGTTGAATTGACTATGTATATCTGCCAAAATAATTGTATATACGTAGTTGGTGTACATTTGTAATTGTATATTTGCAAGAAATTGCAGAGAGGAAGAAGAGAGGCGAGAGATAGGAAGAGAGGGGAGAGAAAATAGCAACAAATTCAAACTATAGCTATAAATTATAATTTTTTCAAACTATAATTATATAATATAAATATATATAATTATATTATTTTTTCAAAAATTTATGAGCCTTTTCCTATAAATTGAGAATATTTACAAGTTTTTTCCCTAGTTTTTAATTTGAGATGAGTAGGAATCTACGATCCCATCTTGTGGGTGATGGTTACTGATGGTAATCGATAGAGGGTATATCTAATAAATAATTTTATGTAATCATTTCTTTCATTGGAGACTGATACATTAAATAATGTGTCAATCAAATGTGATATTGATCAAATTAAGAAGCTCATGTGAATTTTGAATTTATCCTTGAGGTAGTTTGATGTCAATGATAACATCACATAATAAATTATAACCGCAGAATATGAATTTAAAATTATTAATTAAAAATAACTTTTTTTACTAAAATAGATACATGGACAAAAACTTCCTATATTATATAAGATTATTTTTTTATGTGCATATGCTAGCAATCATGTGGTTTGTCGGACCATGGAGGGTTCCTATCAAATCATTTGGGATGAAGCATCAAATCATTGCTTTCCATATATCTTGAAAATAACTTCACAAGATACAACTTGAATTCCCTTATTGGCTATATATCCATGTGATGGAGGTCCCTCTCACTAGCTATTTCATATTTGCTCATTTTTAAATGACATTTTTAACCACATCTATAGATATGTTCGAGCTGTAAATTAAATTTATCATGCTTAAAAACGAAATTCACTCATGAAAAGTCGATTCGTAATTATTCTAAGCATTTCTTCACGTTAATAAATATAATACTTCATTTCAAGAAGAAATTCTATTTAAAAGTTAGTTTTGCTTTTAGACTTTTTAACATAATTTCAAAATTCTTTAATATATCGAGTGACTTTTTTAAATGAATGGACATTGATTAAACCCAATGATAGTTTTACGATCAATTGTTCAATGAATATGTCGTATGCCGCCCACACTAGTTTTATTGAAGATATAAAAGGTTGGTGAGGAGTCGCGAGATAACAAAGGTACAAAATAAAAAATAACATGAAATATATATATATATATATATATCAGTATATCTAATATGTACGATATATTATAATTTAACTATAAATCGAAAAACTTCGAGTAAGGTGATTAGTCATCCAATTACTTTTCGATACTTAAGGTATTCCGAAGTTGAATATAAATTTTTTTTCTTAACAATGACCAATATATTTGTGTAAGATCATTTTATTATATTGGGGAACATAAGTGCTTTATTTTGAAATATATGAAGTGTATACATAAGTCATAAATAATGGGAGAAAAAGGATAAAAATGGTCCCTTATGTTCATTCTGGATATATCACATCAGAAATATATTTCTGCTATTTTTATTTATTTTTAGAGTTTGATGCAACTTTTTAAGATATAATTTTAATAATTTTTTTAGCGTCTAATGCATTTTTTATGTTGATAATTTTTTAATTTGATGAAAATTTATTAGTATTTACGGTTGAATATTTTTTATTCATGTTATTTTTGTCAAATTCAAATAATTGTGTTGGCATCTAAGTAGATAGTCCGACATTACACGTGAGGTCTGTAACTGGTCGTACGTGTGCAGGGCAATTAATAAATTTTTAACTTTATTTTTTGGTTTTTAAAATTAAAACATTACTGTATAAACAGAAGAACCTTAATTAACGAGGTACAGACATGCAATGACCTCTCAATTTATGTGGTACTGTTAAAATTTTAAAAGTAAAATTTTTAAGTCTTATGGCACTAGAATATTTTCGTATATCTCTCGACTTTAGATGACGCATGGATACAAGTTATGCGTTGAAATGCTACACAAAATAATGATTGTAAAGTCATTCAATTTCGTAAAGGAATTTGATGAAAGTAATTATAATCTATATCAATTTTCTTACTATCACAAATTTTAACTTTTCTACTGTATAACTGTGAGGAGTGCCTACATCATAGTTTAATAGTTTTCAAATATGATGAACTGTTTGTATAGAAATTAAAAAATGTGATGCCACTATCTTCATCAATTCTTTTATAAAATTTTCAACAATATTTTTTAATCAACATTTCATATATTACAGTACGTATAAAATTGCTCAACATTTTGTCACTTCGTAATGGCTGTGATAAAGTAACATTAAGTTTTTTTCTTTTTTTAATTATTGCACTTTTTTGTGAAAAAATTAAATATTTATATTATTTTATTATTTATTTATTAAAGTGAAAATACATGATAGTCAAATAAATATGGACATCTATATCTCTGTATAAACTATATATACAATATTGATACATGATTATGCGCCATTTATATAATATTAATACATTGCATACCTATTTATATAATATTGATACACATTTATATATAATTTATGCAATATTGGTACACCCTTACATACTATTTACATAGTATTGATACATGTTAATATACAATTTATACAATATTGATATATTACATAATTATTTATACAATATTGATACAAATTTATACAATATCGATATAATTTTATACATGCACACCACATAAGTATTTATACAATATCAATATATTATACATACACAATAAAAATTATTGGAAAAGTTTTGAAAAAACATTTTTTATCTTAAAAAAATGCAGTAAAAAAGAAAGAAAAGGAAGGAAAAAAAATGCCTTTGGGCTAATAATGAGCTCGAGTTTAATACCCGACCAAATCACGGATTTGGAGCAAGCAGGGCTGAGTCGGGTTAAAATATGGATCGAGTAAAAGGAAAAAAGGGCAACCCGCTTATTATTAGGATTCTGAAACCCTCCTCTTTTTTTCCTCCATGAAAAAATTTGGTGGCTGAGTTCCATATCCTTCTGGTAATGATCACTACACTCTACTTCTCCTTAACTGGTTAAATAAAACCCTAGTAGATCTTCTCCATTCAATTTGAATGCTAAATTAGCAACTTGTTTCTTCAATGCTGAAAAAAAAGGCCTGAACTGCAATACATGTATACCTGATTCTGACTGTTTTTTTTTCTCTGTGATTTACGGCTTAGAAACTTAAAGCTTTATGTTATTTTGTTTCTAAGGTCTCCAATGTTTGATAAAATGTCTAAAGTTCTAACTTTTGGTCTATTAAGGTTGTGAATTGATAGAGAGTGGACTGTATATGGTGAGCACTCCACTTATCAATGTGCTATCAGCTTATCCCTTTGAAACTCAAAAGACCCATAGACATCTCAAGGCCTTTTAGAGTGTGTCTAGCGATTTCCTGCTCGACGTTTTAAATACTTTCTGAAAATATAGGCTTCATGTTTTTCTCTTATCGCACTTTTAATAATTCGATTGATAAATGATGAATTGTTTTTTGTTTCTTCAGATTTAGGAGGCAGGAAAATGGGCACGTCTTCAAAGAGATCAAAGAAAGTCGAGGAGAGTGAAAGCAACTCTGAATTTGAGAATGATGAATTATTAAATGAGATGTCAGATGATGTTAGTTGAGATTACTCTTGAAAAATCACTCTTATGTATTTATCTGGTTCTGTCCTTGAGCTTTTTCGTTTCAAATGTTTTACATATGATATGTGTTCTCTTATATGCTTAGGCTGAGAACTTTGATGACAGCAGCGATGACAATAATGACTATACTGAAAATGATGATGATGTCGACCATTACAACAATGAAGATGAAAGTGGAGAACAAGAGGAAGAGGAAGATGAGGCAGGAGATCAAGATGAAGAAGAGCGAGAGAAACTGACCGAGGAACACAAAATTGCTGAAATGGAAGAACTTGAGAAAGAATATATGGAGCTTAAGCAGAAGGAACAGTAAGTTTCTTTATCTACAACATAGCTTAGTTATATGAAGTGTCTGTATTCGAAGCAATTCATTTCGTATCTGCATTTTTTAGAATTATTGTTTTTATTTTGAACCTATCAACTAATAACTACATATTTGCTCTTCTGTCTCATTGGGGACACAAAGGCTTCTGAGCTAAAAGTGATTCATATCGCAATTTCTAAGATCACTTGTTTAATAATGGATTTAATCCATCAAAGATACATCTTAGCTAATTTTAAAAGAACTTATATCATAATTGTATCAAAGTTTTTCCACAATTTGATGTGTCTTTCCACTATTAATTAGCTTGCATCATATTTTTATCAAGCTTCAGCCCGGTTTTCCTTATTCAGTTTGGTTCAAGTCTTGATGATCGTATAGTAAGTCTAAAAGATAAATAGTGTCAGCAGTAAAACAAGTAGGAAGTTCTTGCTATCAAAGCTGTGGTACTCTTGCCAACTATTGGTAGACATTTGATTTTGTTGGTTATTATGTGTACAGAGACCTTTTGAAGAATCTGACGCAACATAAGGATGAGGATCTTCTCAAAGGTCAAGCAATTAAGAACCAGAAGGTATGGTGTACCAAATGGTACAGACGATAATCTATAGTTTTATCTTCTTTCAATCATTTTTTTTTGCTATGTGCATTCTTCCTGTTGCCTCAATTAAAAGAAATCGTGGTTACAGGGAACATAAATGACTGTCATGTGATTGCAAGTGATTTGTTTCTATGTATGTTTGCCATTGATATCTTTGTTCTATATCCAATCTATGCTATATGATTGAGTCGCATATAGACTATACTTCTTGGCTTGCCAATGGCTGAAATTTTAGCCATAGTGCCAATATCATTGTCATGATTGCTCTTTTCAAGTAATATGATCAATGATTGACTAGTAATTGAACCTAGTATAATATATGATTAATGACTTACTATCTCCTTCTTGCATTATCCAAGATTGTCTTACTTACAAAATTATGTTGTTAACTTATTCCTTTTTTTCTCTCTTTTAATTTCCCAAAGGCTCTCTGGGACAAGACACTTGAGCTAAGATTCTTGCTGCAAAAGCCTTTCTCAAACTCAAATAGACTTCCACAGGTTCACTGGGTTACCATTTTGTTTCAGAACCAGCGCTAAATTCAAGATATTGACAAATTGAACTTGAATGCATGTTCACTCCCTGCAGGAACCAATTAGGTCATCCTTTTGTGATTCGGACGACACAGTTAAAGATGCATATTCGGATCTCCTTGACTCGTCCAGAAAAACCTTGGATTCTATACTGGAATTGCAAGAGGTACAGTGAGAGCAGTTACTTCATAGTCAATTTTCTTTTGGAGTATGAAAAGATTAGTATGCTTTTGTTTTGCTGGAAGCCTGATCGTTGCTCCTCCCTCCGCTGTACCATATGTGATGGATTTTGCCACTTTGATGTGCCAATATATCCTAAGTACTTCACTGAATAATCATATTGTAAGCGCTTCAATAAACAGTGAAACCATGATCCTTTAGCAGTATTCTCTTGACAAATAATCTACAAACTTTAAAATTGTTGTGTTGTAATAAAATTTTAAAGCTTATTGGTCGACAAAGGCAACTGATTTCTTGATTGTTGTGCATAGTGAATATAAGTCTCGTGAAGTAGGGTGAAGGGAGTGCTATCTTGTGTTCAGGTTAATACAGTTCTGCTTTGCTTATGTAACCTGTTATTCAAAAACATTTTGCCATTTGGCAGGTACTACTGGAGAAGAATCAATCAATTACTCAATCAATGGACGGTATGACATATAGATTTGATTTTTCAGATACTTAAAGAGCTGCATCCATACGCAAAATTTGAGTGTTTTCTGAGTTTTTTGAAAATCTGAATTTACTTGTTGAAATAATCTTTTATAATAGTAGTAGTAAAATATTACTAAAATTAGGATGCAACAAGATGCTCTTTATCAAAATCTGATCCTTAATTCAAGGTATTGAGTTTTTGACTACTGGAGACAACTTGGGGACTTGCTTAAAAACTCTACATTAGGTTATGTAGGGTCACAAATTTGCTAGATTTTCACACCTGCGAAAGAAACCAATTTGCTTGTGTGTTGCAGCTCTAAGCAGTGGTTTGTAAGTAAAGTTCTATAAGCCCCTGTTTTCTGTGATCAACTGAAACTGTGGAAATTCTCTCATATGCCACCATATTTAGTAATGTTGCCAAACTGGAAAACTAAGTCCCCGACTCTTTTTTGAGAATGTAAAATAAAAAAGTTCGTGACTTTTTGCATATTTTTCATATTTAAGGGCCTAATGATCATCAACTTTCCTCATAGCTCAAAGACAATATACACATCTTTTGGGATTAGCATATTCACTGGTTGATTTTTCTGTAGTTTTCTTTCCTGCAGTCAATTCTGGTCAAAGGTCGAAGCTTTTGGAAGATTCTGTAAAGTCAGGTGAAGTTGATGATGATTGGCGGAAGATTTCTCAAATGCATTCAAGGTAGAATGTTTAACTTAGGCTTACTGTGACATTCCTTGTTTATAGCTTCAATATCTTTTATTGCTTTAGATCACAATCTCTATTTGTTGGCTACAAGATATACATATTTTATATGACAAATCTGGATGAACTTCCAACCTTATAAACTGTTAACACCAGGAAGAAGAGTGTCATCTAGGAGGAAATCAGCCAACATAGCCGGTAGATGTTTATCAGGGATCCACTTATCAACAAAAGGAAAAAGAAAGTTCAGGTGCCACAACTATGGTTGCCTAGACATTTAAGGGGATTGGCATGTATTATTCTGGAAGTTAAAAAGCCTGAACACTTCCTCAGCAGAACATAAGTTCTCCGTTCTGGGCTCAAATACTACCAAATTTACTGAAGTGATTTAGGGGAAGGGGAGGGTGAGGGGTAGGGGTAGGGCGTACTGAGAGCGATGATCTTTTAAAGGAAATAGCAGACGCGATGGCGAAGTTTGTTTCTTAGCATTTCATTGCTAACACTAGTATAGCCTAAGCTGGATCACATAATTGGCAGAATGTGAATAGACAATACCTGATCCCTAGTTATTTTTCGTCGTCAAACTTAAAATACAGGTACAAATTCAATTGCATGAACCCAGATTTGATATAATAGTTCATGTGAGCGAAATGTTTGCATGCAAAGTGCATTTTGTTTTACTCTAATCAAAATGAGCAAGAGATTGTTGCTGGAAGAAGCTAGTGCCTAAGTGGGAGAGGTAACAGAATTTGGCGGATGGTATCTTCACTTTGTTCTAGTCATCTTCCTTGCAGATTTTCAAGTTTCCACTGCCTATGGGAAAGGGAAAACCAGTTTTTTCTTCATTTATCTTGTTTATCTCTTTCCAGATCCTATGTGTCTACTCCATGCATGGCTTTGTCTATCTGTATGACATGTCTGAATATGCAGTTCCCCAAGTGCAGGATGAGACTTGTGACGCGGTTATCTTAAACCTTAAGAGAAACATAAGTTATGTTATTCTTGTTCTTTTCTACTATTCCCAAGTATGTTACTATGTATGCCTTTACTCCAGTATGTCACTGTCTGTCTGACATGTCTAGTTCTAGAGAGCTAAGAGCAAAATAAGAACAATGTGTATGTAAGTTCCTGTCCAACCTTATATTCCCTTAGTCACATTTTATATGACAATATATGAAGAGTATAAGATATCAATTTGACTTGGTAATAGGTTAGTCATTGTGCAGAGCATATCAAGCAATGGTTTATAAGTTAGCTAGCAGAAAAAAATATCATACCACACTTTAAAACTTGCAATTCTTGAAGGTTTTGAAAGCCATATAGAAATGAATTTGGTGTCAGCTATCGTCAGACCTGCCAAAATTGAAAGACTCATAGATACACATTGCAATAGAGCAAGTATAAGTTATCATTTGAATTAATGAGAGCTAATTAAGATACCAATCTGCTTTTACAATGTGACTTTTTTTAAGCTTATACCATTTGTTTGTTGAGCTAAATTCAACTGGAAATCAAATGAAAAAGGAGGGGAAGAATCTTGATCGCAACATCATCAAGATTTTTAATCCATGTTAGTATTGTTAATATAAGTCTAAACTGGAGTGTGCGAGAACTTGGATGCATAAGTCATGGAAAGTTGATTAACTTTTCAATTGCTTTTCTTCTAGCTATATAATTACATTCTCCTAAGCAGTAGGTTAGATCTTGCTTCCCCGGTGAAGAATTAGGTTCTGCATCCCATTATTAGTGTTTATCTGGAGTCAGATTTTATGTACATCTGTAATAATTAGGAACAAAATCTGCATACCTATGAGTATGTGTGTTACTCTAAAAATTAGGTTTGAGAATAGTTAATACTCTGCCCTTTTTTCAGCATTGCATTCTTATTGACAAGTTGTTTTGCCAGTTGTCCCATAGCTAAATAGATTGGTCTGTTATTGACAATTCTTGTGTCACAGGATGGCTGCTTTTAGGGACAAATCAATAGATAAATGGCAGAGAAAGACCCAAGTGACCTCTGGTGCTGCCGCGATCAAAGGCAAATTACAAGCATTTAATCAGGTTTGTCTCTGGGACTTAAAAGAGGCTACATACAGCAACGATCACAATGGCTAGGTTAATTTTCTGATATTGTCCAGGATATCAGTCAACAAGTAGCCGGTTATATGAGGGATCCTAGCAAAATGATAAAAGGAATGCAACAAAGTAGATCGGCAGTTGCATTATTTGGAACTGTAAGTCTTAACTTCATGAGTTGATTTGAGGAAGGCTATATTTCTTAATGTGTATGACAATTTTTTCCCCTATTTTCCTTGGTTTTGATTTATATGCCTGATTCTATGCAGGTTCCAGATGCTGCTGGCAATGGAGAGGTATCAATGTGTTATTTATGCATTTTGTCAATTTTTGCCTGAATAGTGTTTGCTGTTGAAGTCTAATTTATATAGGAGTGGATCAGCGAATCTCCTTGTTGAGTGTGTTGCTTAGATGAATATAGGCATGCTACTATCTTTGTCAGGTTTATGCAATTGGTGTAAGAGTGGAAATGTTATTCTCCATGTAATGCATTAGTTTTTGCATGAGAATGCTCTTGCATCTATTTTTTTTCTTTAGAAAGAAAAGCACATCTCATTATCCTTTAACTTGGATCAGGGAACAACCATGGATGGCAATCCGGAACTTTTGGATGACTCTGAATTCTATCAGCAATTGCTGAAGGAGTTCTTTGAGGCAGTGGATCCCTCATCATCTGGTAGGATGTTCACCCCCTTGTACCCTCTTCAAAATGAGCTGGTTATTTATCAGAAGTACCACCTTCCGCTATGGTGATTTATGTTGTTAGGAAAATGTGGTTATCCTCACCTTTATGTGTATACCTGCAACATCATGTTCAATGTTTTATCATCTTTCTCCTATGATTTTGACCGTCATATACCAGCTATTCGCACTGTTCAAATATGATATGTTTTTTAGGTTACTACGTTGCATCAGGAATGTTGCCTGCTTATTTTGCATGAATTGTGTAACTATTATTTTCAGAAAAATCTCTGCTTTTACTTGAATGCCAAATTGTATTCTTCATGGCATGTATGCAGCGCAGCATGAATAAGTTCCTAAAAATGTATTCATATGATTATAGTTCTTGTGTTTGGCTGATGATGAACCTAAAACTAACCAATTGTTTATCAACTGCAGAGACGGCATTCTATGCGTTGAAGAGACTGCAAACAAAGAAACGGAAAATTGTTGATCGTCGTGCTTCAAAGAGTCGTAAAATTCGGTAATTGATTAATGATTATATTGTGCTAGGTTGCATTTTGATTCTCAGGATTATAAAAGTTGTTTTTGGTTCTTGCAGGTACAATATTCATGAAAAGATTGTCAATTTCATGGCTCCTCAGCCTGTTAATCTTCCAGAAATGGCCCCAAAATTGTTTGAGAATTTGTTCTCAGGCGGCTCTGCTAGGCCACTTGCTTAGGGACCAAAAAATTGAAGGTTGGTAGAGTTATTCTGTTAGATATACGTAATTCAAATAGTTATATTTTTACTTCTTGTTAGTGTTATTTTGGTTGAGTGAGTTATAGATGAAAGTGATATTACCTTTGGATTTAGTGGTTGGTCGTTCTTCTTTCATGTTATTCAACTTTTTGTTATAACTACTTTCTGATTTTGTAAGTTTCTTTTTTTCCCCTTTCAAGGTCTCAGTAGCCGCTTTATTAAGCTAATTAAAAGTGAGAAGAAATTTTGCAATTTGAAAAATCAACTCTCTATTATTACACTCAATTAGATGAGGAGATTTCGTTGTTTGTCTACAGAACAATATTATTAGCCTTAAAAGAGTTGGAATAAGGCTTTTCATAATTAATACTAGGATTTTACTTGAAATTAGCAATATTTCTAGAAAAATTTGAACCAAATTGAATTAACTAAACAGAGTTAATAGATGCATTCTTATTTAATATTCTATATTTATACTCAATACTCTTGTATTTTACTTTACTACTTATATATAAGTAAATTAATTGAGGTGCTTTTGGTGGTGTTGTCTGCTTGAGCAGCTTCCGATTGTCCTGTCTGCTTCAACTATCCACTTCTTCTCCTTTATTACGTTGGACAAGTAAAAAATATTTTTCGGTTGCTTTCTTATATTTTTTCAGCTGTTTCACCCGTGATTTTATAATATTATTCTTAATAAATTATTTTTTTTAGCTGATTTAACTATGATTTTAATATATCATTCTAATGAATTATTTTAAGCACATAAATGTCAAAATTAGAACAATAAATATAAAATAAAAAATTGAGTCTTCTGGACAAACAAAATTAAATAATTAATTTAAAATTTTTCTAATGATTAAGTTTGCGTTAAAAAGAAAATAGTTTAAAAAGTATAATAGTATAATTAAACCAAGAAGTTTACGTATATTAATAAATAAAATTTTGATATGTTCACAAAATATTATGTGTGCAACATAAATTAGAACAAGTAGATAACCTATAAAATATTTTATAGGTCTCAGTAATTAATAACTTAATTTTTTAAAAAATATATTAAAAAATTATTAATGTCACACAAACTGAGAATAAAAAATAATTTTTATCAGCCTTATTACTACTATATTAGTAATTAATTACGAAGCTTTCAGTAGTTCTGCCTGCTTCAAACATTATCAACTAAAGAGCATAACATTTTACAAACTTTATACAACATGACGTATTAATACATAGATTATTTTTCTAATATTCTTAATCTTTCATCATTTAAAACCATTAAGAAGTTTCGAGTAAGTACTTCAATTAGATCCCGAATTTGTTTCTGTCGTCATTTTTTGCCATCCTTCTCATTTGCATGGATAAATCTAATAACAGACCTCTTCACAATTATTCCATAAATGATACTCAGCAACATGGATTGAAAAATTATCACAAATTGCCAATACTGGGTTTGGTTTTCGACTAGGATTTACCAAATGCTGTACACCATGCTTAGCATAAACACATTTTTTAAGAGATCAACTCGCAGTGTGTCAATCAGCTTCTACCTAACAAATATGAAAGATAAATGAGTCAAAAGATGCGGTAGTGTATCTTCTGAGAAACATACATACGGAGACAATGCTGTACAGATTTAGGGGAATGATATGCATGATGGAACTGGGGCGGGTGGGGGTGGGGGTAGGGAGAAGCAAGTGGGGTGATGGGGTTTGAACTGTTTGGGTGCCAAAAAGAAATAATTGAATCAATGAACTAGGGTCAATCTTTTTGCTGCTACAGCCCATTGTCTCGAGCTCGGCTTCTCGATCAGCCCCCCCCTCATCATCCATCACTCCTGATCATCTCATTTCTAAACCATTCGCACGAAATGCTTTTCTAAAAGTTCTTCAGAAATCAGTGCAATGAGAGGTGACCGCGTCCGATGTGCAATGCATACTCTCACATCCCTGTTTCTGTTCTGATGGAAACAACAGACGTAAATGAAAATCAAGCAGCAAAGGTAAACCAGGGTGGGGCTTGGGAGATTTTTCAAGGGCAGGGTGGAAGCAGATGAGAACAAAGGGGCAGAAGATCCAGAGGGTGCTTATACCTTCAATGTAATAGCTATTATAAGCTCCCTTTAGTAGATCTGCTGCTCCCAGAGGTGCATACTAGGTTCGCTGATCACAAAACTTTAAGCATTAACTTTTCCATCAATATTCCACAAATTAAGTGATGCAAACTATGTCGCAACATCAACAAGAGACATCCTGGCCGAAACCGACCATCTCCAATGCTTATATCAGAAATCCAAATTATGACACAAGAAGAAATTGTCAACATTCTGTATATCAATCATCTGATTGAAAAGCTGCATCAGAAAGACCCCCCTTTGCCTCTACATTTGTGGAGCTGGATAAGACTGACCATAGTAAGCAGGAGCTTGAGGGGTGGTTGATGAGTATACTTGGTAGGATGCCATCATTTGAGCTTCTTGGTTACTGCAAATATAAGAATAGACTATTGTCATTCCATAAGCTAGCAAAGTAAGTAGTCTACAACCAGTGAATAAGACATCCCAGCAAAGCATCCAAGTTATTGACTCAAACCAGCTCTGAAAGAGCTAATGATTAAGTCCAATGGAGCATGAGAAAGAAATGTCATAATAACCTTAAGCTTCAGTGTCAGACTACCAACTTTTAATTATACTATGACAGACATAAAAGAACCAGGAACTTTCTGACACTTATATTGGGATAACAATCAGATTTTACAAGGAGAGATTGTATGCAACTACCTGTTCATATGAAGTCCATGACCATGACTATATCCTGGCAACAGCGTAGCAGATGTGTTCGGTCTGCTGCATCAAGCAACATTGAGAACTTAGATATCAGACAGGAGTCCAAATTATTTATTTAAGACTCAACCAATTATGAGTTAATAGGGTAGACAAAAAATTACATTTGTTGTTGCAGCTGCATCGACTGTTGCAGCTGCATTGACTGCTGGAGCTTCATTGTATCGTGTAGCTGCTCACTACCACCTTGTAACATCAACTGGGAATAGACATATTCATCAACTCTTTGCTTAGCAAGGGCGACCTGTTGAACAGAAAAATATATTAAAGGACGCAATATGAGCCGAAATCCTTGATATCTCATCAATTGACCTTTCCCAAAGGTAAACAAGTTAAAATTACAAGAGCCTAGTTGAAGATCTTTATGCTTATTCAGAGAGTAAATCCTCCAAGACAGTTCCATTTTAGAAGCGATATTATCAAACGAAACTAATGGTGACATACAATTGCATCCACCAAAAAATAACTCGGAACAAACTTAAATGACAATAAGTCAAACACACACAAAGAAGTGAGCCACAGGAATTTTTACCTGTTGTGCACTACCACCAAGATGGACTTGTCTTTGTTTCTGTTCACCTTTCCCACCATGTACCTACAAAGCAAGACCATGACCATTCAAACAACAAGAGACGAATCTGGAAGATCTTACAAGGATATTTATGTACCTTAATCGTTGCTCCGGACTCTGCACGGATCCTTGAAATATTGGAGCCGCACCTTCCAATCAACCCACCAGCTAACGATTCGGGAACCAACATAGTCAGATTTACATATTCAGCTGCAAGAGCAGTCCCAAGAATGGTGTTATTCTTTTAAAATATACCACAACAAAATTTAATATAGCACCAATCATATCAGTCCAGAAGCTCAAAAGTACTACTATAAGAGAAGATTGGTTAACCTGAAGATGGATCCACATGTGGATGAGATGCACGAGAATAACCAAGATTGTATGTCGGGCTGATCGAAATTACTTGTTTTGGGGGGTTATCCCTGACAAATATACATACTAGAATTAACTAGTTTTAGAATAATCGAACAAGCCTAATTATGTCAGCTAAATAAATTAAACCTCCTTGATTAAAAAATTACTAAACCTCAACTGACAGCCAATTTCTACCACAGCTCTCAGGACCGCAGGAATGTCTCCTGCAAGCTGAATTAGGAAGCAAAAGGAAAGTTAAAAAGATTAAAATGCTGGAGCTCTTAAAGGTAAAAATAAGTTAAAAAGAGATAAGTCCTTGACAAAACACAAATCTTCCTATACAGGACGGACAAAATCCCGATAATGCCAAACAAATCAAAAACTAACAACAGATAAATAAAAAGTGACTAAAGCTACATGCTATATAGGTTATACAGGACAGTGATATCCCAAAACTGCCAAACAACTTCAAGTTAACAAATGACAAATGAACAATGATTAAAGCTGTAGTTGAGCCTGGTCACAACAAAACAGAAGCGCAGAGAACCCTTGAAAGCATGTGATAAGTCGTCTAGCTACATGTGCAGATAGTGCTAGAAACTTAATCGAAGTTAGTTGAACAATAGCTCCTCTTTTAAGATTTGCCTGTTTCTTTTTAAGGCAAAATAATTTTATTAATGATGAGAAAACCACCGTTGTACAAGAGATACAAAAAGAAGTAGAGAACCAAACAAAATTATAAGGTTTTCTCCGACAGAGATCCAATGTTCCATACATATTGTTTAATTTTTGACTGCTATATACTACAATACCACCTCAGAAATGAATGGTTTAATATGACATCTATCGGACAGTAGTTTATTGAAGAAACCATCTGTATACCAAATGTGTGAAACACAGACATGCAAACAATTTAAGAAATGAACTGGCCAATTGTATCAACTTCTCACCTGTACTACACGATCAGACTCATGAGCAGATGCACACAAAGGCAACTGATGTTGAGCAAGAACTGTGATAGTAGCTCCAGAAGAATTCCTCAAGGTTTCAATATTTTGACCGGACATTCCTATCAAACCACCTGCTTGAGAACCAGCAATCAAAAACCTTATTGTGTTTGCTGCCACATGTCCCGCACCAACTTTCTGTGAGTCAAGGTTGCCATCATCATCCTATCATGGTAAAAAGAAATTGGGCAAGGATCAGTTCCTCCCTGGAAAGATCTCATGGGTTAGCCTTGAAACAACAATCAGAATCGCACCTAGCAGCTGTGACAACATTGTTTAAGAAGAAGATAATTCAAATTTTATCTTTATGAAAAGGAAAAGGAAACCTAGATGACTTAATAGTTAATAAAAAGATAGAAAAGCTTAATGGCCTAACCAATCCAATCTCCTCTCCTCAGGAGTATACATGTAAGATCCAAGAGAGTATCACGGAGGTGATAATCACGTTCTCTCAAAATCGGTTGTCCAAGATTACAGTATATATGTATACACATATGTATTCATACATGAAGAGATATCAGGACAGGGAGAATCACCAAAAACTGATGGTCCATAAACAGTTGGCGGAATAATTGCTGTTAGAGGGTTTCCTTTTTCATTTTTTAGAAGTTGTACACCAAGAGATTGTTGCCGTACTGCAAGAGTGGAAATAATAGGGGAACGAGAATAACCAGTCTATCCTTGAGCTTCCAGAGCCAGACAAAAAGACTTGAGTTTTTTGCACCAGACGCAGGAAAAACCAAAGAAGTTTCATTGATTTATTGTAAAGACATCAGCTATAAAAAGGATTAGACACTAAAACAGTTTTCCAGTGTAATAGGCAGATCAAAAGGTCATATCATGAAATTTAGGAAAGACAACCAAAAACATAGTGTATATGACGTCTCTTGCTAGTATATAAACAGGAGATACTCAGAGTAAATAACTTAATAGGTTATCACTCATAAATATGTTACCTTTAGAATAAGTGACACAATTTGATGAAGGGCGTTCTCCGCATCACTAAACATTTCGTCATTGTCTTTGGAACTAATAATAATTACTCGCTCTTCATTACGCTGCAAATATCAAATGCATAACAACAGAAGGAAACTCTATGATTAGTTCGATGTTGAGTAAAAGACCAACAGCGACAAAACAACTGCGGCTCAATCCTAAACTCAACTTGCAGTTATTTATATGAATCATCCCTGGTCATGTTTCTTCGCTCAAGCTCATCTCGGACTAGCACACTTCGTTGATCACTAGGCAATTCAGCCAGCAGTTAAACAAAAAAAAAAGAAAATTCTCAATTCATTCAATTCAATGAAGTTTGTACTTAATTTTCTCAATTAGATTCCAAAAAATCCCAAATTTCGACAAAAGCAATTGCAACAACTACCCTAATTTACCCATTTAATCCACGAGCTTCAAAGAATCTAACGATTAATAAAACAAAATAAAGACAGAACGAGGAGTCGCACAACTCACAGCTATAGCATCAGCAACTTTGATGGTAGCTTTGGTTTCTTCACGAATCTTCTGTATACGATGCCCTCCTTTACCAATAACTTTCCCGATCTGTCTTGACGGTACAACTATACGGTACACTACATCTTGGGAAACCTTTACCCGCTTCTTCAATGGCGGCACATCGTCCCCCGGCAAACCAGCCTCGTCCGTGGCGGCGGCGCCGTACTCCTCCCGTGGACGTTTAGCGGTGGCGGAACGATTTGTATCTTCATTGGACGGTCGAGAAATAACAGAGGAAGACGACGGTGGAACTCCCGTAGGAGGAAAATTACGGTTAGGGTTTAGGGCGATTTCGATTCTCTGCGAATTAGCCATCGGAGGATAATAGGACATGAAAGGGAAGAGTGAAGAAAGATGGAGGGAGATGAGAGAGAAACGTATCACAAAGTTTTACATATGTTTGTTGAGTGTTCGATTTGAGAAAATTATCAATATGGTCCTTTATTTTCAGAAATATGTTCAGGTATTGATAAGTCTTGCGTATGTTTTGCCTTCCCAACTAAGGGAAGCAGGTCTTGAACGACATACTTGCTTTCTGGCCGAAGGCCCCTTTGTCCATTTCAGTTGTGCCTTTCTTGGGATAATTTAGTGGTTCTACTGTGACGATTTGGGATTTTCGATTTCTATGCTCGGCTCCTCCACAACTACACAACTGCTCTCAAATTAGCTAAACAACGGTTTCGTTATTTGTGAGAGAATCAATGATTTCCCTCGAAAGACTTCTATATAATTTCGCCTGGGTTTCTTTCGTTGAGTTCATAGTTCTGTCTCTTTGAAATTGCGTATCTTCTTCTTTTCGGGGCTTGTTGTATGTATCCTCCGCTTCTTCTGGGTGTGTTTATTTCTATTTGAGGTCGCTATCTGTGTAATTTGGTATTGTGAAAAAATATTTGATTTCTCAACTTTCAAAGGGTAAAATTTTAGCCATTAATGTAATGTGATTAAAATCTGTGGATGGTGTGCTATTAGATATGAACTCTCTCCTCTCTTTGGTTGCTGTTGCACTTATCCTATTTCATTTTATTTAGAAGTCCCAAAGTAGGTGTCAATTATAGTATTAAGAAGATGTTTACTGCTTTGGCGCTTACTATATCCATGTTTACATTGTAGGTGTTACTTTGAAGTTGACATTACTGATAGTTGTGGCACATTAATATCAACAATTTGCGAAATGTTGGCTGAAAACATGTTGTCCATGATGGCCGAACAAATATCAATACTGTTACTACAAAGGTAAGTGATATAAGAAGGATATCTACTTTCCATAATTATTTCTCATCAAAGTGGTTTATTCTGACATGTTCCTCCATATGAATCACCACCTGTCGCCCAAATTAATAGCAAGTTTGGTCATAAGTTTTTCAAGATACAACTGCACAGACTGCTATTCAGAATTTCAGACCAAAAGATTAACATGCTGGCTATCTCATCCCTCTCGAAGAAGGAATCTATGTTTTTTAGATGATTGTCAGCATTTATATTCTGTGCGAAGGAAGTAAAAGTCCATAAAAGGATACAGCCACTCTAAAGAAATAATGAGCGCTAGGCTGCAAGCTCAACCATGTGGTATGACATGTACAACTACATTTTGATCGTTCATACGTGTCACGCCCCAAGTCCCGTTAGGGCGGATTTGCATCCGTTGCCGATAAGGCTGTCACAACCCAACCCAGGGGCCGTGACTAGTGCCGATAAGGCACTCAGACAAACACTAACCCGAAAACCCGACTATTACAGACAAGAAATCTACCGAAATTTCAGCAGAGTTTCCTTTGTTTTACTGACTAACCTCGCCTGCAAACAGAAGCTCAGAACAGACAACATACATATACATACA
>JAABOM020000001.1:25349240-25362377 GCA_011800125.2 Solanum clarkiae
ATACGTTTTAGATTCAATAAATAATAAAATAAGTATTATGTGAGAATTTAAAATATGATTTAATCAATTTTATGTTATTAAAAAATATATTATATTTATTGAAAATAATAATAATAAAATTTATAATAATGTATAATATTAAAAATGATGAGTTAAATAGGAAAGGAGAGAGAGAAAAGATAATTTTTAAAAAAAGACATCAGCTGATGGACCAAGAAAAGAAAAGAGAAGAGAGAGAAGGAGAAAGAAAAAAGGGAAGAAAAACAAAAGAGAAAAAGAGAAAAAAGAGAAGAGATTTTTTATAATTTATTAATAAAATATGTTATAGATCGTAATAAATAAAAAATATATAAAAGAGAATAATATTTGATATATAATATTCGTGTAGAATATTTGCCGAATTACGTAATTGTGAGCCCAAAGCTTGTTTCTACCTTGGATCAACAATGAGCCCAAACGAGAAGCCCATACAACCAGGCCGAGATCGACTAGTAAACTCCTTACAGGGACGCCGGTGATCGGACACGATGAAGCGGAAATGAATCAAAACGAAGAAAACGCCGCTGGTGGCGGCACATCTCAATACCAATGGTGGGCCGCCGCGAGTACAGGTCAGTTGCTATGGGGAATTTACGCTTATAGGAGAGGTTTTACCGGCGAATGTCGAATGATGCCGCTTAAAGCCTTCGCCGTCGCCTCGCTTTTCGTCGGCGCCGCCGCTTCTGCCTCCATGGCTTCTCTTCGAGCCTGCGGCATCCACTCGGTAAATTTTCTCTTTTCTCTTGCTTCTTTTATACATTAAAGAAATTTGTCACTTTTTTAGCATTGTTGGAGTTCAGTTGTCTTACACTAGACTGACTACATACTTCCAATTGGTAGAGGTGAGAGTTGTTAAGGTATATATTTGTGAGGAGGACTGTGGAATTCAATTGACATTTGAAATAAATACTCCCTGTGACGGCATGGAAAGTTGATTCTAAGGTATGGTGTTTATTGTTCTTTTTGCTTTCCTCTGTATGCCACACCTTTATGTGGAGCCTTGGGCATTAGATTGAACAATTACCAAGGGATAGCTTGAACAGAGATCCTATTCATCACTTAGTTGGAATAAATTAGAAGGCCTTTGGAATACCTTCCAGCTATTCTTCGAGGAAAGTGTTTTTTCTTTTTTTGGGCAGAAAAGGAAGATTGGAAAGAAAACTCAGGTTTATGATCGTGTTATTGTGTATTCTTGTTGTGTGTAAGTTGACTTCTTAGCTACAACCTGCTATCTGGGTTCCTTTTTTGCTTAATATTACATTATTTTCCATTGTACATATGTCTAGGTGAAGTTTTCAGACTTCTGAGGTTTAGTATTCAAGTTGAGAACTTCAATAATTAGAGTATGGAACATCCAATAGTAAGAATATAAGCCTGTTTGGGCAACTAGTAGGGTTGAGCTATCCCTATGGTAGGGGGTTCATCCCCTTCATCGAAAAATTATACTATTCGTACATGGTTAAAACACATATATATATATGTATATATAGTAGATGTCGAACCCCCTTCGACTAGTTCGTGTGACTACTTTTTCAGATTTTGAACCTCTTTAGTGATGATCCTGGCTCCGCATTGGCAACTAGGATCTGCTGTTCAATTATTTGGAGCAATTGATAAGGTGTTTTTAGCCATAAGGTCCGACAGTTCATTGGTAAGGCATAGGTTGGATGAAGTTTATTTGCATTACTGGGAATAAATTCTGAAAGCACCATCTCTTTGTGCTTGGTGACATCCTGAGACTTGGTTTCAGTGCTGGAAATCTTTCTTCTTATACAAGTATTTGGACGAACACAATGAATAAGAAACTGAAAGCAGCGGGAATCGATGATTCTTATTCGACCGAGGTTGATAAGAACTGAGGTTTGGACCCTAATTGGTGGTGGTGGTGGAATTATGTAAAACATCCAACTTTATGTAGAATGTGTCATGGAGGGTAGGAGAGAATTGGATAAATAAGGTACATGGGGTGGGGTGGGGTATGGGATTATGTACATCCAATTTCATGAAGAATATATCATGGAGGGTATTGGGATAAAGTTGGATAAATGAGGAAAATTTTTCAAGGAGAGATGTATTGTAAGTACCTTTGAAAGCTTCATCATAAAACTATTGAAAGTTAATGGACACAGCTCACACCATCAAGTCCAAGATATATTTACTCGGGATATGAAGAGCTATTTTTTGATTAAGTATAGTGGGATGTCTTATTGCCAGCCTATGAATCTAAGCAACAGTTAGAACTATGGTTGAGTAACATTTTTGGATAGAATGATTCTCTTGGGATTGAGGAGGCGTTGTTGATGTTGATGGTGGTCTTCATAAGTAGAAACAAAATTGATGCTTTTACATGTTTTACAAACTGAACGTGTTCATTGTTCGGTGGAAGTACTTATCTATTGAAATTTGACAAAGTTACTTGTTGGATTATTTGGTTTGACCTTGTGTTTCTTCTACTGCTATTTCTTTTCATTTTTGTGGGGTCATATGATATTGGGAAGAAACCATGTTTTACTCGTATTTTCAAGTGTGCTGTTGCATGCACACAAAATTTGTAGGAGTTAGATCACATATTTTTGCCTTCTTTTTCTATTTATTTTAGGTCATCTTATCATCCTAAAGGATACTCTCTTCCTCTCATGTTTCCATTAGATCGAAAAAATAAAAAATCAAACTCTTCTTTTATTAGTACCACGTGTTAGAACCTTGTAGTGTGTTTGTCTACATGAAGCTTATCATTTGATCTTAAAGGGTAGGAACTGAGGGAGAGAAAAATGCTTATATACGGATGGAGTCCAGAGTCCTAGAGGAAGAGGACGTAGATGTAGATTAGGTATGATTCAGGTGTGAAATACCTTTTAATTTCATCCAGTACAAGGCTGGTCAATGTAGTTTTTCGACTGCTGGCAAGGTATCCATGCAGTAACGCAAATATTAATTTCATGATGTAGTTTTTGTATCAAGGGCATGATGTCAGAAAGATGGAGGGAGGAGGGAGAAGGGAGAGAAAAGTGCATATAAATGGGCAGTGTCACACACAGAAGATCAGAAGGGATAAGTCTAGTTTATTTTGGGTGTAAACTTGGTGGTTCATACACATGAGTAACAACCTGGAGATCCTAGGTTTGTGTTCTATCTACAACACTTGGTGTGATCTCATTTCTGCTTGCGTTGGTGGGTAAGATTGCTGACAATCAACGCTCCTAGGCTAAACAGGCTACCTAGTGGATTCATAAGTGCAAGCAAGTGAACACTGGACACCACCATCAAGTTATTGACTTGTTTTGTAATCCAAATGCGAGTTTCTCCAAGAAGATGGGATTTGAGGATTATTGAAGTGAAAAGTTTGGTTTAGACATCAGTAGGTGCCTAAACCATCTGAATGGTGTTGAATGAGTAGAAGACTCAGACACACATGCCAATATAAGGTGAGAACATGGTAGCTTGTGTTTCATGCTGGGTTATTGAATGATTGGAACCTTGCTTCATTTTGTGAGACCTGAAAAGTTGCATTAGACTTTTTATTGGGATACCCTTTGACTGTCTCTGGAAGTTTCAATCATTGTCTCCATTAATCTCTTCTTTTTCAGTTTTTGAAATTACGTGCACTAATTTGTTTAAAAATATGCAGATAGAAGATATGAAGGCTGTCGGGGCAAGTATAAGAGCTGGCCTTGGATTGACGCGAAGAGCACGAGAAGACTGAATAACTTGGTGAATCAATAGCCTAAAGATGATTGACCAAGTAGGATCTCCATTTTTGTGTAGTTTCTTGCTAAAATCATTCCAAGGGAGCACATATCCGAAAGGGTATCTACCCAAGTACGAAGTGGATGACATGTTTTTTCTATATACAAGGTTAATTGCTTAATCGTGTTTAATTTTTACTTAATGGATTAAGTATTTCCAACTATACACCATGTTGTATCATATTGGTCTTTGTTAACACGTATAAAAATGCAGCATATCAATTGTATCTACGCTGATATGGCAAGACATTTACTTGTGTGGGATATTCACGCAGGTACATACGACAAGAGCATCAATCGTTTTGGGTCTTAAAAGTTTTGCTTTAATTAATTAATTGAAAATGGTTAGTCATGAGTAAAATTAGATAAGACAAAAGGTTTAAGAATATTTCAATTATCCAAAGACAGTAAATCTGCTTAATCGATCATAACTTTCGATGTTTTACTACAAGTATGAGTGGTGTCAATATGTTTATTGTATGAGTGGTATCAACATGTTAGCTTATCGTCAATAAATTTAAAGTTAGGGGCAGTTTTGATTTTTCATCATATCATCTAAACCTTACAGATTATGATGAAAAGCCAAAATTACCCCTAACTTTGAATTTATTGACGATAAAACTAATAGGATAAGCTAACATGTTTACTTGTATTATTTAATCTTCATATCCCTACAAAATAATATAGTTGAAAATGTGTTGCTAAATTTATATTTTAAAAAGTAAATGACTTTAATCATGATTAATTTACCAATAAAGTAACACAATCGATACAACTAAAAAAGTTATAGCCAAATAAAATTTTTTCCAGGGTAATAGGAGTATCATTTTATAAAAAATGACCAAACCAACTTTTTCAAGATTTGGTCTCGTGTAGAGTTCCCAAATATCTGTACTAAGTTTACTCATGAATGAAGCTATTGCACTCATCCTTGTCTGAAGTTACGGCAGCCCATTGTCGAGCTATCAAGTTAGCACGCATCACTGATACATACACTGCCACTACCATCTTAAACGGATACACAAAATGCAGAGAAATTGGTACTGCTCTCAAGATGTTCGACGAAATTCCCCACAGAGATACTGCTTCTTGGAACATCATGATTTCTGGATACATCAATTCTTGGAGATTTCAGAGTGCTTGGGTGTTCCTTAATTTGATGAAACAACATGGATTTTGTTTAAATGACTATACTTTTGGAAGCATACTAAAGGGTATTGCTTTTAACGGCTTATTGTCCTTAGGTCAGCAGGTGCACTGTGATGTGGTTAAAATGGGGTATATCGGGAATGTTTATTCCGCCAGTGCGCTATTGGACATGTACGCTAAGTGTGGAAAAGTTGATGATGCAAATGAAGTGTTTCAACGCATGCCTGAACGTAATTATGTCTCATGGAATGCTATAATAGCAGGGTATGCAGGGAAAGGTGATATAGAGTATGTTTTTTGGTTGTTGAGATGCATGGAGAAAGAGGGTATGAAGCTGGATGATGGAACGTTCTCTCCGCTTTTAACGTTGCTTAATGAGGATAAGTTTTACAAGTTGACCATGCAGGTTCATGCAAAAGTTGAAAAACTTGGTTTAAGTTGTGAAGCAAAAGTGTTTAATGCTCTAATTACTGCATATTCCCAATGTGGGAGTATTGAAAGCGCTGAAAGTGTTTTTTCTGGCACTATTATTTGCAGAGATTTGGTAACGTGGAATTCAATGCTAGCTGCTTATTTAGAACATGGCGAGGAGAAGCGAGCATTTGAACTTTTCTTGGACATGGAAAGGCTTGGCTTGGAAATGGATTCTTATACATATACTAGTATAATAAGTGGTTGTTTCGAGGGTAGACATAACAGTCAAGGGAAGTGTTTGCATGCTTTGGTTATTAAGAGAGGATTGGAAAATGTAACTAGAATCTCAAATGCATTGATTGCCATGTATGTCAAATCATGCACAAACTCTATGGAAGATGCACTGACTGTATTTGAAAACCTGGATGCAAAGGATTCTGTTTCTTGGAACTCCATTTTGACTGGATTGTCACAGAAAGGTTGGAGTGAAATTGCTTTCAAAAAGTTTAAAAATATGACGGTGGAAAACCTGGAGATGGATGAGTATTCCTTTTCTGCCACCTTGAGATCTTGTTCAGAATTGGCTACTCTTCGATTTGGTCAACAAGTTCATGCCTTGGCACTAAAGCTGCGTTCTGAGTCATATAAGTACGTGAGCAGTGCTTTGATACTTATGTATTCTAACTGTGGAATCATTGAAGATGCTTGGAAGTCCTTTGAAGTTTCTCCCAAAGAGAGTTCAATATCTTGGAACTCGATCATGTTTGCTTATGCACAACATGGGCAGGGTAAGCTCGTGCTTGACCTCTTCTTCCTAATGAAACAAAGCAAAGTGGAGCTAGATCATATCACTCTTGTGGCAGTCTTGACTGCATGCAGTCACATTGGTTTGGTTGAAGAAGGTTGCCGTTTTTTCAAGTCTATGGAAGCTGACTTTGGAATTGTTCCTAGAATGGAACATTATGCTTGTGCAGTTGATTTACTTGGGCGGGCTGGGCGTCTTGAGGAGGTAAAGGAGCTAATTAAAGGTATGCCATTTAATCCTGATGCTATGGTTTTGAGAACTCTACTCGGTGCTTGTCGATCATGTGGTGATATTGAATATGCAAGTGAGGTGGCTAGCCGTTTGCTCGAATTGGAGCCGGGGGAGCATAGCACCTACATTTTGCTCTCGGACATGTACCGACAATTCAAGAAGTGGAACAACATAGCTAATATTAAGAGGCTGATGAAGGAAAGGAGCGTCAGTAAAGTACCTGGTTGGAGTTGGATAGAAGTTCAAAACGAGGTGCATGCTTTCAATGCGGAGGACCTATCACATCCTCATTGCCATGAGATTTATGCGAAATTGAGAGAGCTGACAGATGAAATCATGTTCCCTGAATCTGAAAATGCTAGTGGATTAACGATTTCTATGGGTGATCAGGAATCAGTGGTTTAACAACCGATTCAAGGCAATGAGTTTCTTGTCAGTCAGGTGACCGGAATTGGATTTGGTGCCTTTATCTCGTCAAAATGGATAAGCATGATCTACTGAAAAGCTGACCCAGCCCTCAGGGATGTAGCTGTAGCTACATCTTCTATCTGAATAAATGGAGCTCAAGGTTGTTCTCCAGTCTCCACTAGTAGTAATAGCTGCATTTGCTATTCCAGTTTTCCCACCCTTTTGGTCAGGCTTCAAGATATAAAATATCGGTTTATCCAGCACATTAGTTGTTGTTCCACCAAAATCCATCCCTCAGATATTGCTTATACACTGTCTGCTGAGCGACACCTAGAATTTTTCTGACCTCGAAAGTTTTGGGTCCTACTTTATAAGTATTTGACTTTCATCCTGATTTGTTTTGTCAGACTCTTGAAATCTAAACTGCCAAATATGTAAATTGGGTGAATAGTTTGGCTTTTCTGGTGAAGTTGGCTGAACTTTTGAGGTTTATTCCGATTGACTATAGAGTGTTCCTTCTTCTATCTCCGTGTTTCATGGATTCTGCATTTCTAACATAGGAGTGTGATTTACATCTGCTTATTTTAGTTACATGCACTTAGTTTTATGAAGTTAAGCAGAGGAATGATCCTTGATGGAGGAATACTGACATGCAGATTGTGTCAAATACTCCACTAGCACCATCACTTTCTCATATAATGATGCTTTGCTGTACAGAAAAGAGAAAATATCGGTGAAGCTGATAATTTGCATCTTCAGTTTCAGATAGCAAGGAACTTTAGTTTGCATGAGCAGGTGGAGGAAGCAAAACAAACTATGAAGATTCAAGCGAAGTTCAATAGAGCCAATACTGCAGCATGAAGAATCCAGATGCTATTAAAGTCATTCTGGATAGGTCACAGAAACTACCAAGCACATTGGCAGGAAGAGCTTGGAACGCGTCAACCCCAAATGATCAGAAAAGTTTTGCAGCTCAAACAGAATTACTGAAGCACAAGATGCTATGCGAGCAGAAGTATTCGCATGCTATTCTGCAGCATCATGGATCCTGTGTGAACGATTCAAGAAGCTAAATGCTTTTACAGATCGACTAGTTATGTAAGACAGTTCAAGATGTGTCGTTAAGCATAAATAAATATACTTGACATAGTGTATTAGCGCCCCTTGCTGCATTGTGTACCTAGAAACTATATTGTCAAGTACATGTATAAAAGGATTCAGACATAATACATTTGTTATAGACATTCTCTTAATCTTCTCTCGTGTACTAGCTAATTTTGAGTTGAGCAAATAATAAGATTAAGCCCAAAAAAGAAGAGTCAAAAGCATTACTTTTTCCGTTCATTTTTACTTATCCACAATCAGGCGGAGCCATCTTAGGCGAAGGGCGGTCCGGTGCATGCCCTTCACTGGGAAATTATGCGGTGTAAAATGTTAGCAGTTATTATGAGTGTGTATTTAATATTAATCACTCTTCGGAAATTGCACACCCTCGGCCAAAATTCAATGGCTCCACCACAGTCCACTATACTTAAAAGTAGAAGTTCACTTTTACTTATTTAGATCGATTTATTTCATTTCATTTTGTTTGTCTGATGTTAACTTGATACATAATTTAAAAAAGTAAGGAAGACCTTTAAATCTTTTGATCTTAAAATAGACATATGTCAATGTACAAAATATTTTTTAATCATGGAGCTTGAATATATTACGCGGAAAATGAAAATTAACGAGTTGCTAAAAAATAAAGAAAAATTCTTTTAGAAATAAATTTAGAAGATAAGTAAAACAAACAAATTTAAACTACTGGAGCACCATTTTATGATTTTCTAATATTCAGATGATTTAAAATAATTAGAAGTAATAGAGTAGAATTATCATCTTTATCTATTTATTCTCAAGGAGTGTCAAGTAAAACATGAAAGGTGGGAAAATTAATGAGTTACTACCTCCGTTCCATATGAGCATCTTTCTACAAATATATGTTCCATATTATATGGGCTCTTACTAAATTAGGATAGAATTAAGAAAAGGTACACAAAATAGACTTAATTTAAAATTATTTACTCTTAATAGACCTAATCTAAACTATTTATCCTTAATGCACCCATTACTCAAACTATTTACCTTTCTACCCACTTACCCCTTTTTATTTCACGTGCTGACATCATGTTGACATCAATATGAAAATTGTGAAATATACTTTGACAGTATATATATATACCATAGCGATATTATATATAATGAGTTCAGTCCTTTGTGATACTTTGGCGGTATATAGATACCTAATTGGTATATATGATTTTTTCTAAAAGAAATAAATAAAAAAAATATTAAACTCTAAATTAATAGAAAATATATTCGTTATATACTCTGTTGGTATATTTATACTATATCGATATCATATATGATTGAGTTTAATCATTTGTAATGCCCTGTTGGTATATGTATGCCCTATTGGTATATTATACAAGCAGATGCTGACGTCAGCATGATGTCAACGCACGAATTTTAATATTACGGGGCAAAATTTTAATAGTATGGGGTACAAAATATAAATGGGTATATGAATTTAAATAGTTTGATTTAAAGGGGTAGAAGCTTAGTTTTCCCAATAATTAATTATTTTTTTCTCATTTTACCCCATCATTAATTAATGTATTAACGATTTTGTCTAACTTAATTTAATATACATTGATTGATACAAATAAAGGGTAAAATAATAAAGTTTATTAGTGCATTAATAATTTTTTAATAATCGTATAAAATGAAAAGTGTCCATATAATATGAAACAGAGGGAGTACAGGGAAATATTAATGGTCATCCAGTCAACTATGATAAAATTCTCTGGGTTTTATAAAATAGATAAATTAAAATAATTATTTTTTAAAATATAAGGGCCAAGTATTGTGAAACGTGGAGAGGAAATATTCATAGAGAGAATTTCGACTAGATTTCCTCTGCATCATCATGTGTATAATAAATTTATTTTTTTAAAAAAAAAATCTTCTTATTTTTTAATTTTGTATTTAAACTAAGTTAATACACCTTATTTTTTTCTAAACAAAATGTCTTGTATTATAATTCTTTTTCACCTTTTTACCTTCATTCATTGTCTTTTGTCTTTTCTTCTACCAATTTTATTTAATATATTTTTTATTGATTTCAAGTTTAATTCCAAATGTCTTGTATTTAAAATAAATTAATTTTGTCCTATTTCAAAATTAGTGAAGAAAACTAAATCAAATATAAAGAAATAATTAAAATGTTAAAATTAAAGAAACTTTTTAAAATTATTTTTTGCAAAATAAATGTAATTTTTCAAAAATAACTAAAAGTGAAAAGATAAAAATTGGAAAAAATAAATTAAGCGAGGAGTTATGTCAAGTCAATGTGTATATTATGTATATTTGTTTTTTGTAATAATCCTTATTTTGATTATAGGTCAAAGGTAGTTATGTCTTCCCTTTTTATTTTACAAGAAAATTAGTCACGTCAATGTGTATATATCTATATTTAATTTTTGTAATCTTATTGTGATATTCTTTTAATGCATACATTTATTATAAAATTACAACTTAGTTGAAAATCCAATAGCCTGATGTCAGCTTCTACGGCATAAGCTTTAGATCTATCAACGAATAATATTTTTCCCTATAAAAGGAACCACTATCAAGTAGTATATAGTTGTTTGAGATGGAAAAATCAAACAATGCTATAATATGCACGATTTTGATCATATTTGTTGTTTATTCACCATTAATTCATGCTACACAAGATCTTGCACTCAAAGAAACAACTCCACAAATGCCATTTGAATCATTTTTTCCTAGCCGTAGTGCTCTCATGTTAAAATCAAGTAAGTTTACTATTAAAAATTTCATACTCTTTTTTTTTAGACGAGAGTTTTTCGGAAATAATCTTTTTATCTCTATGAGGTAGTGGTTAGGTCTGCATACATTCCACCCTCCCGAGACCCCACTTGTAGATTCCACTGGATATGTTATTGTAATCTTTTTATTTTTTTTAATTTATTCCTCCTCAAGAAGTAGTAAAATTAAAATCTGATGTTAAAATGTCAAGATATTTTTTTAATTTTATAATCCAATTTTAACATTAATAGATTCACATTTTGGCTTCATAATTTTTGGATTCTTCTTCATTTTGATAATTTATAGTGTTTATGATAATATATTTTATAGTTTTTTTAATGTATATAACATATTTATTTCTTGTATTTCAGGAAATTGCTATCCAATTAAAAGTCCGTGCAAAAGCAAATGTTGTTGCATTATTTTTAGATGGGCTTGTATAGCATGTTGTTAATTAGAATGAAATAAAATCTTCTATATTTTAATTGTTATGAAATGGTTGACCACCTAGCTAAATTATAAAAATTAGTTACCAGCTATCGTATTTAAAGAAATGTAATTTATGTCTTCATGTTTAAAAGAGTACTTTTCCTGCATTATTTTCTTTTTCTCTGCATATTTATTTTTGTTTTTTTCATGATATTTGTCGCAATTTAAAGTGAGATGGTTAATAAGATTGAATTGTGTACCTATAAAGAATGAATTAAAGAATTCTTAATGAATCGTTAAGAAACATCAATAATATCAGGCAAACATATGATATGAACTCAATTTGATAAATCATATATATATATTAATACTAACAACGATATTTTCTAAAAAAAAATGATCTGAATTCATTTTTATATATATATAAAAAAATCTATTGAAAAGATGACATGATGTGATGGCATATGTGCAAATAAAAATTCACAAAAAATAAATAATGTTGACATAAATTATTGAGCAGAAAGGACATTAGACTCTGGACATTTAAAATAAAATTTGATCGATAAAAAATTTCTTTTAAGAAATTTCTAGTCCTGCCAAGAAAATTCCATGAAAGCAAATAAAAAGATGATAAAATGCAGCTTGCTTGGGGCTACAATGGATTCTTTTCATCTTGTTTCGGACTCGGACTTTATATTTTAGTTTTGAGATTGTATCTCCAATGTTAGACTTGTAATTGAAACCACGATGCTATAAATGAAAGTAAGATTTAAAAGATTATTGTCCTTGTACATGAACTTTGAAGGAGTTTCAGAAGATGCATATTTGTTCCAATTTCTTTAGTAATTATATTTGAGAGGGTAATGATGTTTTAGTGAACTTTGATTTAGTATTTCAATGGTTCAAAAACTAATTATAACGGACTTGTGAACATTACTATTTGTTTTCAAAGTCAATTTCAAACTTTTGTATTAAGCTCCTCATGAAAATCTTCATCTTCATTTTTTTCTAATTCTCAAATATTAACCTCTTTAATTGCATCTTACAATAATAACTAAGTGTCACTAACTCATGTTAACAAATAAAAAATAACTTTGTACTAATTTAAGCGAGTTGTTAACATTTAATATCTCGTCCTATTTTATGTGACACCCTTTGACTTGACACGGTATCTAAAGAAATATTCAAGACTTTTGAAACTTGTGATCTAGAGAATTTTAAAGTTAAATTGTTTACAATTAGAGTAAGGTGATATTCTTTTTGAGATAGATCAAAAAAGTAAGGGTATCACATAGAATAAGATGAAGAGAATACTTTTTTATGACAAGTTCACATTTAATATTCGTCCAACTGATTTTTGAACAGTAAATAACTTTAAATTTTGCATACAAGTGAAACTCTGAATTGAAACATAGTGATATATCAATAATTTTTGTGTGATTGAGACAATTTTCAGTTAAAAGATCAAATAAAAATAAAGAAAGAGAAATCCAATAAATATGCTCTATATCAATGATGGCTCCGAGCACCTGCTGAGGCCAAAGGATCAATGAGCGTTGGTAAACACAAATTTGAGAGGAAAAAAATTATTCTATTACTTACAAGAATAGATTACAAAAACAACTCTCAACCTCACACAATACACTCTTTCTTAGTGTTCTTGGTGATTACACTCTTCTTGGTGGTTCTAAATGAAGGAGCTCAGCAGCTCCTTTTATAGGAGAAATTCTACCCCCATTGATGTCATTGGTGACATCACAAGGCAGCCATTGTTGACACTGCATATTCAACAATGGCAGTAACAATATTTTACAGTTGCCATTGTTGAATAAGCAGCCAATTCAACAAAGGCTGCTAATGGCTGGACTCCTTCAATTCTCCCCCTCCAGCCATATCTGGAACAAGCATCCTGGCTATATCTTTGCATATCTCTAACTTCTCTCGAGTCACCACTTTAGTTAACATGTCAGCTGGATTCTCCTTCATATGGATCTTCACTAGTCTCAACAGTTGTCGATCCATCACCTCGCGTATCCAATGATA
>JAABOM020000001.1:25368335-25381460 GCA_011800125.2 Solanum clarkiae
TAGTTAGTGGCAGTGAGCATAATCATGGCTCCGAAAGATGATGTTGACTCTTCTGTGGCCATTATCACCTTGCAATAACTTAATTTACCAAAACAAAGTTGGATCTTGAAAAATGGAGCTCACCGTTACGTTTGGAACGGTCAAAAAATGTGGAATTGACACTTTGGGGCCAAAATTCCACTATTGGACAGAAACTAAAAATTTCAGAAACTTCAGGGACTAAACTGAAATTTTAGAAACTTCAGGAACCACACTGCAATTATAGAAACTTAGGGGATCGAACTGTAATTTAAAAAAATATAGGGGTCAGACTACAATGTTAGAAGGTTCAGGGGCCAATCAGAACTTTCTTAAAACATTGAGGGACTGAACTGCACTTTCAGAAAACTTCAGGGGTCACTTTGTAATTTCTGAAACTATTGCAGATTCCGGCAAGGAGCAGTATTTCCGGTCGTCTTCTCCGGCGGAACTCCGGTGAACAGTGTCGTCTTCTCCGGCGAAACTCCGGCAGCGTTGACCAAACTTTGACTGAGAATTTCGGGCTCGTTCGAACTCCGATTCAGTCGTCGTTTGGTGCGTTGGATTCCGTTCAACGAGATGAATCCAATGGTGCACTCAGAATTGAATTTTGAATAAAATTCAAAAAATCCAAATCCGACCTTTCACCGAAAAAACTCGACCAGCGCTTCTAAATTGACTCTGATACCACTTGTTGAGGCCAAAGGATCAATGAGCGTTGGTAAACATAAATTTGAGAGAGAAAAAGAATTCTTCTATTACTTACAAGAATAGATTACAAAAATAACTCTCAACCTCACACAATACACTCTTTCTTGGTGTTCTTGGTGATTACACTCTTCTTGGTGGTTCTAAATGAAGGACCTCAGCAGCTCCTTTTATAGGGGAAATTCTATCCCCATTGATGTCATTGGTGACATCACAAGGCAGTCATTATTGACACTGCATATTCAACAATGGCAGCAACAATATTTTATAGTTGCCATTGTTGAATAAGCAGCCAATTCAACAAAGGCTGCTAATGGCTGGACTCCTTCAGCACCGACGAAGAAATCAAAGGAAAATGAAAGGAAAAAAATTTAAAAATTAATATAAAGACATTTGTGTGTGTTTTGCACAACTTTGATTTAGATTAGATCAGGGGGATAATTGAATTTCACGAAATATAAGTGTATAATTGAAAATTGACAATACATTAATGGATTATTTGGCTATTTTGTCATGAGTATTTCTCACTTTTTTTTCATCATGAAAAATAATATTTATAACATATAGGTAAATTTGTTACGTAGATTTTTTTCTTCATAATTTTAAAGAAGTAAAAAAGAATAAAGATTGTTGATGTAAGGTATATTTACTTTGATAAATTTCACGCTTTTATTTTCTTATTTCAATTGTTCTAACTTAAAAATAGATATAGCTTCAGAGATATTCAATAACTCATAATTACATTCAAATTTGAAATATTTAAATTTAACATGTCATGTTATAATTTCAAGATGATTTAGATTTGTATGGAAAAAACATCATGAATATAACATATTTGTGTTTTGTGTATTTCAGGTTGCATTAATGCATCAATGTGATTGCTGCATTTGTGGTTTAGGAGAATGCATTCGATGTTGTAAACAATGAAACATAATGTAACAAATTTATATATATTTTAATTAATAATAAAATGGTTGACTAGTTACCATTACTTATAGAAATTAAGCTACCACTAGATAAATATGTCTATGTTTAAAAGATTTTTTCTCGCTTTTGTTTCATTTAATTTTGTTTTCTCAATACAACAGATACATTGTGTATCTGTAAGAAATTTAATCCCCTTACTGTATTCGATGTATATGGATTATTCCTCCCAAAACAAAACAGATTAACAATTACAGAATAGTGATACGTATTGGGTGCGAATTTAATCCCCTTACTGTATTCGATGTATGTGGATTATTCCTCCCAAAACAAAACAGATTAACAATTACAGAATAGTAATACGTATTGGGTGCGAATCTACCCATTCAAAACAGGTATGTGGTTGTAGCCGAGCGAGCGACGACGACAAAGGCTCGAGGGAGTCCCCTTTACTTGACTCTTTAAGAGTTAGAGAAAGTGTTTCCTAATATAAAAACAATATTTTTTCTCTATTTTATCGATGAGGGAGAAATAACTTTTCATTTTCCTTTAATTGATTACTCCCACATTTTCCTTATTTTTTCAACATTCATTCTCAATTCAGACTAACTATAAACCCAACAAAGATTATGAACTTGTGAATTGGAACGGTTCAAAGGAAGTATAGAGTTGAACTTATGCCTTCCGAAATATAAAGCTGTACGAATATGTATTTTATTTTTTAAAAAAATAACTTTGGTGGATGAAAGTGAAAATTCTATCAAAAATTTAATTTGGACCAATTTCTGAAATTTGAAATTTTCTTAAAGGTACATTTTTAAAAATTGATAAGAATTATAGTCAAAAAGATATTTAAACATAAATTTATAAAATCTGATCTAAAATTTATGATCAAATATGAAAATAATTTATGAAAATAACTTATAGCATGTTTAGCCAAATAAATCTTGTAGAAGACAAAAAAAAAACAAGTATTATTGAGTAGTAGAAGAACTTGTTATTCAAAAGCTAAAGAAAAAAAAATCTTCAAAATTTTTTTTAAAAAAAAAAATTAGTCACGCACAAATTATTGCGCTAATTAATCTTAGTCGTCCGACTAATCTATCCAATTATGCTTAGTTATTGATTCACCTATTTATTAGCTTGGCCCGACAAAATAAAAATTGATCCAGTTCAAACTGATTTATGAAAAATCTTGTTAAAATCTTTTTAAATTTTTAAAAATTAAAAAGAAGAAAATATATCCCTTAATTTTATAATCTAGATTAGATATATAGACCCCTTTGTAAAAATTAGGTGTATATATACCTCATTGTCAAACATACATATATTTACTGAACCAAAATAAAAATCTTAAAATCGATTTTTACATTTTAAAATTGCCACAATGAGAGTAAAGATGCACCATTTATTAAATTGTGATGAGGCTGTATATGATACTTCTTTATTTGATACATATGTTATAACCATAATAAATAAAAATAATACTCTTTTGTCCTAATTTTAAATAGTTTATATTTTGTTAGTCTATTCCCAAAAATGAATATCAAATTTCTATAGTATTTAAAAAATACCATATTGATTTGATGGAAATATTCACTGCCGAAATATTTTTAAATTTTAGTTTAACACTCAAAAGCCTATCTAAATATTATTTTAAAAGTCAAATTCTCTCCCTTGTAACCTTTTCCTCGTTTATCCTTCCCCAACTCTCATGTTTAACTTATGTAATGTAATTTAATTTGAAATAAAACTAAAGAAAAAAAAAAGAAAAGTTTTAAAATTTATGATTTAAAATAAGTTATAAATGATTGTATAGCTATAAATAGAGGTGTGCATCAGTCGATTTGGTTCGATTTTATACCTTATCAGTTTGGTTTATCGATTTTTGATTTTTAAATATGTTAAACTAATAACGAACCAATAAAATAATTTTTATTGATTTTTGGTTCATCAGTTTTAAGTCCTTAATGATTCGACTTTTAGTTTACCAGATAAGGATGATAATGAGAATTTGCATTAATAAAAACAAACTGAGTATGAAAGAGTAAAAATTAAAGACTAAAGACTAAATATTAGTCAAGTATGATAAAGATTAAAATAAGTAAAGTACTATTTAACATTCTATTACTATTATTAAATTACTAATATTTAATATTAACGAAAGAGTAAAATAGTAAATTAATATAATCTTATTGGATTATCAGTTTTCCCAATAGCAAAAATCGATGTTGAACCGATAACCCAATAATTTTTTTTTCAAAATTACTACAAACCCGATAACCTAATAACCTAATAACAATAAACCAATATTATAAATTGAGATAAATTGATTAATAATTAAAAGAAAAATCAAATTATGGGTATTATAGTAATTTTACTCACCACGTTAAATTTTTATTTTATCCACTTATCCCACATTTGAATTCTACAGAAAAATAGGGAACTGGGCTAAATGGTGGGAAGATAGTGCCTACAACCACCTTAACTGTCACTACCCACAATCTTGTCTGTTTAAATAAACAAAAAAGAATCCAACTTTCAATCTGATAGAAAGTAGAGATAGTAATTTGATTAATTTCTGATCAGAAAGATTTGGTTTTGTTAGTGAAAATGAGTGAGATAAAGAAAGGGCCATGGAAAGAGGAAGAAGATGAAGTATTGATTAAGCATGTGAAGAAGTATGGTCCAAGAGACTGGAGCTCCATTCGATCCAAAGGTCTTTTACAGCGTACTGGAAAGTCTTGTCGTCTTCGTTGGGTTAATAAACTTCGCCCCAACTTGAAAAAGTAAACAACTTTCACTCTGTTTTTTGCATTTCTCTGTTTTG
This sequence comes from Solanum clarkiae, assembly GCA_011800125.2. Taxonomy (NCBI): domain Eukaryota; kingdom Viridiplantae; phylum Streptophyta; class Magnoliopsida; order Solanales; family Solanaceae; genus Solanum; species Solanum clarkiae. The sequence continues at coordinate 25,372,816 of JAABOM020000001.1, forward strand.
GGGTTTTTTAGTTGAGGTTGAGAAATTTGGGGAATGAATTGTTGGTGGATTCAATTTTTTCTTCTTAGAATTGTAAATTTGCTGTCTTTTGTTTATTGGGTTGAGAATTAGTCGGAATTTCTTGTTGCATTGCTTGTAAATTGATGGGTTTGTTGTCTCTGCTCTTTTAATTTGGTTAAAATTGTGGAATTTCTGTTCTGTGTTGATGCATTTTCATGGAGGGGTTCCCTTTGTTGAGGTTGGGAAATAGTTGAAGTTACCTGTTGCATTGCTTGTAAAATGGGTTATGGGTTCTTTGTTCTGCTATCTTTTACTTGGTGGGTTTCTTGCGGAAAAAGTTGTCTTCCAAAATGCTTCTTTTTTGTCTTAGAATTGTTAATTTGCTGTCTTTTCTTAGTTGGGTTGAGGAATAGTGGGGATTTCTCCTTGCATTGCTTGCAAATTGAGTTTTTTGGTTGTGGGTTTGTTGTTTCTGCTGTCTTTTGATTATGTATATCAGATGTTTGTTTATATGCTTTGTTCTAGTTCTAGTATATGTTTCTGTGAATTGGAAATGTATTTGATGAAATGAAGTTGATACCCCGTCTGTTGTTTTCACTTTCTCTTCTTTTGTTTGAGAAGTGGGGTGAAGTTTTCAGCAGAGGAAGAGAGGACGGTGATTGAACTTCAGGCACAATTTGGGAACAAATGGGCTAGAATTGCTACATATATGCCTGGAAGAACTGACAATGATGTCAAGAATTTTTGGAGTAGCCGGCAGAAGAGATTGGCTAAGATTCTCAAGACTTCAATGCCACAGCCAAGTAAACCACAAGAGAATGTCAACAAAGAAGACCCTGTTCTCCCAGGAGTTCCCTCAGTAGAGGTTATTCACTATTCTTGTCATCCCTTCAATGCTCTCTTGTTTATCATCCTAAATGCTCTGCGAATTGATGTGAATTTGGTCTTTGATGGAATGTTGTGTGTATTTGGTAACATTGTCGAATCATCATCATTACATTTCAAGATAGAACAGTTGTTGACTATAGAACTGATCTCATTTCCTGCATTTCTTAAATCCAAACTTTACTCTTTTCCTTCTTGGTAAATGTCAAGGTCCATAAGTTGAAACTTATTATCTCTGAAGAATAGATCTTGTTCTGCAAATCTTTTGGCTAACTTTTGTTTTCTTTGTTTGATCTTTATCATTATTTTTATGGTGTTAGAAGTCTCTTTCCCCTCGCCCACGTGAGCACTGAATATGAGATGCCACATTCAGTGATGGACACCAGCTAACTAGCATCAAGTTTCGCTACGAACAAATTGTCTTGCTTTCTTTAAATATTGACAGCAGTTATAGTCAATTTGTTATACCTCCAAGAGGATATTGAACGAAACATTGTTTTGAGATAAGAGAAACATATAATCACAGCGTTCTTACTCGTTCAGCCGGTCAGAGGTTGTATGTTTATGCCTTTTCACCAAATAATTATCTCCATTGTTCTCTATTTGAATTTTCAGGCACCAAAATTGAACTCGGTCGCAGAGGAAAGACCTTTGGTGGTGTCGCAGTATTGCTCATCATCCTATACAAATAATTTTGACACAACCAACATGGTCCCATTGCAAGAGCTAGTGAACTCAACTTCACATCCGTTTGAGCAAGAAATACTTCCACTTGAGTTCACTCCGGATGAGAAGAAAACGTGCATCTGGCCGCAGTATCCTCTCCCTTTTCCTCAGATTCCACTCCAGACTAACTTTGGTCAACCACTTGACCATCAAGAATTACCCATGAAACTTGAGGACACTGACTTCTTGGATTATTTCGGACAGCTTGGTGATTCTGACATTGGAAATGTGCAAGTCCCTCTTGCGCCATCCTGTTCAACAGGACAAGAGAGAAGTTGTGAGGTTGCTGTGAAGAGAGAAATGGACTATCCCCCTACCCCAGATAGCTTCATCGATGACTTCCCCATGGACATGTTTGATTATATTGATCCACTGCCAAGCCCATCTGAATGGTGATTAGTCTGTTTCAGAGTTTTACTAGCTTGTTGGACAGTTATGTAGTGATCTATGCAATATGATTGCTATAGTAGCTATTCTTTGTATCAGACAATTTGACCTAGTGCTTAACTACTTCTAACAGTTGTTCATCTACTACATTGATTACCTCCTTGTTCTATCACATCATTTTTTGCTCTCCCCAATAAAAAGGAAAATATATGTTCTGTAGCATAGGAGAGTCGTCGTTTAGGACAACTAGTGAGTAGCGTTGAGAGGCATTTCAAATCTATTACAACAAAACTAACAACTGATGATGGTGTTATTCTTGTAGGCTAAAAAGAAGAAGAAGAAGAAGACGACATTAACATTTAGGCCTTTTCTCTATGAAGAAAAAACGAGACAGTTTGTAATACAGTACCAATCAGGCTAATTCTTAGTCCAAATTAAGGTGAATAACCTCAACGCCTAATTATGTCTCGGGATCGCAATGGGGTGGACCGTGACGGTTGGGTAGGTTGCGGGTTCAAGGTACCAAATAAAAATTTAAAGAAAATTAAATCTTTGTAATTAGTAAAAATCAAAGATATAAATTTTGTCTTTAATTTTAACTTCTTTTCTAAGTCTAGTAGATTATTAGTTGTTCAAATGTTAATTAGGGATAAAGAAATAGTTGTTGAAATGTTAACTAGAAATATTTAATTAATTGTTGAGATATTAATTAACGAAAAATAAAAAAAAATTCATTTAAACTCAAATAAAAAAGAAAAGAACGTAAAAATTTATGTGTTGTGGATCTATATGGGATAGTGCGGAACGGATTAAAAATGAAAACAAACTTGTCACGAGAGGAGGGGCGATTCGAAAAATTTGCGGATTATTGTCATTCCTAATTATGTCGGTATTGAAATAAATTCTTTTATTCTCTTGTATTAACCCATTAATTCCTTCGATTATCACAGCAATAAACATTCTTTGGTTTTGATATTTCATGTTGATGATTTGAGTTCTATACATATTTCCTCTTGTGATGGATGGAAAATAGAGAAAGTATTGTCCTTCCTTTTACTGGATTTTCAATCAAAATAAATTTATATTAGTTTTGTGCTCCTAATTTATACTTTGAAGAATTTATCGAATTCTAAAGATTATACCTGCAATGAATAAAGTATCATGCATCAACTTGGACCGAGTGATGTCCTACTTGTTCATGTGTGTTAAGATCTTTTTTCAAGTATAAGAAGTGTATCAGATAAAACTTACATAGATATATTATATCAAGAAAATATTTGTCATTTATCGCAATAACAATTTTTTCGTTGAATACTTATAATACATGTTTAATACACATTACATAAAACTATTCATAAAACATATATAATACAAGTTTTCTTGATGGATAATACATTTATCACATACTTTAACAATATCGTGTCAATTTCTTGCCAAATAAGCACAAAATATTTTAAAGCAGCTATAATACACTTATATTCCACATATAATTCACTTTTAATACACATACAAATTTATTATAATATTACTATGTATTGCTATAAATGATAATAAATAAAAAATATTACAAAAATATAAAATTATTTTTTAAAAAAATACTCGTCCAAATAATTTTTCGTAAATGTAGAGTCGAACCATATTTTGGTTGAGAAAAAAAAAGTGACTCTACCAGCCTATATATCGCAGAAAAAGAAAGGTGAAGCATAAACGCTATTTTCTTTTATTATCTAAGGTCAAAACTAATTAAGACTAATATATCTAGAGATTAGATTAGTAAATGAATTCTTAGACGGTTACAAATTACAATTGTTATTGAGTAAATTCATTCAATTTTTTGTGTGAATAAAAGTCCTTTTTTAAAAAAAATTAAAATTTTTAATTCATTTAGTTTTTAATCAGAGGAAATTCATTTTATTTTTACATTTTATATCACATGAAAATCATATAAATTTACGTTTATTACATAAAAAAATTTTGGCACATAAAATTATTTAGTTTTGTTAATTATTAGTTTTAAAAGTGTATATTTTTAGTCAATTTAATTAAACTAGATTTATTACACATACGCTGCACATAATTGTCTCATCTGGAGATTGATACAATAAAAATATATTCATACTATATTTTTATTTTTTTTTCATGATATATCCATTCTAAACCTTCTCCATTTTTAAGAATATGTTAATCAATAAACATTAATTCTTTTTGAATAATTACAAAATCTGAGTAATATTGTCATAATATAGATTTGACCTCACTTTTGAATAGCCTTGATGGCTAAGTATGTTGGCTTGAAACAAAATATTTATTGTCATTTATCCTCTCTTTGATTCCATTAATTTTTTTGACTACCACAATAACAAAATTCTTAGCCTTGATATTTCATGTTGATATTTTAAGTTCTTGACCTATATATGCATAAATATTTTTCTCTTGTGAAGATGAAAAATTGAGAAATACTTTTTTGTTTTTTTGGATTTTCATTCAAAATATTTTTAAAAAATTCTTGTACCCCTAATTTATGCTAGAAGGGTTTGTTGAATTCTTGGAATATAAATAAATCAATAAAATATTCTTAATTAAATATAATTTTTAACATATCTTAAAATTTAAAGAATTTTCTATAAATATCATAATCAAATATTTTTCGCAAAATTTTAAAACAAAATCCTTTCTAGATCCATGTAATCTAACAAAAAAGATCTCATGGTACGTTTCTTTTTTTTTTTTTTTTACATTATCAAATATTTTTCAAAATTACAAACTTAAATGATTATTTTTGTCGTCAAAAAATCTACATTTCAAACTTACATTATTTATTAATTTATCCTCTTTTTTAGCTTTTTTATTTATTGATGTTTCAAACAATAAGATATAAATTAATAAATAACATTCTTTTTTATACATATTAGGCTTGTCATACCATTTTAGGTATTATAATAAAATACCGGTATGTTATCTAACAATCATCAAACAAATCTCAAATTAGGATTTGTTTTGATTACTAATATGATTTAATTTTTTTCAAAATATTATTTGACTTAATTTAAACCATCTCCAACTTCAATTTTGTAAAAAAAAAAAATTTCAAAACACGCCTACTGAATATAAATTTAATTTTGATACATATAAAGATTGATGAATTTGCATAAATATTTCAAACAATAAAAGATAGTACATCATCAATCATCATCCATAATCTTATTATATATTAATCAAGAAATGAACTAAATAACCCTTGGATAATCATGCAGCTGAGGTATATATTTCTTCAGCCAAATACTTTTTGAGCCAAAAGAAAATTTTATTTCTTCTTTTGGTAAAAGCCAAGCACAAATGAAGGCATTTTTTAACACAAATTTTTCCAAATGTTGCAGCAACTCCTCCTTTCTTATATATGAAGACTGTCTGGTCCAAATGTATGATACAAAAGGCTGGTAGCAATAAAAAAAAAGTTAAATTAATAATACTAATTAATAATAAAGAAGCATCACAATCCAAAATTAAAGAACATGTTATAACCTACTTTTGAAAGAAATCAAACACATGTTTCTTGTAGAAATAACCATTACTGCTTAACATCGTGAACAAGGTTCGATCTATCTCATTCACGGACAAGTTCCATTCTTCGGCCAAAGTATTTAAAGTAGTATTTTCAAAATTATCACAATAAATTGTATTATAAATAAATAAAATTTGACTATTCACTTTTTCTTTATTCAGAAGAACTTCCTTAAGAGAAGAGTTCATAATTTCAGAAGTGAGTGAACAAATATCTTCAAAAGCAGATGATGAATTTGAGTTGAAAAAAGCTAAAGTTTTCTCAGCTTCGACACAAAGGTTTTTGGAAAAAAAAAATCATCACAAATATGAATGTGATTGTAAAAATTATTTAAATCATAGGACGCTAAAAACATCCAAAAAGCCATGATCTCTTTGGACAATTCAATCCTAAATTCATCATTATCATTCTACAAAAAAATTCTTTCTTAATTTCAATAACAAGTAAAAAATTCATTTTTCCATGACTTGAAATATTTTTGCTTAGAAAAAACATGTCTACTAACCTATATATGGCAAAAAAAGAAAGGTGAGCGATAAATGCTAGTATTTTGTTTTACTCTAAGAGTCAAAACTAATTAAGACTAATAAATCTAGAGATTAGTTAGTTAATCAATTTTTAGATGCTTACAAACTACAATTGTTGTTGAGTAAATTAATTCATTCAATTTTGTGTGGATAAAAGTCTTTTTTAAAAATTTTCTTTTTGGGGGTTAAAAAAGTCATTTAACTCTACAATTATCACACAAAATACATTATTATTTTAAAATTTTAATCGCATAAAAATCATCTAAATTTAAGTTTATCACATAAAAGGTTTTTTTAGCACATAAAATTATTTAGTTTTGTTAATTATTAATTTTAAAAGTGTATATTCTTACTCAATTTAATCAAATGTATTGCCCAATAATCATTGCAATTGACATTCAATTTCTAAATCACAAGATTCTTGTAATCTTTATTTATCTCATTCTTTTCCTTAATTAAAAAGATGAACAAATCAATAATTACAAAATGCCTCTCAAATTTAAGAAAGATTTAGCTAAAATCGACTTAACAGCCTATTCCAAATTTAAATGAAATTAATAATTGAAACTGTTGACATATTATAACTAATATAATTTGAAGTGAAAAAAATAATCATTGATCCTCATAACATAATAAAGTTTTTTTTTATTTATAAATGAGCATCTGAATTCACTTTAAAAATTAAGAGAAGTGTGATTCAAAATCTTTTAAGAGAAAATACATTAAAAAAAAAAAATAACTTGACAGTAAAATTTACATTATCACTTTAATAGACATTTGAATATTCTCTTTAATAATTTTCAAATAAATTAAATATAGCTGAAATTATAATATCATTTTTGTCTGCCACATCATAATCATGTAAGCACTACAACATAACTACGTCAGCATGATGTCATTAATTCTATTTATTTTTGTATTTGTTCACCGGTTTTACTTATATACTTTTTAAAATTAATTTATACTAATAAATTATTTAAAATATATTTTCTAAACTCAAAATTTAAAATGTGAATCTATTTTTATTCTTCTAATCCTCCACCCTGGCCCCCTATCTCCTCACTTCTTTCTTCTTCCTTTTTCTTCACCATTTTCAGCTTTTCACTGCTCATTTTTTTCTCTTTCTCACCATTCAATTTATATATAAAAAATTAAATTTTTTTAAAAATTTAGAAAAGAACCACCACAATATCACCTTGCAGCAGAAAGGATTTTTTTAGAAGCGATTTTTTTCTTGAAAACTTACATGAAAAATGGAGATTACATAAGAAAGTTGATAAGCTAGCATTTTTCAAATCAAAACTATTAAAAATTAAAATAAATTCAAGAAAGTTTACATTTGTGAAATTGAAGTCAATAGTATAGAATGAAATTAAAGTTAATAATATGATATTGGTATTGAATTTTGAGATTACTAAAGGAATAGCGGAATGAAAATAGTGGATAGAGGTGAGGATGAACATGGAGGAGGAGGGGCTTCAATAGAGGAAGAGGTGTATTGTGGAAGACGGAAAAATAAAGAGAGAGAAAATACGTAAAAGGGTTTTTCAAAAAGGAACTTACATCTTTTCAAATATATCTTTTATACTTCTATGTTTTTTAAAAATTAATATATTAAGAAAAAAATATTTAATATATTAATTATTTATTGGCCAATAAAAAAAATCACGCGTATGATTTTATAAATTTAAATATTTGTTTCATTTTTTTTTGCGTATTTTTAGGAGAATATACTCACTTTCTTTGCCATATCACCTCTTAAGAATAGTTAAATCACTTGAAATTATTAAAAAAGATATTTAAACGTTCGTATAATTAAAATGTTAAAAGTGAGTTTTTGATGTTCACAAAGGTTTTTATGCATTTTCTCATCTTTTAATTATGAAACTATAAGAAGAAACTCAATAGGTTATTAGTTGATTTTGCCTTTTTGTTTGACCTTTTCATATGTATATCTTTGCCATACAACAATAACAACAATATACCCCAATACCTCAAAAGGCTCTCGCTTATTGCGGAATGGGAGGTCGGATGTACACAGCCTAACTCCTATGTTTAAAAACAACACTAGGTCTTTATTTATTTTTTCATATATATGCAAGTCTTACATAATATAATATATTTTAAATTAAAACATAAATTAATGTGAACTAAGTAATTTCAATGTCGTCATTTCTTTATTTGAATCATCACATAATTATTCCTATATTATTAAATTTGATGTTGTGAGGGATGAAGCGGGCAATTAAAATGACGTTTGCCACTCAACCTATTTTCAAGAGAGAATACTTGAAATATCTTAGGTTCATCATCCAGGGTAATGGTGATATCGATGATGATGTTACACATCATATTAGGCAGTATATGGATGAAGTGGAGGCTTGTCTCTAGGGTATTGTATGATAAGAAGATACCAACTAAACTTACAACAACAACAACATACCCCAGTGCCTTAAAAGGCTCCCGCTCATTGCAGGGTGAGAGGGGGTCGGATGTACGCAGCCTAACCCCTATGTTTAAAAACATAAAGCGGCTGTTTCCAGATGACCCATGAGGAG
>JAABOM020000001.1:25381560-25413577 GCA_011800125.2 Solanum clarkiae
GCTAGTGTTTTGACATATAATTTTCTTGTACCCCTTCCCCTCGGGTAGTTATTTGATAGTTGAGCTTGAGTTTTTTTTTTCCTATAAACATTTGATAATTGGTATATAATGACTTTAGTATTGCTTAACTAAATCACTTTGTTCATGTAATAATAACTTAAGTACTATTGTTTAATTGAATATACAGTAGCTTTTTGTGGATTATTCATGTACTAGGTGTTTGTATCTCTCGAGATATGCATGCCCTCAATAAACTTATTACTTTCAAATCGAAAACTAACTAAAAAAAAAATAAAATAACCGACCTAAACCGACAATAGCCAAACCGATGGTTATTTTTTTTCATTTGGTTTGATTTGGTTATAGAAATTTAAAAATTGACTAAATTGATTTGGTTATGGTTCTAACTAATAACGATCCAAATCAAACCATGAACACCCCTAAATATAGTATAGATATAGGGGTATGCAAAAATCGGACCGATAAAAACATTATTGGTTTATTGTTATTGAGTTATTAGGTTATCGAATTTTTAATAGTTTTGAAAAAAAAATTATTGGATTATCGGTGCGATATCAATTTTTATTATTGGGTTATTGGGAAAACCGATAACCTAATAAGATTATAATAATTCACTATTTTACTCTTTTGTAAATATTAAATATTAGTAATTTAATTGTAATAGGACATTATAGTAGTACTTTAACTATTTTAATCTTTATCATACTTAAAATGATTAGTCACTCACTCCAGTATTTAGTCTTTAATCTTTATTTTTCATACTCCATATGTTTTTATTAATGTAAATTTTCATTATCATCCTTATTGTGTAAATCGAAATTGAACTATTAAGAACTTAAAATTGATAAATTGAAACTCGATAAAAATTATTTTTTTATTATTAATTTAATATATTTAAAAAATAAAAATTAATAAACTAAATTAATAATATGTAAAATCGAATCGAATCGACCAATCAACAGCCATATAAATATAGATATAATTATAAAAAAAGGTGGGGCTTGCTGTCAGCTGATTACGTGACCCATTGGAAATCCATTCTACATTTACTGAACTTTTTCTCGTCAAGCAGGTTTCTTTCTGTCAGAGAGGTGGACACCCATTCTCTCTTTAGAAACCCTTTATCGAGGTACTTTTTGTATATCTTCTTCACTTTATTTTTGGATTTCTTGTTGCTCTTTGGTCATGATCTCTGTCTCTGTTGAATGAAAAGTTTAAATCTTTAATCTGTTTCTTGATTGATGAGTATGGTTTCTTGATTTTTTGATGAAGGAAAAGTGGAATTGTGGTTTAGTTTAATATTGCTGCTGTTTGTTTTGAACTGGGGTTTGCTTGTTTTGTGTTCTTTCTTGTTTTTGGTTCTTTTTTTTTTCCCTTTTCAGCAGTAAAGTCGGTTGCTTTCTTTGTTATACCTTGTGTGTTTTTCCTGTTTTCCTGGTCTGAAGGTTGATCAATGATCGGGTTGTTACAACCTCTCGCATAGGTACCGGGTAACTGGTGGCGGAGCTAGGTTTTTGCGGAGGGGTCTCGAAATATAAAAAAAGAAGATATATAGTAGTATTTGTGCATAAAAATAAAATTTTAACCTAGTTAAACTGTGTAATTTTCCAATGAAGGGTGTTTTCTGTCTCTGCCCATATGGGATTTCTCTTTTCATGTTGATTTAGGGAAAGAAAGCAATTTGAAGCTTAGCGATTTTATTTGCCGTTTACTAAGTAATATGCTCAAGTAATGCAGCTGGATTGGATCTGTATATAACTGAATAATAGATCCGGTACGGAGTTGCAGCAGCTGTGGATATAGACTAGGCTAAAGGACGGATTGAGGATTGATTGATCTAAACTAAAGACTTGATTATATATAGGAGATAGATTCCCTTCAGATAAAAAATGCTGCTAGAGTTTTAACTTAACTAACTCGGTGGGCTGTCAATCAGGATGAATCTTAGAATATTTCTCCTGCAGTCTTGCTACATATGGATTGAAACATGGATGTAGGTTCCATTCCGAGCTAGTGCTTGCTCGTATGGATTTTCCACCTTCTTTAGGCTGAAATTGATTTGCATGGCTTTTGGCACACGTTTTAATGTCGTTATTAATCTCTTATAGGGGCTATAGATATAGTATTGAGGTTTTCTTTGGTTAAATAGTTCAATTTGATATTCATCACAAAAGAAAAAAGAGATAATTGGAGTTCTGGTTATTTTAAGTTTACATTAACTTCTTTGCCGATTTTGTTTGCTCTATTTTTGTTGTCAGTGATTTTTGCGTTGACTTGACAGTTGAAATCTTTATTCAGTTTTGCATCCTTTTGGTGTATCATCAACAGAAAAATAAGAATCGTTTCTCGAAATACAGCTACAAGCTTCAGGTTGCTTATGTTTCTGTGCTGAAGATATTATAAATAAAGAGGTCACGATTCTATAATGTTAAAGTTGTTAAAAGTTTTCAAATATCTTTGCAAAGAAGCCCTAAACCATCAAAAAAGGTTCTGTAGCCAAAAGCTTAGTCACCTTATACCTACATGCTTAAGACTGAAACTGAGCTGTAATCAAATATCTTGAATGACAATACTGCATGAAAATTCTCTCGGACTAGGCCTTTTAGATCTCTCTCTCTCTCCCCACCTCCATATCTGTCTGTATATATCGATCTAATGTCTTAAGCATATCCATGAAAGTAAATTTACTCTTTTTGTAGCTGTTGTGCTTAGAAACCTCGCAAGTTCTTTGCTTTCATTTTCAGTAGTATATATCAATAGGAGATAAAGTTTCTCCATCTTATTCTTTAACTTGGTACAATTGGTATTTCTCCACGAAACTATACTTTTAATCAGTTCTCATTAATTGCCTATTTACTATACATGTTTCATGTAAAACTTTCCTCTCTTTTCTTGTTTTGATGTGTAACTTAATAAAGGCTGTCCGAATTAATTTGTTCCGTGTCCGAAGCAGGCATAAAGTTGAGCCAGTATGTTTGGATGGGCTCCAAGGAGGAGTGACAACTCCAAGTACTATGAGGTTCTTGGTGTCTCAAAAAGTGCCAGTCAGGATGAACTTAAGAAGGCATATAGAAAAGCTGCTATAAGAAATCACCCTGACAAGGGTGGTGACCCCGAGAAAGTAAGTTGCAAGTAGAGTCCTCTGCATATTGCTGTTCCAGATAAAAGTCATGTCACCACTGGAACATTTTGATTTCGATTCTCTGATCTTTTTTTTTGGGCGGGGGGGTGTTGGAATAATAGTGGTGGTCGGGCCAGCTTGTGCGCTGCATGCTTTTTATGGCAGTTTCTCCTCAAGCCATTAATAGAATCGAGCTAGTGCATGGTCATGCCAGTTCAGTCATACATAGGTCTTCTTTAGTTTACGCCCTCTTAATTATGATGCATCATATATGTATGAATGTGCCTGTACGTGACTGAAGGAAACAAAGTGGAAGGGGACAGTTCTAGGCTTTTGCTTCTTGTCTTGTACCTATGTCTGTTTCCTATCTTCTCAGTTCAAGGAGTTGGCTCAAGCATATGAAGTCCTAAGTGATCCTGAGAAGAGAGGCGTTTATGATCAGTTTGGTGAAGATGCCCTTAAAGAAGGAATGGGGAGTGGCAGTGGCGGTGTTCACAATCACTTTGACATATTTGAATCATTCTTTAGTGGGTCTTTTGGTGGTAATAAATTCTGTCTCTCTCTCTCTCTCTCTCTCACAGATGGTAGATAGAAATACCCAACTGGATGGTGGTTGACTCCATTTTATTGATTTGATTCTTTTGGACAGCATATTTATTTGGCCTTGGTTGTTTCAGGTGGCGGCAGCCGCTTCAGAGCTAGAAGACAGAAACGAGGTGAAGATGTAATGCATATGCTTAGGGTTTCTCTGGAAGATTTGTATAATGGCACCACAAAGAAGCTCTCTCTTTCCCGGAATATATTGTGTCGCAAGTGCAAAGGGTATTTTCTCTCTCTGATTATTCTGAACTTATCTTTTGCTGATGGTCATTTATTGCTTATATGACCAAGGATTCAAAGTAGTATTTGAATGATGAAATTTTTCTTTTGAGTTTGAATTGTTCTCTTTAAGGCTGAGGATCGATACTGAATTTCTTTTTGGCCTCTATGAATATTTGAAGGCATTGGGTGACCAAGATTCCAGAAAATGTGTGTGCATGTAGGTTATCATATAGAAATTTTGCACAAACTAGACTTGCTGGAAGAGTGAAAGCTTATATGGCTCTTTGCTATCCAGTATGAATGAAATGATAATTGTTCCTTTCCTTTTTCTTATCTGATTTTTGATGAAGCTATATTAGGTAAAAACATGGCACAGAACTGTCTAGGTTATTTTTGTGCCTAGTGAACAAGGATTTTGTTGATACGTTTTTCCAAGTGAATCCTGTACTTATTGCCCATTCAAAAATAAAAATCTGCGGCAGATCGTTTTTGTGTGTTCTGAGAAATACAAATGACACATTTAGTCAGGCTGAAAGTATGATTTGTCTACGAGTCCAAGTACAACTCTAGCAAACATGTCTACCAACTGATGTAGATACCTTAATATTTTTTCCATTTAAGGCACTTCACAATGTGACACTGTCTAACTTTCTGCGTTCTTTTTTGTAGTGCTAAAAGTAATTTTTTAAAGAATAGCTTATAGTTTTTGGTTCTGCTGGTAGACTATTTCCTTTGCATTGCTTTCTATTTAAGTCCTTTGCAAGAATAAGACCTCCTTCCTGGAATGACCCAATCAACATTAAAAATGTTGAAGTAATCTATGATAATTTACTTTATATGTTTTAAAACTTTGATGTGACATCTTTATGTCCATTTACATCTTCCAATCATTATGGTAACAGGTCTAGGAACACAAAGTTAATTACTCATTAGAACGGTCTTCTCTTGAAATCCCTGGAACAAATCTCTTAATAGATTGGATTGAGGAAGTGATGGACAAGTTCTCATGATAAAATGGACCTTCTTATTGCCTTTGTTTAGCCAAAATTCTTATCTGGTATGTGATAATAGACTCGCCCCTGGATTTAGATCTCTAGTATCAAAATGTATCTTTCCTTTAGCAACTTGAATTAATTTGGATGCTTTTGTAATCTTCAATGGGTCAAATAGCTCGAGTTTGAAACACAATTGCGTGATCTAGTGGTTAATGATGTGCGAAAGGTGTGGGAAACTAGAGTTAAAATCTCAGTGGAGACAAAAAATTACTAGGTCATTTCTTCCCCTCTACCTAAGGCTTGACGGATAGATTTCTCTGTTACCTGTAGTCTGTACTGGTGGGAGGTGGCAAGTGGCAGGTGGCAGCGCCTTACCTGTTTTTACTTTTTTTTTTAAAAAAATTTATTTTTGCTTGTCCCTTTTTGTGTCATGTCAGACATGACATGCAAAAATTAATGTTCCTGCAGGTCAGTTTAACATAACATTTTTTTTAGGTACTGTTTTATTTTAAATAATTAATTATTAAACTAAAAAAGCACCTAAAAGATGTTATGTTAAATTGGCCTACACAAACTTTATCTTTTGCATGTCATGTCCAACATGACACAAAAAGGGACAAGCAAAAATTAACAAAAGTAAAAACAGGTAGGGCGTAGCTGACAGTGCGCCTTACCTTTATTTTTTTGACAACCGCCTTTTCTGCCTCCATTACAACGTGCCGTGAAGTGAAAAAGGTGAGGTGTAGCACGTGTTGTGCCTTTGCCTTTTTGGTATCTAGGTAAAACCTGAATTAACCGTGGTGTTCAAAGAGACTCGGACACCCAGTGCAAATCAAAAAAAATAAAAAAATTGTTGCCCTTTCGGCTCTGGAGCACCTTACCAAACCATGCACTACAACTTACACCCATTTTGGAAAGGGTTGCAACAGCAGGTATCCTGTGTATTTGTCTAGGTGCACACAATTTTATCTGGTTATTACTGGCATCCAGAAAAATAAAAAGATTGAATCAAATCTTTGTTAGGTTGATACTTCTGAAAGGAACTTTCTTTGTCTCCATGCTGCTCACATGGGTTCTCCTTTATTTGCTTTTAAAAAAAAAACAAATATTGATTCATAAGGCCTATATTTCAGTCTGCTGTTGTGGTATGCCTATTACCTATTGAGTATTAAGACACTCTTGTGAATACGTCTTCCTAATTTGATGTAGTGTTCCTCATTTCTTGGGCTTTATGGAGCAGGCAGTGATGTGGGTATGCATTGTTCTCAATTAAAGGAGAAATGTAACATAGCCCTTTCGAAATAGAAAAAGAAGTGTTTAATTATTGACATATTGTGAAAATTATAAAATTTGTTTTGTATTGGAACGATAAAGAAGGCAAAAGAAAATTGTTGGAAATAAATTAAATGCATTTAATCGTTTTCTAAATATTCTATATAAGTTGCACTGAGAGACCTGAGAGTATTTATTAGAGCTCATCGTTAGTCACTATTTGTTGGATTTCATGTGCATTTTGACTTATTTTTTCAACATATTTCATGCTCATCATTAGTCACTGTGTTATCAGGAAAGGTTCAAAGAGTGGAGCGCCTGGGACATGTTATGGATGTCAAGGCACTGGAATGCGTTTCACAACAAGACAGATCGCTCCAGGAATGATCCAACAGATGCAACATGTTTGTCCTGAATGCCGAGGCTCAGGTAGTTAACGAAAATATTATGGTTAATTCCGTGTTCTGTGATGAAACATGAGAAAAGTTGGTGGCGTTCCTTTTTTATTGATCCACTGAGAGGCAAAAAATGTAAAAACAAGGAGTTAGTATATCCTTGAAATTTACCGTGTTGATGCAGGAGAGGTTATCAGTGACTGGGACAGGTGCCCACAGTGCAAAGGAAACAAAGTTACACAAGAAAAGAAGGTGCTGGAAGTGAATGTTGAGAGAGGAATGCATCATAACCAGAAGATAACTTTCGAAGGGGAAGCAGATCAAGCTGTAAGTTTAGTTGGTTGGTTTTCTCTTGCAATTCCTTTTGACTTATTAAATTCATGTTAAATGTGCCTTAACATATGTGAGTCTTGCATGCACCCTGGAGTACAGTATGTTATTTTGAAAATCGACTACATAGCAACTCGTAAAATAATATATCGAGCTATTTGCTTCCCCATTTGATTTTATGTGTGGTCCATTTCACTTTTGCTGATGACTTATATGTTCTCACACTTCTGTCTTACTGTTCTTCTGCAGCCCGATACCATCACTGGAGACATTGTTTTTATTCTACAACAGAAGGAGCATCCAAAGTTCAAGCGGAAGTTTGATGATCTTTATGTGGAACATACACTTACTTTGACTGAAGCTCTTTGTGGCTTTCAATTTGTCCTAACTCATCTTGATGGGAGGCAGCTTTTAATCAAATCGAACCCTGGAGAAGTTATAAAGCCTGGTAAGAACCTGCTTCCTTTGTGTGCCATCTTGTCTGTGAGAAGAGACAAGCTTCAAAGCCTTAATGCAAGCTTGAAATATCGCTTGAGAAGTAGCCTTATTGGTGTAAGTAAGTGGTAACGAAGAAAAGGCTTTTAAGCCTTAGGGGGTAGTGTGTGAGGGCGTATGGTTTATATATACTTATTCATTTGTCTTCTGCAGATCATTACAAGGCAATAAATGATGAAGGCATGCCCAATTTTGGCAAGCCTTTCATTAAGGGCCGGCTTTATATCCATTTTGATGTGGTATTTCCAGAATCAGGGGTTCTTTCCCCTGACAAATGCCGCGCCATAGAGACTATTCTGCCATCAAGACAAGGGAATAGCTCATCAGAAACAGAGTTAAATGAGTGTGAGGAAACCATTATGCACAATGTCAACATCGAGGAAGAAATGAGACGCAATGAGCAGCGCCGACAGCAAGAGGCTTATGACTCAGACGGTGATGAGCCAAACATGCATCGTATGGCTTGTAACCAACAGTAAATTGCTTGTATTTATGGTCATATCCCAGCAATTTTTGCAGCAAAACCCACTGGCGTTGCTTGCTTTAGGGATAATTGTATAAAGAAGTTGGACTTGCTTTAGTTGTGTTTTATCGCATGTTAGAAGCTATATCGATAGTCATACATATTATTGGTCAGTTGTACTTCTGAGCTTATTCAATCTCTCACTATCCTTTGTTCAATTGGTTTGTTATATCTATGTTAAAAGTATGTTTTCACAATTGTTAATATCATGTAAGTTAACTAGGTAATTTTAAATTATTATACTGTTCAGCCAAGTACTATATTACTTGAAATGGGATTATAACTGTTTAATATGCAAAAAGATAAAGAAGAAAAATGATGAAGATAAAAATTAAAATCCAACAAAAAAAGAAGAGAAGAAATCTATGAATTTTTGTAATGTTTTCAAGTTAATTTATGGTGCAATAACGATTGGATTTATAAGTATCTTTTCATGGCGATCTCAAGTTAACACTAGACATAATAAAGATGGTTTACAAATATTTTTTATGACGACCTCAAGTTAACCCTCCATACAATAAATTTATTTTTGCGCATCAATGATTAAATGGAGACTTTAAAATAAAGTAAAAAATCTCAAGGTAATCAAACTTTTTTGTTGCGACATTCTTTCCTCGAATATATTTGAGCTGTTGTAAATGCAATTATGGAAAATTTATAATGCCATTTAATTAGACCTCATAATAATATCGGTCCTCAATAGTAATATATATTGCTTAATCAAAACACCTGATCAAACAATGTCGTCATAAAGAAGGTTGATTGTATAACATAACAAGAAAAACCTATTACAAAGAGAACTAGGTTATTATAGATGATGACTTTATAGAGAGAATATACCGCTATAAGTATCTTATAAATTTCTTAGTCTTTCTATTTATCAATACTTGTTCATTATACTAATTTTTTTTTATTTCTATTTGTTATTTTTAGCATATTAAGAGGAAACATATTATACTTGTGTCAATCTTTAACAACCCATCTTAAGATGAGAAGTCTCACATCGACAAAATAGAAGAGAGATGTTGGGTATATAAGTAAACATATTTTACCTACTAGTGATGCGTTTTAAAGTCATGCGGGACTAGGCCCAAAGTAGACAATATCATTAGCGGATGGATCGTTCGATGGGGCAAACCTCAGTGAGGATGCTGAGTCCATAGAGGCGGTGTATTTAACAATCATCTTAAGATGATAAGTACCGCATCGACAAAATACAGGAGAGATGTTGGATATATAAGTAAATAGGTCTTACCTACTAGTGATGTGTTTTAAAAACGCGAAAGTTAATGCCCAGAGCACACAATCATCATTTTTTAAGAGACATAAAAATTCAAACTAAGCAAATAAAAATGAATGGAGAAAGTGCATATATATATATATATATATATATATAAGAGAAAGAAAAATTAAATAAAATTTATTAAATTCACGTAAATTCGTAATCAGTGATCTAGACCCTTCTAGAAGCTGGGGGAGGGTATGCCAGCTACAGCATTGAGAGGAATGCCACAAGATAAAAAGGCAAATGATCCTAAGCCAAGGGCTTTGTTCCTACACATAGGAGAGGGAAATTAAATAAATGATAACCATTCATCTAAAAGTCAATTGGTACATCCATTATTCGAGCATTTAACACATTTAATTTACTGTAATATAATTTATGACAAAAGAGTAAGACCTTTTTGCTCCTCCTATTTAGCATGCAAAATGGACCACTTTATATTAATAGTGAATATGTATAATTATCACTCTCATTAAATTTTCTGAAAAGAATTGGTGTAGTCTTTCCAAAAATTGAAAGGTGAGTTATTGTAGATAACTACATAAATGATACATACTTCTACCAATAGACTTCCAGCTTCTTTAAAGGAGACTACACTAATCTTGGATAGAGACGGACGATATTTTAATAGATAAACTAACATTTCAGATCGTAAAAGAATCTTCATATGTTTTGAAAGACAGATGATAGATTCTTACGAGCTATATTTGTTATTCAGATAGCTCTTTAAAAATAGTGCTCCATATATTTTCACGAAGGAACTAATACTAAATGTGAAATGAGTCATAACATTGTATTTAAATATAGTATCGCCAATAATAAAGATAATGAATCTCAAAACACAATTAATATTAGTAAGCCATAATAAAAATGAACATAGTTTAAAAGCATTCAAGTTGTGTTAGAATAAACATTATTTATAGATACTAATCACATGACTAAATATTAAAAACATGGAAAAGGTTCATATATTGCCTTTCTACTATTGAAAATAAACTATATTAATTTGTCCTACATTACACTTTGTCAACAATTACCCCCTACAATCATATTCTTAAGCTATATTTACCTCCCACCCATTAAAACTTCATTTTCAACTTTAAAAAACCATATATCATGCTCTTATTCAGCTTAAAAAAGCCACTTGTTGTGTTGAAATTCATATAAGTAAACTTGGATTTTTGATTTACTCCGGTTCAAAATGAAGAAAGGATAAATTAGCTCTTCTCGATCGTATTTCTCCCGAGATGAAAGAACAAATTGACAATTTATCTTTTCAAAACCTGTTGCAGAACCATCTAGAAAGCAATTTATATTGATAGAGGCAGAACAACTCAAAAGAATAAAGAAGTACGAGTGATCAAAATTACTTCTATAAGATCATATTAATAGAATGCAACTCAAATACATGAAAATATGAATGTGCTCCGAGGTTTTAGACTTGTTAATTTAAGGTTGCGAATTTGAATCAAGAATTACTAGCTATTTCATCGATTTGATCGTAGAACAATCCGACATCTTGTGTAACACATGAATCACCTCTAACGAAATTTGGGTCCAAGATTATTATTAATTAATAGAAATGGACAAAAGAATTTAACAAAGTAAAAATATATTGCACTCTAAAAGTTTCTCTTTTTGTAATCTTTTTCTTTTCAAATAGTTTTTGACATTCCAATCATCCACTAATTAAGTGGACAACTTTTTGAAGTCTTATATATATGATAAGGTGCACCATCATTTTTGAGACTGAAATGATATGTCTGATTGAATCACTAATAAATTGTTAAAAGATATTGCTTTTCCAAACATATTGATATTGTGTGTGTTTTGTAAAAAGTTTGGAAATTAAAACACCTTTTTAGAAAGTGCAATATCCCAAGTGCCAAACAGCTCCTAACACTAGACAAAAAAGTCATCATTTTTGGAAATATGTATAGAAGTAGGGTTTTGAAAGTTTCTAAATTCTAGAGAACCATCATGAATACATAGAAATTAGAATGTTGAAGGAGTTTTCAAATTGAAATATTAAAAGTTAGTTGTTACATTCTTATGAAGTGTGTTTTGCAGTAGATATTGTTGGATTTAAGTAATGACGTACAACAATTTTTATACTAGTTTAACTTATTATATGTTATGTTATAATTATTTGATTATTAACTCGTCATGTTACGGTAAAATATTTCAGTATTGGGATAATGTTATTGTTGTTATAGTAAAATAGTTCGTGTATAAAATTTGAACGCGCGGTGAGGAGATATGTCAAGTGCATGCATCAAACATAAAGTACATTGTCCCTACATAATTAGGTACTATGAATGGTAAACAAAAGATTTATGGCATTCAATTTTTACAATGAGAACATCTAGCTGCCTTTTGTGACACGTTTTTAAAATGAAAAGAAAGGGATTTCTTCTCCAAATAGGAAATTAAACTACTCCCTCCGTGATATCAAATTTTGACGTGACACACTCCCTCTATTTCATATTAAGTGAATCGTTGGGGAATTTTTGATGTTTCAGAATAAGTGAATTGTTCACTTTTCAAGGGATATGTTGGAAATCTTTTCCAATTTTACCCTTCATTAATTAAGTTTTTTAAGATTGAGTTTTGTATAAGAAATAAATGATGAGCGTGTGGACTTTGAAAAGGGTAAAAATGGAAAAACATGATTAAATTTTGTCTTTGTTTCTTTTTCTTAATATGTGTTAAATGAACCAACACTTCACTTAATATGAAACAGAGGATGTATCTATTAAGAAGACAATGATTAATATGGTACGATTACCATTTTACCCCTATTAATTTATAGGTGTATGCATAAAGTCATAATTCAAGTTCTTATATATATTTTAATGTATTAGTATTAATACAATGCAATTACTTTTTCTTTTGTTGCATTCAAGTTAAAAAATTTTGGAGGGAACAATGTAAATTTTTATTTCAAGTATAATTTTTCATAACAATTAAAAGTTTTTCACCAAAATATTTCATTATAAAAAATCTTTCAATGAAAGTGAGTCCTCTACTTTGATATTTTTTGAAGCTTTAAGTATATTTTTTGTATTTTAATCTATTTCTTAGAGTATAAAAATTGTTTAAACTTTTTTCATATAAACTTATTAATTGAATTGGGATATGTTAATAAATTATGTCATTTTCGAAGTTTTTAGGTACTCTAAGGATGACTTGGTTATTGACTATTTTCAAAAAGATTAACTTGGTAAGTAAAGCAAGGGTAAAATAGGTAAAAAAAAATGTCTTATTTTGATTTCTCCAAGTTGACAAGCAAAAATGAAAATCAAATTAAGAATTTTTCGACATCTAATAGTGAACGGGGGAGTAGCTTTTTTTAACCATATTGTGGATAAGCTTCCACTGACATCTGAATTATTAAAGATACATAACTTGAAATTTGAACTCATGAATGAACAGGAAAAAAAAAGAGGGAATAAGTCCTATTTTTTTGTATGAGATAGTAATAAATCCTAGTGTATTAGTATAAATAAACAGCGAGATCAAATTATCTCTAGATTAATTAATACTTCAAACTAAATATAGCATAAAATTAAGTTCAAAATTTTTCTTAAAATTATTATATTTATTTCGCGTACCAAAACGATACGTAGTTACTTTGTTATTTCCTTAGCATGATCTCATGTTTGCAGTTAGTGCAACGTATTTTTACAACCACTTTTCCGTATGATTAATTATTGAAAAGTACTTTTTGTCAGTTCGTTTTACTCTTCCTCAATCAATAATGTACGTGTACAAATTAATTTAATATGAACTGGCATGCAACTTATCTCCATAAATAAATAAATGTTCTAGACTCTAGTACTTGTGTGGTACACTTTTGTTTAAATTAAATCATCCATTTTTCATTATCTAATATTTTGACTCATTTCTTAAAAGAAAATATTTTTTAACTTTTGTAATATTTTCATTTGTCAAGTTTAAATTTGAAATCGTTCATTAAAAATAAAAAATTTCATTCATCGAGCTGGTGGTGCACTTGTACCTATTTAAACTACTGCTTGGATTATGATTATGGCTGCCATAGATTTTAGGGGGCAAAAAAAAAGAAAAACTTTTTATCAATCTAAAATCTTAACATTTCTCCATCTTCCACCATCACCTTAATTTATTTTTTTTTTGGTCCAAAAATCAATTACGTACTAATTAGAGTTATCTTGGCTTAATTTGTGGTACAATACCAATTACTAATACAAATTAAATTAAATAATGACTACTATTAAGAATATTGTAATAATGTAATATTAGTGCAAATGGAATTTAGGTAAGCATATGTATGTTAAAACTATATCTAGAAGAAATAAAAAAAATATTTTGTATTTATGTAGCATGCAGAATATAATGATGTGTCAAAGGAAAAATTAATTTCGTATATAGGTATATACCTAACTCAGTATTAGTTGGTCAACCACTCCACATTCTCGTAGTAATTAAAGACTCTTCTTAATTAATTAATTAATTACAGGGGTCATGAGAATTGCTGGAAAAGTCACCAAATTATAAGAGACTTCTTTAGCTAATTAAACAAAATTATTTAAACTCTTTTGTATGGTTAATCAAGAGGCTGCTAGAATATTAAGGAAGAAGACAACTAAAGAAAATAAGAAAGAAAGAAAAAGAAAAACAGATTGTGGAAAAGTGCTCTCTTTTCTATAATATTTGGTTGGTTAAGTTAAACATTATCATATTTGCCTTAATTGGATAATGCAGGGGCGGATCTACATTCATTCAAGGATGGTCAGATGAACATTTTTTGTTGAAAAACTTTTTCATATATATAGGTTAAATATAAGTATTTTGATACATATCAATTTTTTAATATCCTTGATATAAAAATCGCTCACTCATTTTCTAAAAATATAAACATTCTTGACGAAAATACTGACTTCGCGAGTGAATGCTATATAGAAGTTGATCTGAAATTCAATTGTTTATTAACTTGTTAGTGCACTAAAAAATGGTTCATTAATTGGATAAGGTTAAATTAAACATGCCTTAATGGGATTAGGTAATTATAAGCTTCTCTGGATACATTGTTTAATTATTAGTACTAATTAACTTGTTTGGAATACATTCATTAAAGGATTTTTTGTCCAAATATGAAGCACTATAGTCTATAGCATAGAAATATATCCACTTTGGTGTTTCTAACTGGTACTCCCTTCGTCCCATTTTACGTGATACTCTTTGACTTTGCATGATATTTAAGAAAAAAAAATGAATACTTTTAAAATTTGTGATCTAAAATTATTCATAGATATTTGTGTGTCTGAGAATCATTTTATTAAGGATAGAATGAGGATTTTAAAGATAAATTATTTCCAATTAGAGTAAGATGAACGTAAAATGGGATAGATGGAGTATTATAGTTTCATAATTGCATAAAATGAGTTAAAGTGGTGATGATTATGCTTTTAGGTACTCTAATAATTTGTAGATAAAACTACTTCCATGTCAAAATGTGGACAAAAGAAAAAAAAAATATTTTTCATTTTAATTTGTTTATTTGAATTTTAATTTAATATAAAATTTTAAAACAATAATTATGAATTTTGTTATATTAAACTAAAGAATATATATTAAAATAATATTTAATCTTGTAATGTTAAATACGTTATGAAAAAAATTAAGAATTAAAAAGTTGCTAACAAAAAAAAAAGTTTTTTAAAATAAATTATAAAAATTAAGATAAATAAACTAAAATAAGACAAGTATAAACAGAAAATCAAGATACAGTAGGATGATTTATCAAAATGAAACCTAAAATCTATTGACTCGTTGGACGATATCATCCTGACAATAGCAGATTGCTTTTACCAACTATTAGTAATGATGACATAACTAGAATAATAACAGTTGCCCCTACATGTACAATAATATCATACATGGCCTTAATATCACGTAAATTGAGAAGAACTCGACTCTAATATCACAATAAAAAAATGAAGATCGAGTCTTTCCACATTCATCTCTCTTGCTTTTCTTCTTTCTCTATTCAATCATTTGTCAGATATATAAATACATATGTATACTAATTGCATATATATAATTATTTGACAGATATACATATTCAATTTGATATATATATATATATACACATACTGTTCACTTCTCTCCACTCTCTACCCTTCTCACTTTCCTCTCTCAATCTCGCTCGTCTTTCTCATTCCTCTCCCAATCTCATTTGCTAAATATACAAATATATATATACACACATACACACAATTATTTAATAGATCTATACATACAGCTTGACAAGTATACATCTACAATTCACCTCTCTCGATCTTGTTCACCTCTCTCGACCTCGCTCACCTGTCTCCTATAATATATAGCTATAAATTGTAATTTTTGTAAAGTATAATTATTTTAGCTATTTTTTAGCTTATTACATTTTAAATATTTGCTCTTTTTAAAAATCTTCTTTAAAAAATTAGGTTAAAATCCTTTTAGGCATTATATTAGCGTGTTATATGTGTTTATTATTGATTTTAACAACCGTTAGGTCTAAGGAACACCGGTAAAAATAGTTTTTGTAAATTTTGGGTTTTGTTTTTTACACATTATAATTTGGGTATTTGGACTCCTCAAACGTGTTATAGGAAATATGACGCAATGAAAACAATTTACAATAATTGATATAAGTGGACACACAAATTTCCCGTTGGCTGAAAAGTTGATAATGACCAATCAATCATCCAAAGCAAACAAACAACTGTACAACTGACTTACTGCACACTCCTCAAGGATCATATTTCACTCTTACTATTTCAAACTGTTCTCTTCTCCTATTTAATGACACTGTTCCAAAGTCCCCCCTTTGGATATGTTATGACTTTTTTTTCATTTTACGTGATACATTTTGATTTAAAACGAGAATTTTGAGAAGTGAGAATCATTTCGTTAAGAGTAAAAGAAAAATTTTAAAGTTAAATTGTTTTCAAATAGGCCCTTTAAGCTACTCCTTCCGTCTCAAATTAGTTAAATTTTTTGAGATTTTTTCAATGTTCAAAATAATTGAATCATTCAAAATTCAAAAAGAATGTTTGAATTTTTTTTCATATTTGTCATTTTCATTTATTGAAGTTTTATATTTTCTAGGAGATAAATTGCGCTACATATTTATGATTTCACAAAGGGCAATAGTAGAAAGTATGGTGTAAATTTTTTCTTTGAGTGTTTTTCTTAATATGTGTGCATTATCTTACAAATTCAATTAATATGAGACAGAAAGAGTATAACCCTTAGAATAAAACTAAGAAATAAAATGAAAAATTATTCCTCTTAGAATGTTTTCAATCCAATGTAAAAAAAAAAAAATTCTCTCTGTCATATTTTATGTGGCACCCTTTTCTTTTTAGTCTGTTTCAAAAAAATATCACTTTACTTGGAAATAATTTAACCTTAAAATTCTCTTTTTACCCTTAAGAAATGATTCTCAATTAGCTAAATATGTCAAGAATGATTTTATATTACAAATTTTAAAATTTTTACTTTTTTTTAAACATTAAAGATGTCACATAAAATGAAACCGAGAGAGTAGTAATAATAATTAAAGAAAAGAGAATAGGCACAGCTAATTCAGTACGAATCGACAGGTGGAGGGAGCAGGGGGCCAGCCGTATCATTTAATTGAGATGTCTCCATTGGTTACACGTCAGGGTATCAAATTAGAAATTCGAAACGTATTTGAGCCACAGATAAAATTAACACGAATAAGTTATATTTTTAAAATATACTTGCTAGCACCAGTCTTGATTTATATGGTATTGACAAATTTTTATATATATTTTTTAAAATTTAAAATTACTAATTAATGTGATTTATAGCACTTTTTATATTTTTTTAAATAATACATGTTACATATTTTGTTCACCTTGATGTTGCACATATAAAAATTTTTGAGAGTCAATCAAAATTTTTATTTACTTTTTAAATATTTTAACTGATTAATAGTTGAAGCAGTTGGAAGATTGATTTACTAGAGGTAATATTATAAAATCAACCAATCGAAGTAGATATGTCAATTGGTAGCTGCCTTTAGAAAAATTATTTGGGGTAATATTGCAAATTCATAGCTGAAGTAATATGTCACGTCCCGGGAGGGTACCCTAGATATAACTGGCACTAGGAGACTATTGCTAGCCCCAAGCGGACCACCTAGTCCCATCGCCTTTGTCCAAACAGTTCATTCAGCGGAAGATAACAAGGAAATTCACTATCTATTAGAGGGCTACATGACTATCACCATCACTATCAAAACATAAGCTAAGAATCTCGAAAAACAATCTCCATACAATGAAAGAAAGAGGGGAAAAATCCTGATATCAGCCATCATCAATCTAAGTCTATGAAGCCTCTATAACTACTGTCTAAGATGGTACATGACATGTCATGACTACCACAATCAAAGGAAATACATCAAAATGAATGAATGATAAATATGTCCTCCGAAATCAAGGGAAGACTTACCGAGTCTTTGTCTGAAAATCCGTGAAACCTTAACAATTAGACTGCTAAAGTCCACTATATACAGAATCTGCATCATAAAACGATGCAGCGCCAAAGGGGCGTTAGTACGTGGAATGTACTATATGTAAAACGGGTTAAAGTAAACAGTATACAATTTCATCAGCTAGTCAATCACTCATCCTCAACTCAAAGTAGGAAATTGAACTTTATCACCTTACTATTCATCAAGACATCAACTTCAGAGTACTATTATAATGAAACTTATCTGGGAGTTTCTATAACCGACAATCATCACCTATGAGCCAGTGATTATTCAACGAAGAGATGTCGTTACCACATCCGTCCAGTACCTTGTCAGGGTACGGGATGAGTTTGTCGGGGATCCCAAAAGATGTCTGTTAAGCCCTCTGGGGGGGCAAAGAAAACTTCCACTTTCATGGTCCAATCCTCTCCTACGCTGGCCACGTAGTTAATGAATGTGAGTGAGACTCACTCTTACTCATTTCGGTGTTAATACTCCTTCTAGGACTCACATGCTCATTAGTCTATCAATACATGAAGGATTTCCATCACTCGACCCCTACGACCAAGAACACTTAGCTCATCTATCAACTCAAAGAGTACGATAATTCCTTCAAGACTAAGGTTCAGTCTCATTAGGCTCTAAGAATACTAATTCAATCAGTTTCAGTCATCAATACCCTCATTTCTGGACTTAGACTCTAACCATCTACACATTCAGACAATCAAGGCTCTAGACATTACCGCTAAGTTCATTCTTGAAGTATTAAACAAGGGAAATCATGCAATTTGGGTGTGCAATCACACAATAATTCTTATAAATAGTAAATACAAGTATGATGACCATCAATTTGAGATAATGTATAGGAATTAAAGATGGTGTTCAAGAAATTCTTTAAAAATCACTACTCAAGACCCATCAACTATCAATTGTCAATCTATTACATGTATTAGGGTACTTGGAAGTACAATTCTATGTTTTGGGTAGCCTTTACATACCTAGAGTGAAGAATCACCAAGTCTTCTTCAAAGGATTGAGACTTCACTTGAAACTCTCATCTCTTTTTTTTTCTCTTCTCTCAGAAAGCACGTTAAACTTAAGAAAATATGGGTTCTTGAAACCCTTTCTTACGAATTTAGACTTAAAGACACGTTTTGGGACTTAAAAATGGATTAGGAATGACCAAAATACTCTTCCTGAAATTTAAAAGAAAAATTGGCGCGTTGCGGACGAGTACATTTTCGCAATTTTTGGGAGTTTCAATTCCCATCGAAATTTTTAATAAAATCTTCAAGTGTATCTCCGCGCCCCTCCGCATTGCTCTAGGGTGTCTATCCCAAAATTAATTAGCGAAAATTATTTTACGCTCCGATTGCTCTTAAATTGGGTCGAGACCATTTTCACACTCGATTTTTCGCGCTGATTGCAAATCCGATCTCGAATTTCCCATCGGAGCTTTGGAAGACGCGTTGTGTGCACAATTTTATTTTTGGGGGCTATTTCGATAATTTCACAGGGTGTTACACAATAGAATAAATAATTAATAGAAACGACGTAGCAAAATTAAGTTGCTGAAGCAGACAAGTTAATCGACAAACTGCCTTTTAAGAAGAAATAATTAATTAGGGGCAATATCCTAAATTCATAGCCGCATTAGTTGAAGAAATAATTAATAAAAATGAAATAATAAAATCAAGCAGTTAAAACAAGCACGTCAATGAACAATTGTCTGTTTAAGCAAGCAGTTGAAGCAGACATGTCGACACCGAGCTGCCTGACTCGCTCTTCTATAATACTAGAAAATAAAATAGGCTTAATATATTTTTTTGTATTTTATAAAAAAGTTCAAACCACAAACATTAAAAATTGTTAATATATTATTTTAATATAAAATAAAACTTTCTCTTTCACTTCATAAAATGAAAGAAATCTGAAGAAATAATTTCACTTTATAAAGAAAAATTTGTTATCAAACTTTTTAATTTCTTACTCATATTTCATAGTGTTTGTCCCCAACCCGACAATCCAATAATTCGACTCTATCTTAAAAATTCGAAGGTCGATTCAATGATTGATCTTGTATTTTTAATTTTTATAAAATGACTCATTCAGATGATATTTTTTATATATATATTTTTAAAAAATTATGAGTAAATAATTAAATATTTTTTGCAAAAATTATGACCCAATATAATTTCATCTTCTACTTTAAAATAAAAAATATAAAAGAATAATGTGAAAAAAATTAGCGATAGTATGTAGTAGCTCGAATAAGAAATCATCTGTGATATTATATGATTATCTAATTTGAAATACAATTTCTTAGAGCAGATTGCTAGTTTTTAAAAAATTGAAGGATCTAAATCATATTTAGAAAAAGTACATTCAAACTTTAAATTTTCTTTGTAGAAAAAATGACAAAACAACGTTAGCTTTAAAAATTTCAAATAAAGTGGTTTTTTTACTTTTTAGCTGAATTACTCCTTTATTATGTTAAACAAAAAACTAGTTAAGTTCATATACTTCATAATAATGAACTTTTTCTTCAATTTTGAATTAATCAAAATAATTTTTTTCAATGCAATTAGTCAAAGGTTTTTTTGGATAGTATAATTTATTAAGAATGACTTGCGAAATCAGATGAATGATAAATTTTTCATCAAATATTTAATATCTTATGAGAAGAAAAAAAATTGTAGTATTTATTAATATGTTTAATCATGTCATTGTAAACTATAAATAACCTCATCGGGTATGATTGTGATAGTGTAATTACATTTTATTTTCATTAAAAAAATTATTTGATTGACTTTTTTGCCTGTATTTATTTTTTATATTTTGATGATCTAATTAGTTATAACTAGAACTTTATATTTGTAGAACTTTATTTAGAAATGAATCTTCATATCATGAAAAATTAACAGTCAAAAAACCAAACTGTTCAATTTAAGACTTTCAAATATACAAAAAAACACATCCAAATATTAGTTCCTATAGCACATCCAATTAAGCAATTTAAGATCTAGTTAATCAGTTAATTAATAAGAAAAATATTGATTACTAGGTCTATATTATGTTAATCATAACAGGTGTTCTCATTTAACAAATATGTTTTTATCGAACATGGTACTACTTCTCTTAATGTACAATGCATGTTAGGTGTCTAATATCTTGGAGAATGATATAAATGAGATGGTATAGTTACATTGATAGCTTTAGCAATTCATATCATAAATTTAATTCATCTATGAATTTAGTCCGTTCGTCCGTGTCTACTTGTCTATGTTTGATTTGTCACACCCTTAAAAATCAATAAATTAAAGGATAATTTTATTATATCACCTTTAATTATTGTAAGTCATACAGATGCTAGAAAATGGATAGTACTTAATAATAAAGGTAATAAAGTATTTGTTAATTTTTCAAATTGAATAAGTAAAAGTGAACGGAGGAAGAATCAATTGGGGCAGACCTTGGCATATATGTATATGTATAGGGTCGCCCATAGTTAGGTTATGAATATAAATGAGTTTGGTATCTACATTTGTGTGTGTGTGAAACCTAGCTAGAAGATGAAGGTTGTCTAGTTTCCCTCTCTTTGCTGGTATTGTTCAAGAGATGATTCACTATATAGTAGGGACCTTCTTTTGAATTATTAAGGTGAAAGAAACAAACAATGTCAATTCCTCACTTATTAGATCACCTCTTACTTTGAACCAACTATTCATTTATATAAGGGGTCCATAACACCCATGCCCAACTCAAAGATGTTTAATTTGCACTTCCCTTGGATGGTGGAATTGTATTCCATAATTAAATATCTCACCAACCACCATTCTTCCTAGATACAACTTTATTATTATTATTTGCTACATATACCGTTAGTGTTCTCGTGAAAGGTAATATATATCTTAAAAGAATTATCCTATTGCAAACAAGTTGACCCGATCAAACAACATGATATATTGTAGAAAAACTATACTATTTATAGAGTTAATTAAAAGAATTTTGATGTTAGACATTACCCCTTCTCTGATTTTTTTCCTCCAAAAATTATTAAGTCATATTACATGCATGAATAATTCTAGTGAACCCCTCCCGCCCTCAATTTTGCGGTCTTGTATGTAAGATTTTTAGTATAAAGTTGGGAAGGGTACGTACTATAATACAAAATGCATGTCATCTTCACTTCATCTTATTTTGTTTTTGTTAGCTAGTTGGTCTTCAACTTGATTTTTTAACAATATATTTCGTCCTAGTTCCAATGTGAGTTAGGAGGAAATTGAACTTGTGATAGGTAGGAGGACCACTTAGCTTTCATATACAACAAAATCAAATGATCTAAGGAGAAGTGCAATGTGTAAGGGACTTAATTGTCCTAATATATTTTTGTAGCAAGTATGAGAATCACACACTTGGAGCACAAAATTTTGACCGACCTTAATCGATATGTCCAAAACTCTTCCATTCATACAATTTCCAATATTCAACGGTGTCAAAACATGTAAAGTCACTACCGTATAATACACACAAAAAGAAAGAAAAAGAGTCTACATATAAAAATCATTGTTAATCTGTTACCGAATACCTTTGATTAGCCATCACAATAATAACAACGTCCTATAAGTAAAGAAATTGTTTCCTGAAAACCCTCGTCTCAAAAACTCATAAGCAGAATAAACTAGATATGACAAAAAGGAAAGGAAAGGGAATAGAAAGGACGACTAATAACGGAAGCACATAACAATATGTAAATACAATAAATTTTATACACATACGACTGATAATGACAATACATGATATAAAATACGACTACTCCTGCTACCCTACTATACCCCCAAGGCCAGACATCCACTTAACCCTACCAACCAATTGACCTGCTACTCTAATTCACGACCTCTACTCCTTTCTATCTAAGGTCATGTTCTCGGTGAGATCAAGTTTCGCTGAATCTTGTCTGATCGCCTCCCCCCAATACTTCTTCGATCTACCTCTACCCCTCCATGTGTCTCCCAAAATCAACTTCTCGCACCTCCTAACAAGTTTTGATAATTCCTTGCTAATCAATCGATATTTTTTTTTTGGCTTGAATGTTAATGCTTGTTCTGAGCTAGTAAATTAAACTCCAAAATACATAAAATTGACACTCAATCTTGGACGAGACACCATGACTCGAGGCATACATATGAGGCTTAGTTATGTGAATCTTACATTCTAAGCGCTCAATTTAAGTCATAACTACAATTAACACTCAATGCTACCTCAGGGCTCGCCAAAAGATATTACAGAAAACATTTGTTCAAATTCCTTAGTTAACTTTGTTGATTCTCAAATTTTTGAAAAAATGAATGATGGTTAATGATTTTTTTCATCTAAAGAAATAAGAAGACTGAAAATAACTCTAAAACAAGTTATAATAATATTGCATATTTACTATTTGAAAATGTTTTCTTTGAAAATAAGTTGGTGTATAACTCATTTCTAGTGTTTGGTTGGTGAGTAAAATATTTTCTATTGTTTGTTTTGTGAACGAAAATATTTTATGAAAATATCTTTTATTTTTTACTAGAGAGTAGAAAATATTTTTTAAGAAAATAGCTTCTGACACGAAAATCAATTACAGTAATCAATTCAGGATTCAATCTCGACACCTGATGCGGGACCCAACTCAACTTCTGACCCAAGATTCGACTTTTAAATTTAGACTCAGTCTTGACTTTTTGAACAAATATTCGACCACACCCGACTCCAAGCCTAACTCTTAAATAATTTAGTTTTTAAAAAAAGATAATTTTTGTAAAAAAATTTTGGGGTGGGACGAGAGGGTATGTAAGAATGGGGTAACAATAAATAAATTAATATTTGAAATATTTTTTAAAAATAAACTTTTTAACTTTTTGTGTGGGTGGGTGGCTGGTGGGGTGGGGTAAAACAATAAAATTTTTAAAATTTGAAATATTTTAAAAAAATAATTTTATTTTATTCTTGTGTGTCTTGGGGGCTTGGTAGGGGAGAAGGTCAGGAGGTGTAAAAAAATGACATTTTTAAAATGTGAAATATTTTTTAAAAAAATAATTTTTTTTTAATTTTTTTAAAAAAAATTTCAATTTTTTGGGGGAGGGTTAGAGATAGTGGTAGGGGTGAGGTAAGAAAAAAAAAGCAATTTGATGTAGAAGGAGAATTTTTAAAAATATATATTTTTTAAATTTTTGAAAGTAAGTCATGTTTCTTAAATTTGAGAAAAATAAGTTGATTTGAAAAATATTTTTCAAAATATTTAAATCAATCAAACATGAAAAAATTAAAAAATATTTTCTTCATACCAGATACGACACGCTCTCTATCATAATTTCTTTTATATTAATATAATTAAAAAATATATATTAAAATATTAGTTAAAATTCATACCATCTATCTTTTAAAAGCAAAATTATCATTCAAAGAACAACTTAAACTGAACACTAATTAAAATTTTAGGAAAATACTCAATTTTGGGAACAACTTGGGAATTTGGGTTCCCATGGTTCATTGATCAATTACTCTAGATAACATAACTACGATTAATGAATCGCATGCAGGATGGTAACTTAAGTTCTTTCAGCCCTCTTGTGAAGGTGAAGGTCGAATTTTACATGGTGCTTTGTCGGTTACCATGGCGTGCTAACTAACTGTTACCTATTGTCCTAGTCAACCTCCCGTGGTCAGGTTTGGTAGATAAGACGGGAACACATCAACCGAATCCTATCATCTACTTCCCTTTTCCTATTCGTCACTACCTTGATCGAGATCGTGATAGTAGGCAGGGTTTGGTGTTGGCTACCACCAAACAACATTAATCATGAAGGAAAATAGATAATACATGCAAAACCCCAATCATAAATATGCACAATACCGAGGTCATCTCAAGTCAACTACCCATGGTTCCCACAACCCCAAGTTGTGGGTGCTTAGCTACTCATGGCTAAGATGAAACACACAAAAATGCAAATAATAGACATAGTTGAGAGTTTCACCAATAACAATAGAAGAGATAGGCACTACAAGTTGTAAACCCACAAGCTTGATTGATCAACAATGAGTACAAGACAAGATTTGCAATTCCCAAAATGAGTTTTCCCAAAGAGAACACTAATCCACTCTAAAACCTAAGAAAAGCTTCAAAAATATATTGGAGTAATGTCTATAGTTCGAACTCCCTTTCAAAAACCTAACTTAAACTATTTATAGTATTTATAAAACAACCCTAGAAATCAAGCAGAAAAGACAGCTAGCATCTGATAAATTTCATTGTTATGACTCATAGGTTGGCTTATGAGTCGTAATCGGGGTCTTGTATAAGGTTCTTGGCATCTTGGCCTGAACTGGGTACGACCCATAGGTACGAGTCGTTGCTTGAGCTATGAATCGTATGTTGGTCTCGTAGTCTTGGTCTTTTTGGTCCAATATTTTGGCTCTCTGATTCTTGCTACGAGTCCACCTATACGAGTCGTAGTGTGTCTTATGACTCATAGGCTGGGGCTCGTCGGGGTGAACTTTACTTGGCAGATTTCTAATTTTTTGGTCTGTGATTCCTGCTACGACACCACCCTACGACTCATAGCATGAGTTGCGACTCGTAGGAGGGCTCGTATGGTCTATGCTTCAGCAAAATCTGTAACTTTTCTTCAAAATCATGTCAAACTAACTTTTTTGCAAGATTAATACAAAAATACATCAAAACACTAAAAAGTCGCTTTAAGAACTCACAAAATCCTTTGTTTTAGGAATCAAATGTATTATAATTTGACAGCATATCAGAAGTCTTGTTTGCTTCCCATACTAACAAGCTTCACAAGCAGGCATGTTCTTCTCAAGGCTTGGGAGACCTTCTGCTAGTTGGTTTTCTTTCATGAAGAGTATAGCATCATGATGAAAATGGCTGAATATTTTGTGCCATAATTCTGAGTTATTTTCCAATTGGACAGTTGTTGCTTGCTTCTCATCCAACGGGTTCAAGTTGAAACTTCTTCCTTTTATCTTGATCTTAAACATCTCCTTAGTATCAGCATCTTTAATGACACATGCTTTTTCTTCAAACAACAACTTAAAACCATTTTCGAGTACCTGTCCAACACTTAAGAGGTTTTGATCAAGATCAGGATAAAAAAGAACATCAGTTATAAGTTCCAAACCTATAGGGCTTTCAATTGCAATTGTCCCTTTTCCTCTTGTTTCAAGATATTCTCCATTTACAATTTTGACTTTGGAAATAAAAGATCTATCTAGATCTTTAAAGAGCTCTTTGTCACTGGTCATATGATTTGTGTATCCTCTATCAATTAATCAACTTTCAGAAGCTCTATTGCTGGCAAAACAAGTTGCTACAAATAATTTCTCTTATTAATATTGATTTACAACTGTATTAGCTTCTTCTTGTTGTGATTGTGACTTGCATACCCTTTCCACAGGACTTCGTTGACCATATTTGTTGCATGACATCTGTCCTCCACCAACATTTCTGTTGAGAGTGATTTGTCTTTTTGCAGTGAGGGCAGGGTGGCTAATTTCCTTCCTGTTTGTTGTAATTATTACTCGGCCTTAGCTTCTTGTTTTTTTTCCTTCCCTTATTTGAGTCGTTGTCTGATTTAGCTTGAAAAGCACCTTCAACAGAACCTTCTTTCCTCATTATTCTCCTTTGCTCCAATGCCTGCAAAGCTTTAACAAGTTCTGCCAAAGTAATACTGGATAGATCTTTAGAGTTCTCCAAAGAAGAAATTATGGCTTAATATTTTCCAAGAAGTGTAACAAGAATCTTTTGAATAATTCTCTCATCAGTGAAATCCTTACCAAACAATCTCACCTTGTTGGCCAAGTCGAGTAATTGGTCTGCATACTCTTTTATAGATTCTGGTTCTTTCATTCTTTTCATTTCAAACTCTTGAATCAGATTCATCACTTGCATATTTTGCACTTTTTCATTTCCTTGGTATTCCTTTTTGAGATACTCCCAAATTTTTGCAGCAGACTTCATTTGCATGATTCTGATAAGAATTGAAGGAGATACTGCAGAGAAAAGACAAGCTTTAGCTTTGGCTTGTCGTATTCTCCCTGTGATTTTTTATCTAATTCATTGTTGAATTATATTATCACCAAGAGGAGCTACTTCATAGTCCTCTTCTATTGCTTCCCGGAGATCCAATGCTTCAAGATGAATCGTCATTCTAATTGCCCAAGCTTGATAATTCTCACCACTGAAGACTGGTGGAGTTAAGAAACTTGTTTCAGAATTCATTTTCTATAAACTATTTAAGATAATAGTTCAGAGAATGGTTTGTATGGTTCACTCTCTTCTCACAGTTTCCTCAAGATAGTATGCTCTGATACCAATCTGTTGGAGAGAAAAGGCAATCAGATATGAAGAAGAAAGACAAAGCTCAGATACCATATTTAAGTTTTCTGCATTATCAGAATAACGACTGCCATATAAATACATGAAAAATAAACTGAAAAAGCTAAAGAAGAGGAGTAACATAAGCTATGGTTATCTCTAATAACTAAAGCCTAAAAAATAGGAACAACCTAATCAGATTATGCACAACACTGCAACTGCTTTATTCAACTTAATCCTACTTTTAAGTTGTATTTTGAGATACAACTAATCTCTAGCTTTTGAGGCACTACTTTCAACATTTTCACTAGTTGAAGCTAAAACATTTTTTACTTCAACTTCCATGGTAGAGTTAATAAATTATAATTTACTTTGCTGATTTTCAATAAATTGCACCAAACCTTTTCATCAAGTTTGCTTATACCTGCCAAGTACTTTACTACAAACACAACATCAAGTGATATTGTTAGTCGCAAATCTCATATTTTTAGGCTAGCAAACTCCTTCTTTTCTTTGTCACATCATTTTCATACAATTGAATCAAAGGAGTTGCAAGACTCATACAACCAACAAAGTTGTCTTTCACAATTTTCTCAACATAGTATGACTTGACAAGAAAATTTTCATCAGATATTTTATGATATTTTTCATTCCAAGAATGAAATTTTCTCACCAAATATTTCATATCAATATGGCTACTCAAATTTTTTCCTTTCTTTGATAAATGTTAGAGCCAAAACTTACCAAATCATATATAAAAATAACATGTGATTCATTTCAAAATAAATGTATGCACCTATAATACTCTTTTTAGAGCATTTCTCAAAGATGCAAAAATCACAATTTTGCAATGATTTTTTTCCATTTCATGAACCCTCACTATTTTTAGAATTTAAATATCACTTTATGTTCATGAAAAGAAATATCATTTTGTTCATAAAATTATTAGGTAAAAAAGTTTTTTTTTCCTCCTTTACCTTTTCTCCACTTGAATTGAGCAAGTAAAAATTATACTTTACCCGTACATCTCTTTTTATTATCTCTTGGAGAGAGTAACACTGAAGCAGAATGATATTGAAATCTCCTATATTGGTATCTGCACTTTTTCAAACTGTAACAAAAACATGAATCTCCTTAAAATTGGTGTAATATGCCACAAATACAATAAATTACAGTTGAAAAATAAAATGACAAAATTGAATAAAAATTCATCGAGGTTGAGGGGCAGATATCTCACTCTCTTTAAGGAGATTCAAGCCTACTATAGCAAAACATATTCACCCATCCAATAGTATTCTCCATAACTTGTCCCCTCCAGGATACAACGACATTTCACAAAAGTGTAACTTAACAAACACTGGACAAGAGTTGAGTCTCAAGCTTCACAAGAATAACACCTTCCTTCAACTAATAAGAACTCTCTTTTTTGATAAACTTTATGCACTCTATATTCTTCTCATATATTGTGTGTAAAACAAATGAAGACTACCACTATTTATAGTTGTGGAAAACTTCATACAATGAATAGCTAGATAATGAGTAGTTAATAGAGAAGATAAATAAGTTACATAGGTTACATGGTATAATCAAGGAATAAAGAGGAAAATGAAGAGTGGGGCAACAAATGCTTCCCAATGTGCAAATGAGAAACTATTAAAGGAGTAAATTACATGCATATAGTAACTCCAAATTGGATTGTTGCAGCAGCTGTCCAAACGGCCACAAGGTGATAGCTAATAAAGTCCACTAAAGACAATACTATAGGCACAAGGACCAACAGCATAGCAAATGAAGCATTTTTATAAAATATTAAAATGAATTAATATTAAAATGCATCCAACAAAACATAATGAGAGTGATGAAGAGATTCTTGGTTGGCAGTTGCCTTGCTCTATTCTCGGCCTTGAGGTATCCAATTTGAAAATACTAAGCAGTCAACTTCTCAAAAGCCTCAATTCTGTTAAATTTCTATTTATTCGGTCATTTCCCTCTTCTCTTTCTGACCTAGTTCTTTGCCACCTTACTTCGCTTCAAAGTCTACACATTGAGGATTTCCCTAAATTCACTGGGTATTTGCCACAACTTCCCTCCTCCCTCTCTGGGCTGTCCATCATTAATTGCCCTAACCTCTATTACCTTTCTAAATCAGCACTTCCCTCTTCACTTTTTATCTGGCCATCTGGAATCGCCCTAATCTCCAATCCCTTTCTGAGTTAGCACTGTCCTTCTCCCTCTCTCAGCTGACCATCTATAAATGCCCTAATCTCCCATCTCTTTCAGTAAAAGGGATGCCCTCTTCCCTCTCTAAACTAGATATTTGCAAATGCCCATTGCTCACACCACAACTAGAATTTGACAAGGGGGAATATTGGCCAAATATTGCTCAAATTCCCAACATACACATCAATAGGCAATGCCTGTGATGATTAAAACAAATGGCTCTCCAGCAGATGTAAGTTATTGTCACTTTTTATAGTGAAATATATGCGCGCGTGTGTGATGGTCTCTGATTGCCATGATTGTCACTTTTTGTAGACAAATATACAAGTCATTGAAATGCATCTAAAGCATTTAACTACTATTACTCATCTCTCATGTAAATGTTTATAGATCTATTATAACAATGGTTCAACCATGTATACTGAACATCTTCAAATTTGACTGAGTTTGATTGAAAAGGAAATATTGATGACCTATTTCATCTTCTTAACTAGACCTTTCCTCTCTTTAAATACTCAAAACATTTTCCATTAGCCAAATATCTAAATTCTTTGGTTAATTGACTTGTCTGCCTTTTCTTGAAATATCTCTTCTGATTCAAAATAGTAGTGTAACATGTAATAAATAGTTCTTTTTCAATCCCAAAATTCTTCTTAATACCATGTAAAGATTTCCATGCATGCTAGTGTGTACCTGCAAAGGTGGCCGAGTTGATTGAGTAGGTGATCTCCTAAATGAGGGGCCACAAATTCGAAATCCCCTACATCCTTTCTCAGTTAACTTTGTCACACCGGACTTACCTAGTGCGGTTTACTTTTTTTATGTGATTTCCTAGCTATTACACTCAAACGAGATTGAAATGACTTGTATAGAATGTTTTTGATAGAGAATGAAATATATTCATCGTAGGTTTGTGCTTTTGGGTTTTGGCTTAAATCAGTACCGCTTGGAAAAGTTTTTTCAGAAAAATGGAGGTTTGATGCTCACACGGAAACTCCGATCGAATGAGGGTGGTATGGGGTATGCAGCTAAAGTCTTTCGGCAGCAGAAATCGAGAAATCCACCAACAACTATGCTGATGATCGTTCCTAGGCCGAGGTGGTTATGGTATGGTTTACAAAGGTGTAAACATGTAGTTGCAATCAAAAAGTCGAGAACAATGGACGTGAGCTAAATAGAATTGTTCATCAATGAAGTGATCATTCTTTCGGGAGTCAATCATCAAAACATGGTGACATTGTTAGGAGTCTGAAGTGCCTCTACTAGTATACTAATTGTTTATATAACAAATAGTAGACCTGAACTTATACTTTTACCAAAAATGGAATTATGTCTCTCTGCTTTCCTTTGTTTTCTTGTCTTAAATCAAAGAAGGAAAACATTGTTTTCACTTTCCTAGTTAACACCAAAGCACTAATATTACATGACTTGATCATTAGAGTAATTTTCAATATTGTGGCCTCTGTGACATGAGCTTTCAATTCATATATTCGGTACCCATGTATATGCAGAGGTTGACAAAGCTGGAGATGAATTAGTTAAGAACTCTAAGAAATTGTTGTCCTCTTAACTGGTTGCTATAAATGAACTGTGTTTTGGAATTGGAAGCATCACTTGGCCACCTCAATGTAATGCATCAGGTGAAAGAAAGAAAGTCGCGTATTGTTACATTGTCTCAACTTAGATGTCAGTAAATGACATACTTATCAGTTAAACTAGTGTCTGGGCTATTTTTGTTCTTCACATTTTCTAGTTACTGACTGCAGAAAATTGAAAGTTGATGCAGGAAAACAAATAGATTAGTATGACGAAAATCTTGATCAGTTATTGTAGTTAACAAATAACATGTGTATTAGCAAAGGGTTGTGGCTGTTTGTTGAATTCGTCACAGTTCAAATTGGTGGCCAGTAGAAGAAAGGGTCGAAGTAATCTTGAGTTATCTCTGCATGTTAATTCATTGTGGCTTCTTAGGCACAGCAGTTTTGTAGGAAGCTCTGACATTATTGACAAATGGATTCGCGAGGCAAAGGAATCAGCAGTTAGCTTTAGGAATGACCATGTAGAGCAACCACGGGTGAGCTGTTTCTATTTACTATTCTTGTCTTTGAATCCTTCCTATGACAATTGAGATTGAAATAGCTTTTTTTTATGATTTCCTACTTTACATTGCTTAACACACTTTATTTCATCTGCTTTCAGTTTCTAACGCGATTTGTTCATATTATCATGCTCCAAGTTTGCAAACCTTTGTTGACATTGCTAAATTGTCTGCATCTTCTTCTTTATTGAAAGTTCGTGTATTCCGCAGGATATTTTGTTACCCATGTTAGCATTTGCACTTCTGATATCTGTCTTGTCCCCAAACATGAAGGGGCTATATCCTTTAACATATGATGAAATTGAAAGAACTAATCTAATAGCATATCATATAGGGTGTTTGGTATGGAGGAAAATATTTTTCATGGAAAATAATTTTCAGGAAAATGAGTTGATTTCTAACTCATTTTCTCAAGTTTGGTTGGCGAGTGAAAAATATTTTTCAGAAAATATTTTTTATTGTTTGGTTAATGAATAAAAATATTTTTTTTGGAGAAAAACTTCTATTTTTAGCTAGAGTAGATACAATTTGTAGAAAAATAAT
>JAABOM020000001.1:25429968-25446695 GCA_011800125.2 Solanum clarkiae
TAAGTAGAAATAAAAATTTTAGAGTAATAATTAACATTTTATAATGTGTAACAGTTTAAGGGTATTTCAGCATAACTGCTTATTTTTAAAATAAGTTTTAGCACTTTAAAAATGCTTTAGAATAACTTTTTAAAAGTCACTTTTTTGAGCTAATCCAAACACACGTATTGCACACAAAAAACTGGACCACTGACCTGACCTTTTTGCAAAACTGGCAATATTTATTCGAAAAGAAAAACCGTTTATTATTTTTAAAAAATATATTATTTCAACATTGGAGCTCGAAATTTCTAATGTAAAATATCTTCTAAGTACCACTAGACTATAAACCTTGATGGTAAGTTGGCCAAATTTGAATATGGTACTTTTACGAAATATCAGAATTATAGGTGATATACACAAATTTTAATTTCCGTTTCAATTGCTTTTTCTGTATTACTCCTATTTTATCAGATTGTAATATTTTTCTTTCTTTTCTGATTGTTCTTTCCATTCCTTGCGTCTAAAACGGAGCCTCGGGAGAGCTATGCCGCTACTTTTTAATGTTGACTCGGATATCGAATTCATAATCTTTTTGAAATATATCTAAAGCTAAACAAAATCTACTGAAATTCACATTTCTTCGCAGTTAAAAATAATATCTTCAAAAATACCAAAGTTAGCAATTCTAATAATTTTAAGTTTTTAAACGAGATAACACAATATTTACAGCTCCGAAGAACAATTGGGCAAGGAAAGAAAGATGAGCAGTAGAACAGATGAAGCAAATCTGCACATCAGAATATAGACTCTATTATGACAGTTTAATACTACATATATTGCAGCCTTCTTCACCTTTTCTCCCCAGCCACATTCCTTCCCTTCCTTTCCAAATATTATAGAAAAGGGAAGAGGGCGGGGGTTGAGATGCATGTTCTATTTTCTATGTTCTATTTACCTGAATTCTAACAACAACAATCAAAACACGTGAAGGATGAGGAAACAAGTTAAGCATCAATATGTAGGGGCCAGAGGACGTTCTTGTATACGATTCATTCATCTTTGTTTGATAGTTCATG
This sequence comes from Solanum clarkiae, assembly GCA_011800125.2. NCBI lineage: Eukaryota > Viridiplantae > Streptophyta > Magnoliopsida > Solanales > Solanaceae > Solanum > Solanum clarkiae. The sequence continues at coordinate 25,431,027 of JAABOM020000001.1, forward strand.
TGTTCTCCTTTGTCCCACCTCTACTAGTAATTTTAGAAGAGCTTCACAAACTTGAGATGCATCAGCCTCCTTCGGGTTATCATTTAACTCAGAATATACCATCCAAGCATGATCCAGTTTCCGTTTTGGCCTAACCACTACTGAGCCTGGTACTTCTGCGTCACGACAAGTAACCAGCCCATCGCTCTTCTCACCATACCTGATCTGAAGAAGCTGCGCACATGCAGCCATTGCAGCACCAAGAGGCATGACCACTGGAAATGTAGCTGCAGTTTGGGAAGCAGAAAACGTGGGCAGTTCTGCATGCGCTACACGAGATAATGTGGCTAACACTGCTGGAGAAATGCTGGCTTCCGTTCGAAAGGAAACAACAGGAAGTTCCCTTGGCAAATGGTATTTGCTCAAAAATTCCTTCCTCCTCTCGTAAGTCAAATCTTCCAAAGCTTGCATGTCCCCCTTCAAAACAGCAGCAGAAATTAGTGTACCCAAAATGCAATACACAGCAAGATAACAATTGCTTATATATTTGGCATGTGAAGCTTGGGATGTTTGGATTTTTTTATTTTTTTGCTTCCCTTTCTATGAGCACCAGAAAAGCAACCAACATGCTAAGAACATCCAAGTGAAAGATAGGTGTGTTTCAGGAACATCCAGAATGTAAATCTTGATGCGAAAGTATCTGGACATCCAACCCATTGAAGGCCATGCATAGAGTTGCTTAGGGAAATCATAAACCTGTTATGGGATAGTTGTCAACTTGCCTTAACACCCTCCCACCCCTGTAACCGGACCCAAGGATTTACGCATGGATTCGAAACCTTCGTCTCTCTCTCCTAGGAAGGAGTTGCCAGGCTAACGAAGAGGCTTGTAGTTCTGAGAGACGAATGAACGTGTAGCTGATGCAGGAAGTATCTCAAAAGGATAAGAAATGAGCTTTAAGTAAGTTAGCGACTCGATGGGATCAATTAAGAAAGAAAAACCCAGAGAATATCACAGATAGAGAAAAGATGTTCCTCAAAACAATTTCTCTAAGTTTGACTCTACCATCATGTAAACGAATCAAAGCATCCAATCCGTACCAATAAAACTAACAAGTAGAGTAGCACAGAACCATTGTAAATCCTTTGAAAAGCTAACATAATCGACTCTACCATCATGTAAACGAATCAAAGCATCCAATCCTTACCAATAAAACTAACAAGTAGAGTAGCACAGAACCATTGTAAATCCTTTGAAAAGCTAACATAATCGATGATAAGCAGGTGAGATATTATCTAACACTTGGACTTTCATACTGTGGTTCTGCACCGAAAAGGAGGAGAAAGTGGCCACAACTTTATACGTACAATATTATCTATATAGAGCTGACACACACTACATACACGGCTTATGAAGATGCAAGTACATATATAGTCATAATATGATAAATGATAATAAGTAACAAAGAAAAATTTAAATGTTACTCCACCTATGTAATCTACTTTTCTTGTCCTGCATCTTTTGTTAACTGTCATATATTAATATATCTGAAGATAAATCTGAAGAAAACTGTAAGTTGCAGGTTCTCATCACTTGCAGGTCTTAACAGCTTAAGCCATGACCTTAATCATGAAATCAATATTTGAAACTTCCATTGGGGATCTCTTGGCCCATGAAACAAGGATGAGCAGGTGATTCTAAATTTTTTTCAACCACTTCATCAGTCGGTCAATGTAGCTTGTGGAACGTATAGTCTGCTTTCCACAACTTACAGAAACGGCGTGTTTTTTTTCCCTTTATAATTCCTTAAAACAAGTTCTTTCAAGCTTAATCACCAAAAAATTTACAACTAGCTTCTGACAATTTTTGAGTCAATTCTTGGAGCTTAATATGCTGTCAAGAACCACTATTCATAGTTGTGTCGAGTAACAGGCTATTTCACTAGCAGCATCCAAAATGCCTATTAACCATATTCAAGTAGTAGTGATCCATATCCAAATATTAACTAGGCCATATGCCTCGTAACATTGTGGCCTTCTATTAGAAGCCAACTATATGCATGAAGCTACCAATCCATCGTACTTACAAGTGAGATATTCCAGAATAATATCAAACGTTGACGGCACTGTTTTAGTTCTACAAAATCCGGTTGGTTCGTTTTTAAACAGTAATATTAATTCAAAAATATAATCCCAAAGATTTTAAGAACAATACCCGAATAGCTCACTGATAATTCCTCACCAAAACACCCTACCGACCCTCTGCTTAATCTCTCTGACCATACAGATTTAGACAGCACTTCCTACAAAGGAATAAGAGGATGAATTCCTTTCAATCCCTAATCTCCAAAATCAGATAAAATCCATTTTCTTGCAATTTCTGTCTCCTCTTGTTTATCAGATTCCAAATCCTCATTGATCCCTTATGACTCTAAACAACATCTAATGCCACACATATATTCACAACTTAAAATTTATTGGATCGCCTAATTTTTATAAAATCTTACATCAAAACTTTATTGGTAATGAAGCTTTTAACTTAACTTTGTACTAGAGGGCTCTTGTGACCTTAATACATCTCAAAATTTATTTCCATACTAAAAGAATTTCCTTAGCATCTATGCTCAACTAATAATTGAGTCTCTCCAATATGTGTTCACTCAAAAAGACCTCAACTTGAGACAACGAAGGTGGTTAGAACTCCCCCCCTTGTGGGATTCCACTGGGTATGTTGTTGTTTGTTCCCTTCGCTTGTATTACACGTTTACTATTAAAAGCCTGACATCCATGAATAGTAATATAGTATAAGAACACAATTTTAGCTCCCAGCACTTCTATACAGCATAAGGGCAAGTGTACACACACAAGGAAGGAACCATACAGGAATTTCTGATGCACATTTCACACTCAAGAAAAAGCCTTCAAAAGGGATCTCAGTTTACTTACCTGGCCTAAAGGATTCCTCCTCCAAAGACCACTATAATTAATCCCTTCCAAATAACAGGAAGACTAAAGGCAGACCATGAAATTATCTTGGACGAATATTTGATATTCTGTAAGTGCCTTAGTGACTTTTCAGATTTCATAGTTTGATGACCCAACTTCAGTAGAGATCTACATCAAATCACTGCACGCCCACAAGTATGTCAAGTTTGAGCTTTCCTTGAACCTCAAGCCATACTTCCATCATAGTCTTGGCTTCCATTGCAATTACTTACTTCAGTTTTCAACATAATCTTACCTTTAACTTTTCTGTTTCCCCCAAAACAAAGTCCAAGCAATCTTTGAAAGAAAATAAACACACATCTCAGGAAATCTTGCATATCACTCTTCTTTGTACATGTTGACCCACAGCATGAAAGAGAGAATTACTCTAGAACTACGGATGAAACATGAAAAAGAAATTTCATCTGATTGGTACTACATTGGGACAGAAAACAAGACAATCCAACACTAGAACATATTCACATCAACAACAGACAATTGACAACTGGAGGATATACCTTGATTACTTTACAGATAAGGGTCTCCATAAGCTTGCGAATGTTTACATAATCACCAAGCTGTCCTTCTCGTAAAATGTCTGAAGCAATTGGACTTCCACCATATGGACTCTGTGCTAAAACCAGCCCTCCAACCTTATCTTTCAGATCAGTCCAATACATGGACAGAGCAGCTGCTGCATCTACTCCCCCTTTACTGTGTCCAAGAAGCAAGACACGTTTACTGGAACCCCAATAAATTTCTTCAATGTAATCTTTAATTTCTCTCGCATTCTTCTCCACAGAGGCCTGCTTATTTATGTTTGGTGGAATCAGAGAAAGTAGTACACTGCACACATGGTTTACAAACAAGAGAGATACCTATACCTCACTATGAATTTTGGCTATATGACAAGTGAGCCCCATTTTTGAAAAGCTTGTTTTTATATTGACGAAGTAAAGTGGTCCATGATTGCTAAAGAGACCTGCACAGAGAAGAAGATCAGTAAATATCAGGACATGTGCTACAAAAGATGATTAGCTTGTTCATGACACCTTAAACAGTAAGATCAATTTTCCAGAATCCTCTAATAGCTGCTCCCACCGTCCCAATTTTGTGGCACACTTTCCTTTTTAGTCCCGTCCCAAAAGAATTTCACATTTCTAAAGTTAAAAACAATTCAACTTTAAATTCCCCTCTTATCCTTGACAAAATGATTTATTCAAAAATCTTCCGTTCTTTCTAACATTGTGTCAAGTCAGACGGTGTTATATAAATCGGGATGGAGGGAGTAATAACTAAAAGGTCCTGAATAAAGCATGACCCTAAAAAAGGTCAAAGACAAGTGCAGGCAAATTAGAGAAATATAATCCACATAATTGGACTGGCACAAGCGACTGTTGGCACAGTACAACTGATAAGTTTTCCATAAGTTCTCTGAGGCAGATCCAATTTCAAACTTCTGTTTTGGTTGTTTAAAATCACTACGGATGGAAAAAGGGTGATTTTACCTGGAACTAACAAGTAAACCATTGTTTTTGGTAATCCATGTAGTCCATGCCTGACAAAAAGAGATCAGAACAGGTCAAATTGTGTCCAAGCTCGCAGTTGCAGTCAATTTACACATCAAGTCGTGTTTTTACCTAATATCATCAATGATTTCCATAAATCTATCAGTTTGATCTTCAACCGGAGGCATATGTGAAGCACGTTGTAGCCATCCAATATCATCAGCTGACCCACGAACTGTCCTTCTCACCCTCTCTATAAGGCTAAAAACAAAATGCACAAATCAAGAGGAGAAGCACTTCAATAAGCACATGAGTTATACAAACAGGTAGAACCACCAATATCAACTGTTCCTTAGAATCAGTAGAAAAAAAATAGAAAAGTCCTTGACTGCAAGAAAGGAATATGACAGGTTCCAAGATTCTCTAAGTTGATTTTTATTTTTAAAAAAAGTTAAATAAATTAGCAGCTTCTATGTAATTTCAGTTATCGATATGAGGATGCCTACGTCTATCCATAAATGAGTATGTATAACAAGCATATGACAGGCAATTTAAAATGCCAACTTGTATCCATTCAGATAGTCATACCCTTGGAAGATGGAAATCCCATTTGGACTGGTATTCCTTGATAAAGCCTGTGCACTGGAACCCTCAGATAGGTCCTCCGAGTTTATGGCTGCATGACCACTTTGGGAAGATTTTCTAGGTAAGGCTCGGCTAAATCCTTCATGGAGAAGTGGAGCATCAACAGATGATTGAGATGGTGTACAAATAGCTAAATCACTTCCACTTGACGAAGCAGTATTGAAGTCCGGGGATCCTCTACTTTCGGCAGAACCAAATGTAACCATCTCCTGGCCTCCTAAGCCTCTGCAGGCAGATTCTGCTACAATTGGAAGCAGGAGAAAAAATATCATGCAAGCACTAAATTGATAAACCTGTAACACCACAGTTCATCAAATTCTAGAAGACCCAGAAATGGGATTGCTCATACCTGGAGTTACAATAACAACATACCCAGTGTAGTGACAACAGAGTTAAGGGTTTAATATCATGTCATCTATATTTAAGACCATGTCACATCTTATGTGAAAGGGGAAAAAGAAAAACAGAACGAAAAGTTTAAAATCTCAATTCCTAATACCTAGTGCCTCAACCTAAAAATCTAGTGATACTAAGATACACGGTTGCAATTTAAATGGATGTGATCTATTATGCAGACAAAAGAATAGGACCTCATTTTTACAGGAAAAACACTTACGTTCAATCATGTCACTCCACAAAGCAAGACATATCTTAAGTATTAAAAGTCAAAAGTTTCATATGTTCCAATGGCCTTCGCCACAAAATTCAGCATGGGAAGTACAACCTGGCAGATATTACTTAGGTAGAATTGACAATAAATTCAGAAAGGGAACTTTTTTTTTTTCATATTCTATAACAATAAAATAGAAGACTTTTTGTGAGAAATACTGGAGAGGAATATTATTGAATTGTTGTCTCTACATTATTACATTGCGACCCTATTTATAGATACTATATCAGACTCCTTTTCTAACTAGGATACTATAATACAATCTTTTCCAAGTAGGATTCTACATACTATTGTTATTCTTATTTCTATCCTAAGTAGGATTGTAGATATTATTCTTGTTTCCATTCCTTTTCAAACACTTTTAAAGGTAGAAATTCTAAATCATGAAGTATATATAACTTTAATGGATCAAACACCACCTAACAACCTATCTCAACCAATCATCATTAAATGAATTCAGGAGACAATTTAAAAAGGGCAAAGAAAGGGAATACATGAAAAGTCATGAAGCTCACCAGAAAAATCTGTGAAACAGCGAGTAAATAAAGATGTCGTCTCGGAAAGATAGGAAGCAGCATCATTGAGAGCCGGCACAGAGGTAAGTAGCTGAGGAATAACCCTGTTGTTTCGTAAAGAACTGTCATTTCCCTGGCCAAAAAAGGGTACGGCATGAAGTTCATTTAATAAAAGACGAGAAAAACTTTCAGAAAGTTGGGGACCAAATGCTTCAGAAAAGTAGGTAGAGATTATCAATAGGCATGTACACTTCAAAAAGAAGATAAAAGCCAAGTTATATCTAATAGAAGTAGATATTTTAGCCCTTAGTTCTAGGACAAATTGCTGATATCCGACCATGTTCCAAGTCCTGCATAAATGGTAGTGACCTTGCCATGTAAGTGAGAGAAAAGGCAGAAATGCCAAACATAGATCGGGATGATAATGGACCAAACTTCTGTAGTAATGCTTATCCTGCACATATGGGGTTTGGGGCTGTAGAATTGTGGAATTGGGCAATAACGAGGAGATGTGGGCACTGTTGGTATTCTTAACCACTCAGTCCTCTACCACAGCTTTTCATTCCTGTTGCAAATCTTGTTTGACCTAATTCACATCAACAGATGGGGTTGGGCACATGGGATTGGCCTTCAGTTGCATTGCCAAGCACCGCTTAAGTTAATAGTTGAAGCTTGTAAAGTCACATGCCTAATATGAAAAACTATTTGTCACAGCATGCCACCCCCTAAGCAGTTAGCTAGTGGATCCGTATACACTATTGGAGGCTAACCCCAAACATGGTGAAAAAGGAGTGTGAGAATGAAACAACAGGATGTCAGTATGTTATGAACCATTTAGAGGGTACACAATATATTTCTGCTCTTTTTGGGATAAGTAACAAAAAAATATATTTCGGCTTTTTTGGGAGAAGTGACTAAACAATATATTTCCTTTATATATTTGATTCCTTCAGCCAAGAATATCATTCAGTTCAGATATTCACAATACTTGGTATGTACATAAATTTCAAGTATTCAGTTACTTTAATTTTCAGAACAAACTTAAGAGTAAAGCATTCCCTACCACCAACAATCTTCTAATGTTTTCTTGATAGGAGCCAGTTAATACAAGATTGCTAACATATTAAAATTGAGCAGAACCCACAGAAATGTCTTTTCACAGGGCACGAAGGTTTTTCCATGAAGCAGCTCTAAATCAAGGTTCAAGAATTTGATATTTAACTCAACAGAATACTTCCCATCTGCACTTTCTCCCACCTCAGTCCTAAGCTCCGATCACTTGAAGCCTCAGATCTTCCCCTAACTATCTTCACTCTTCTCCGCTGCTCAGTTTATTAGCAGCACTGCATGTAATTTTAAGAATTGGCAGAAAGAGAAGAGGTCAACTTTTATCTGAGTGCCACTAAACTTAGGAAGTGTTCCAAGTCTTAGATGTAAAAAAACAGAACTCTTTGAGTGAGATTGTATTTGGCCTGTAAGCTGGACGCTGCTTTAGAAGTTTGTTTTCCCACTTAATTGACTTTATGTAGCTACCCCTCGAGGAAGAAAGTAAAGATTGATAAGGTGATGATTCAATTATTAGAAAATTACCAACTAAAAACCCTGTTCATGCATTGTTGAAAAAAGAAAAAACTCAAGACTTATGATAACTCAAAGAAAAATCACCACAAATTATAACTCCAACCATGACACAGTCCTTGCAGGTGACAATCCCAATGACCCCGTTTAAAGCTATATTAAAGTGACTTGAATAGTCTTAAAAGCAGAAACTACATGATGTGCTAAGAAACCTACAAACAATTAATGATCTCCAGTGTAAAACTTTCTTACTAAAACGGTGTGATCAAAAGGAGCCACATTTTGAAATAGACTTATCAGAAGGAACAAGCCTGAATCACTAGACTTAAAGTATGATGGATGTTTCTGGAACTGCAAAAAGGATATGCTGGAGGAGGAATACTAAAGGATGTTATAGGGAAAATTATCAAAGCACATTGAATCTCTTTATGTTTGGGAGACAACTATAACACGTGGTGTAGAGCTCTGCAACTTGAAATGGTGCAAATTTTGTCTCTAGACTTCATAATTCAAGTGAAGATTAATATGGTGAACATCTTCCACCAGGAGGGCTTTGTATGATACTAAATATATCAAAAACTTCTATCACTACCATTGGCTTATTAGAAAAATGTTCGGTCTAAGCAAATATCATGACAAATGCATATACAAAGTACCATTAACTGATCCAAGAACCCCTGAATCCACTCGAACAATAAAGACCTGCCTTTTTACCACATAAGTTTCAAACATACCAGATGAAACTGCAATAGCCCAATACTTAGGTTTAGCCTACAGTTTACACATACTGCTGTATTCAAAATGTACCTCTTCAGAGGACTTAAACTATTGGTGCTTCTATTTAGCATAAAACTGGCAAAAAATCAAAGGAAGGTTTTCTTTTTCCCCAATAAATCAGTAATCACGGGTAAAAGCATATTACCACAAAGGGCTCGTTCGACTCCTGAATTGTGTTTTTACGCCCGTCCATATTATAAACTCACTGCCAATGAAGCAAACGAATTAAATTGAAGCCATAAACCAAAATTTAAGTACAAATATGAAAACCGGGCGGAAATCAAACATAAAACTTCCAAAAATTATACTTTAATGAACAAAATCCTATACATTCTCAAATACAAAGTATATTAACAGAAAGTTTTACCTTTAATCAGCAGAAGATATTGAAACGAGCTTTGGCAATTTTACAAAAATAAAAATTGTAAATAGGAGGCTTCGAGAATGATAACGAAAGAGTAATTACTTAATTGCAAAGCAATTCCAAAGTTAAGGAGCACTCCATTGAAGAGGAAGACGGCGGAAATTCATTGGAAACGTCGTCGTATAGGCATTATACGAAGAAAACAACTGTTGACGGTTACAATTCGCGGAAATGAAGATCGTGCACCGCCCTATTTTTGGGCTGGGCCACATTGCCCTAGTAGTTGGACACGAACTAACTAATCAACCCAAAGAAGACAGGAATAATTATGTCAGGAGAAGCTTCAGTAAAAATAATTATAAAATTTTTTTTTGTGTATATTATGCATAATAATATATATTTAGTATATAATTTAAGTATAAATAATATATATTATATAGTTAGTGTATACTATCTATAATTTTTGACAAACTATATTGTATAATCATGTATAGTTTTAATGATTTGAGGCTATTTTTTATGTAAATAAAATATAGGCTACATGTGTTGTAAATTAATTAGTTTTTATATAAATTTGAAATCATCCCAAACAAATAACTAAGAAATTTATACCTTATATACTAACTTTTTTTATACACTAATTCAATCTATGCTTTCAAATAGCTACATATTATACCACTATTTGATAACTTCATGCAAGATTTGTAATGAGATACAATCCTCTTTCAAAATAGTTCAATAGTAGACACACATATATCTATGCACATATACACTAAATATTAAATATAATATACATTGATGAATAGGAAGAGAAACTGAGCGAGAAAGTCAGTGTATTTCAGATACACACAACAAACAACAACATACCTAGTGAAATTCCACAAGTGGAGTCTGGGGAGGGTAGATTGTACGCAGACCTTACCACTACCTCATTGAGGTAGAGAGGCTGTTTCCTAAAACCCTCAGCTCAAAACCCATAAGCAGAAATACCTTGATCTTGCAGTAGGGTACACGCAAATCACACTTAAATATAGTATATCTAGAATAAATTACACCTAATTTGATTTGCGTGTATCTGGTGAACACAAAATAATTTTTCAAATTAATATGAGCACATACAATTAGGCCCTAAACTAATGAAATCTGTGTTGTCTATTACTCCCTCTATTTCATATTAAGTGAATTGTTCATTTTTCAAGGGATATGTTTGAAATTTTTTCCAATTTTACCCTTCATTAATTAAGTTTCTAAGGTTGAGTTTTGTATAAGAAATAAATGATGCATTAAAATGAGTGTGTGAAGTTTGAAAAGGTTAAAAATGAAAAAACATGATTAAATTTTCTCTTTATTTTTTTTCTTAATATGTGTGAATGACCCAACAATTCAACGGAGGTAGTACTTTTTTCATATTGAATATCACTACCAAAAGAATAAAAGAGACATGTTAGCTATAAGAGAGAGAGAGAGAGAGATGTTGATTTAACCAATTTAATTTCTCAATGGTGTTAATCTTGTTTGGTCAAATTAAAACAAGCATACAAATTTGACTTGAATAATGTTCTTTCATTTGTGTTCCAATTAAAACATAAAATTACATGAGTTATGAAAAACTCATGTCTTTGTTATTTTAGCTTCATATAGAAATGAAAATGAAAAGACATCTTTGTTATATCTAAAGACAGTAGAAAGAAAATGAACAACCATAAGGCAAATAGATTAATAACATGACATTTTAGAGACTCCTAAGGAGTATGCCTTCAAAAGTAATCCCAGGACCAAATGCTAATGCAAGTCCCCATTCTTCACCACCATCCTTCTTACTCTTCAACTCTTCCCTCATATTCTCCATCACATAGAAAATAGTATTGCTACTCACATTACCAAAATCCATCAATGCCTTTCTACTACAATTCAATTTCTCACTTTGTAACTTTAATGTGTTCTCCAATCTGTCAAGTATAGCCGGTCCGCCAGGATGCACAGCCCAAAACAAGTCATTGTACTTACTTCCCTTCAATTTATCACTCTTTCCTATCAACTTCTCACAGAATTCCTCAATGTTGTTCTGAATTTTCTCAGGAAGGTCCCTGCCTAATTTGAAGTTTATCCCTTCATCAGTAAGTCGTCCATCGATCACGTTCCTTGTCCCTGGCAAAAATTGTTGCATTGCAAAATTCAGCTCAATGAAAGGGGACTCTGTTCCAACAATTGGTTCTGTTCCAATTATGACAGCAGCAGCTCCATCACCAAAAAGTGCAGCACCAACCAGATCGTACGGTCTAGCATTATTCGGTGGCCTAAAACCAAGAATTGTAGTTTCAGAAGTTGTCAATAGAACTCTGCTTCCTGGATTGTTTTCAGCTATATCTTTGGCAACTCTAAGGCCTGTGACACCACCATAACATCCCAAAAAGTAGAGCATTACGCGTCCAACGTCACTCCTCAATCCAAGCTCAGTTGAGAGGTGAAGATCACCTCCTGGTAAACGTATTTCGCTTGATGAAACATAAACAATGTGAGTGATCTCATCAACTGATCTTCCCCATTCCTTAATGCAAGCTATGCTTGCTTCTTTAGCCATTTCAACAACGGCTGCATTCGCAATTTCTAGCCTTTGATTGATCGTTGGTGTGCCTTCTGTTGCTAGCTCCGGATACTTGTCCAAAATTTCTTTGGACATCACTGTGTATCTTGTCTTGACAGTAGTAGTTTTGCCTACATATAAATAATCAAAAATAGGAACAACATGGAAAAGTAAACTCCTAAAAATGAGTAAACAACTCATATACTCTGACGATATAAAAGATGGTTTTTGTACTATTAAGTCATCGAAAGATATGTAACATGAAAATAAGATAGTTTATCTACTGCAACACGTTAAAATACACTATTAATGTAAAAATTTGTCTTGTTGTCAATATATATATAAGTTAAAATTCATTGAAGAAAATGGCATGCACTATGGGGTCACCAAAAGATAACCGTCAGGTTTAAATATAAGACAGTTTACCTAGTACAACATGTTAAAATACACTAACAATGTAGAAATTCCTTGTGTTAAAATCTATTAAAGAAAATAGGAACATAAGAGTATGAAACATTTGTTCTTACAGAGGCGCTCCAATTTCTCCTTAATTGCCAAGTCATGACAGTTGGTATCACGCATGTAGCCTTCAACCAAGCAATCCTGAGGGACGAGTTGGGAAGGAAGAGCCTTGCCCATGGCAAGAATAGTGGCTTTTCCTGGAGTAGGAAGGCGTCGTGATGGTTGAAAAAGGTGGCTAGATGCACCATTAACACTCTTGATTTTCTGAGACATATTGGCTTAAGTAGATTGCTCTTTAATTTGTTATGAGATTGTTACAAACATGTTGGATGAACAAGTATAAATGGAGAGCTAAATTTGTTGTTTGGAGAAAAGTTGGTTTAATTATGTTTAGAGAACTTATGGCATGACAAAATTTAAAACTAGTACATGCTTTAACAATGATGAAGATTTTAAATATTTTATGATTGAGTTCTTGTAAAAGGTTTAATTTGTGTGAAGATATAAATAAAATGAACGCAATCTTTTCCTTTCTTTCAGCTGCTTTTTTCTTTGTCTAAATTCTTTTAAATTTTCCACTTATTCGTATTGTTCAAATTCAAGTATATACTTCATTTCTAATGTTCTTCTTCTTCCGGCAAGGCATAGACATTTATATAGTCATATAATTTCATTACTTATAAGTTACTATAATCGAAGTAGATGGTAAACTCAATTCACAAATGGGAAGTCCAAAGGATGACATCTCTCTTGGAAAAAAAGAGAAACAAAAGATGAGAGAATCCTACCATTATTTTAACTACCTTAGGCTCGATGAAAATAAGAAAAGAGAGCAATAAATATTTACCATGACTTCATAAGGAAAAGAACGTACTAAACATAATATATACTCTATAAGATATGATCATACTTATGCTCTATAATATATGAACAAGTATTAAATTATGAAGCTTGTTAATTGAGATTGGCTTTCTCTTATGATAAATTATGATGTCCATTCTAACTGCACCTTGCTGTAATTAAATCTTTGTTTTTTCAGAAGAACAATTGTTTAATTAATAATACTCTGCTCGATCAAGAGAAAAACAAAAATATACCAAATTATCCAGAGGAGTACATAATTTTTTAACGAGGAGATTTTCACATATGTAAGAAACTTTTTATAGAATTTTAAACCAAACACAAAATTAAATGAAAAATAATAAATCAAACATGAGATAAAACATAATCTCAACATTAGCATTATTAATCTCTGCATAATTAATCCCTACATTATTCATTTTTGTACCAAATGGCTCCTTAGTTCCTAACTTGTCATTTTCTTAATTTTAGTGCTAAGTCAATAGGATATAAATAAAAATGAACAACGGAGTATGAACTGATCAAAAAAATAGTAGTATTAAAAACAAAGGGTCACATTAAAATTGTTTTAAGAAAATTGAAACTAAATTATTTGTTGTTTGACGTCAAATGTTGTATGTATGATAGAAACAATTAATCATATTTAAACATATCTTGCTGATCAGCACCAAATAATTTTACACCTTTCCCGATTATGTTTATGTTTAAACAATTCTACATCGTACATTCATTAATTAATTCTTTATAAGTTAATAAAGCACCCTAAAATAATAAATAGGATCTATCGTGACTTCATGAATGAGCATATCGATCATATTTAACTTACCAGCCCATATCAAATACTACTGTTTCTTGATGTTCATTACCAGCTTGTTTGGATGTTTGTTATACCTAATTTAATAATATTATATGTAATATAAATATATTATATTATTTCTTATCATCACATAATATCACATATTAATGTGAAAAATAAATTTTATAATATTATAAAGAGTAGTTGGATATTAAACACAGTTATTATTGTATGAAAAGAATAAGGTAAAAATAAACTACAATTATTTTATAGTAAGTAATATAAAAATGAAAAGAAGATAGTGATACGATCATATCATATCTTATACTAGTCTTGATATTTTTTTGAAATATGAACATCATATCTTATATAGTCTTGATATCTTTTTGAAAGATGAACAAAAAGGAGAAGATGGGCTCATTACATTCATTTATTACATAAAATGAAACTCGCTTATTTTCACCATTCAACTTTTCAGTGATTTAATTTAGGAATTAATACTATGGAAGTTCAAAAACTTTACTTAACCCTTCCTTTGGTCTCGGACACTCGGACGTGGCCACTAGAGACAACAAACTGTGGGAGCGTCATCCAGGTCTCGGAGCATAGGAATAGTCACTCACTCAACTGGTCTATCCAAATCTAAACCTCTAAAGTCGTATCACCCCTCAAGACAGAATCATATACTGCCCATACAGAAAACAGCCAGTCGCATACCCCCCCACCCCCCACCCCGAGCCCCCTTAAAAAGAGAAACAAGAAAAAAACAACAACACACACAGAGAGAGAGTTTGAAACATTTAGTTTCTAAGTATGCGTCAAACTACACCATCCAAAGTTCCCATTATTGATCTCACCAAATTAGACTAGTACTCAAGTTCTTGGGTACCATTGTGCAATAATGTTCGGCATGCACTTGAAGAACATGGTTATTTTTAGCACTCTATGACCTTGATAATAATAATAAGAAGCTTTCAAAGGAAATATTTGATGTAATGAAAGAATTATTTGACCTCCCCATTGAAACAAAGAAAAAGAACACTTCAGACTTTTATTTCTATCAATGGAATGATCAATTGAAGACAGCTCCTCTTCATGAAAGTTTTGGGATCCCACATTCAACTGATGTTGAAGCACTACAAAGCTTCACTACTTTCATGTGGGAATCACAGATTTTAGTAAGTTCCTTCTTATTTTATTCCGCGTAGTTTTGACCCGACACCAAGTTTAATACGCATATAAAAAAATATGAATTAAGATCAAGACGAACACATCTTATCGAGACATATAGAAGATCCATGATAAATACTAGCATTACATACATTAGCATAGCAAAATATTATTCGGATTTACCAAACACCAGAAAATAAGAAAACATTTCGGCTCATATCAAACTCATGTTATGTTGTTAGTGAAACAGTAAAATCGTACGTCAAGCTAGCAGCAGAAGTAGAGCAATTGGTGGATAAAATGGTATTCGAAAGCTACGAAGCAGCAGAAAGGCATTATGAATCTCATGTAGCAGCTACTACTTACCTCCTCCGCCCTATCAAGTACAGAGCGCCACCACCAGGGGCAGAGGACGGGACAGGCAATATCTGTTCAAATATACCGATATGGTATCAATATAACGATGATATCGATATGGTATCAATATAATGATGATATCACGGAGAATTAAGCTCTAGTGCCATACGATACCAATATGGTATCAACATACCAACGGAGTATTACAATAAAGTTATTTTCTACTAATTTAGAGTTTAATAATATTTTTAATTTTTTTTATTTCTTTAAAAAAACATAATCCTACATGATACTAATAGGATATCAATATACCACTACGGTATCACAGCGGATTGAACTCATTCTATATGATACCGGTAAGGTGTGTGTATATATATATATATATATATATATATATATATATATATATATATATATAT
>JAABOM020000001.1:25446795-25459208 GCA_011800125.2 Solanum clarkiae
CTCCACCCCCATCCCCAAAAGAAAGAATAAGAAGTCGGTGAAACTCCTATATAACTTGAAGAGTGACCTGCACTAATCCCACACACATACTTAATAGAAACATTGAGCTTCTAAACTCTAAAGTAAAGTAAAAATAGACCAAAAACCAAAAACACATTATGCCTCATTCCAAATTTCCCATTATTGATCTAACCAAATTAGAGCAGCACTCAAGTTCTTGGGTAGCATTGTGCAATAACGTTCGACATGCACTCGAAGAACATGGCTATTTTATAGCACTCTATGGCATTGACAATAATAAGAAGAAGATTTCAAAGGAAATATTTGATGTGATGGAAGAGTTATTTGACCTCCCCGTTGAAACAAAGAAAAAGAACACTTCTGACTTTTATTTTTATCAATGGGTTGGTCTAAGGGAGAAAGCTCCGCTTCATGAAAGCTTTGGGATCGCACATCCAACTAATGTTGAAGCACTACAAAGCTTCACTACACTCATGTGGCCACAAGGCAATCACAAATTTCAGTGAGACACTACCTTGTGATTTCTTTATTTTCTTTAAACCTGTGCTTTCCCAGCCTCTTTATCTCTATGAGGTAGTGGTAAGGTTTGCATACATTCTACCCTCTCCAAACCCCACTTGTGGGATTCCACTGGGTATGTTGTTGTTGTCGTTGCTTTAAACCTGTGCTACAAAAAGTATTGGCGTACAGAGAACTTGACTCACAAAAAGCATTTCTGTTTATTTTACTTTTATTTTTGGATTGGTTTTTGCTTTATTAGTGAAACGGTGGCATCTTACGCCAAGGTAGCAGCAGAAGTAGAGCAGTTGGTGGATAAAATGGTATTCGAAAGCTATGGAGTAGCAGAAAGGCACTATGAATCTCATGTAGCAGCCACGACATACCTCCTCCGTCCTATTAAGTACACAGTGCCACCACCAGGGGCAGAGGACGGCACTGGCAATGTCGGTTGCAATGAACACACAGATAAAAGCTTCTCCACTATTCTCTTTCAGAATGAGATAAATGGTTTGCAAGTTGAAACCAAAAGTGGGGAGTGGATTGAGGTCCATGTTCCTCCCTCTGCCTTTGTCTTCATGGCTGGTGATGCTTATGAGGTTTGGTCGTTATTTTATTCGTTTAACCATCAATCTCAATTATTTCATCCAGTACCTAGCTATTATTTTCCTACATGGACCATGTGACTCATGTAAACCTTCTCTTTTGGGGGTTCACCGCATGTGTGTTCATTGAGTTTCACTCAAATTGTTATCACATTTAATATGTTAATTTTGTGTTTTTTCTTAAAATAAAGAAATCAACGTTTGAAGATCTACACCAAAATTTCAAATTTGTTAATGATCATATTTTAAAGTGTACTTGTATGTTTTTTTTTTTTTTTTTGGGAAGTAGGCATGGAGCAATGGAAGAATATATGCACCACGGCACCAAGTGTTGTTGAAAGAGGACAAGCAAAGGTATACCTTGGCGTTATTCACATTCAACAAAGGAATAACAGATATACCTGAGGAAATGGTGGATGAAACACATCCTTTACAATACCAGCCTTTTGATAATTTTGGATTAGCTTGGTACTACCTCTCTGGTGCTACCTCCATGTGTCACAGCACTGCTAAAGCTTACTGTGGCATTAATGCTGGATAGATAGCTTCAGTTTCATGGTTTTATAACCAAGTTTCATAGTATGGAAATAGAATTAATAAGGAAAATACTCGAAGAAAAACTATGTAACAGTGTGTGGGACTTCAATTATGTATGAATTCATCCAGTCAACTTCTCTACTTAATTCATTCAAACCACCAATCATTTAACTTTTTAAAAACTAAACTAGTTCTTTAAACAATAAACCAAGTGTTCTGTAGATCTCGCATCTCTGTTCCTGGCAAGTGACAAAGGTGAAGATACTAATTCACACCAGGCGTTTTGCACCAAACCAAATTAATGTAGCACAGTTAAGAGATAAGTTACAAATATGGACAAGGTAACCTAATATGGCTGAGTTGTACAAACAAATTCTAAATACTAAATTATTGATTAGCTTGTACAAGGAGGTTTCTACATCAAATAGTCATTGCTTACCTCAAATTTTGATCAAAGGTCAACTTCATGCTGCATGAGGTCAAGCTGCACTAACGGGACTGTTCCCTGATGGATGGTATCCATCTCTCAGCTCTGAGCCGCACGTCGGAAATAATACCTTCACACGTGAAATAAAATGAATTATGCTTATGGAATCTGATGATGAATGTTTGTTCTTGGTTTAGAGTTATAGTAGTTAATATTTCCCAGAAGAGCCAACTCAGAGAGAGGAATTTGGCTGCTCTGTCCCCCTTTAGCGAAGGGGTAAATTACAAAGCCTTATGGGAATGCTAAAGATGCAAAAATTTAAAGGTACTGATAATACAAAATCTACTACGACAACCAACTTTGATGAAGCATACATGCACGTACACGTACAAACATGATTAGATTTGTGACGCACACAACAGAGGAACTTACACAAAAATATTTATGCTGTGGATAGCAGCATACTTCCGCAGCAGACGTTCAATTGTATACCATTCGGACCTGTCAGAACCATCCTGATAACCGATTCTTGGCATGTGGATTGATGCTTGAAATATCAAAAAGCATAAATAGATTATTAAGATATTGCAGTAGCAGAAAAAAATAAAGTCGACATCAATGAGAATATTTGAGCAATGCTTCCAAATGTAAACATGATAATAGCCAGCATGCACCACGTTATAGCAAAAGGAAATTTTTTGAGCAAATGCTTTTGCTAGCACAATAAACTGGTAATATTCAAACAATTACAGAAATTTCTGGTATTTAGTCTAGCACTAAGAGTGCAGCCACGGATTTTGCGCTAGGAACACATGATGAGTTTAAACCGTGCGATAGACAAAAGCTAGTTATTTAAGTGGAGAAGAGTAGATGGACAGGACCATTCTGCAATGAGTTTTGAACCATGCACCAACTATCTCTCAAATATTTCTTGGTTATCAAAAAAGCAAAATTGAAATAAGGAACTCAAATGAAGATCAAACAAAACCATCAGAGAACTCAAACACAAATAAAATAGAAGAAACATTTCCAGAAGCACGGAAATTGGAAATACCGGACTTCTGAGCAGCTGAATACGATGCCTTTGACAAACATCTCTCCAAGTCAGGGATGGAGATACTGCCACGTGGGACTTTGCGCCTAGGGTTGTATGACTGCACAACAGCCAAAGCTACCCATTGAGGAGCATGAGGTGAATCACTGCCCTTAGCTAGATCCTCTACATCACAATGATCCCATGGAGATATAGCAAGAGAATTAATTACAGGTAAAACATAAGACCAATAAAAGAAATTTGACAGGAATAAGTGGAGCAAGGGAAGAGAATACAGGGGAAAAAAAGAAGGAAAACACAGAATGAGTATATTAAGCAATAACTCTCTCTCTTTTTAAAAAATTTGGTAGTAGCTCATCTAGATGTAGTGCAGGTCATGGAAGCCACCAATCCGGCAGCCCGTATGGAACCTATAATTTCTTTTTGTCTTCTGCCAGTGAAGATGAGTTCTTCTGTGAGAAGCATCTTTCCCCAAAACTTCCACTTAAACTGGTGTGAAGCCTCCACACGCTTTTCTATCAATGTAGTAAGCATATCTACTACCATGACACTTTATATTCTTACAAAGGCTCCTAATTGACAAATCGAGATAACAAACATTCCATGATTTTTTCAAGTTGATTAGCATGATTGACTCATCTACATATGCAGCAGGAGGTAATCAACTAGTTGAGCTGCAAACTTATGTGTGCAAGATAATACCAAACTCCGCCACAGGAAGGAGGCAGTGGTTTAAAGAGAACTAATCTAGAGGTAATTGAAGTGGAAGAAATGCATGTGCACATGCACCTCCTCTCATAAGTATCAAGTACACAATTCATTGAGTTCCTTAATTAGCATAGTAAATAAACAAACATAGGGGTAGTTAAAACCTTGAATAACAGAGCTAGTGGTGTCGCATAAAACAAACAGATGACCTTGACTAGTTAAAGCACCAAATTTACCTGTGATCTCTATAAGATGGAGATCACCTAGATGAAGATCACCAAATTCAGAAGCTCGCTCATATGATGTGGGTACACTAGTTGACAATCTTGCCAATGCATCAAACATACCCCCATGACCCCAGTTTCCTGATGTATCAACGCAGCTGCAAAATTGATAAGTAGTCAGAATATCCAGTAAACATGAAACTTTGCCAAGCTTGAGTGGTTTTAAGAATCTGTTTGTCTCCAAATTAAAAATTTTAGTACTCACAAACATATCCAACCCAATAATGGAAAGCTTAAAACGTGTAAGCAATTAAAACAGATAGTAAAAATACTTTTTACTTTCTATAAAAGCTGTCTAAGCATCACAAGCTTGACCGGAAAAAGATAAGTATTTAATATACACCTGAATATGATGGTTGGCTCTGATGGAGACACCTTAGAAGGACGAGTACAGTCCCCGTAAACAAAGTGAACAGCTCCAGAATCAGAGGAGACATCAGTATCAGGAGCTGATACTGGATCTTTGACTGACAATGAGTGGTATCCAAGAGTCTCCCATTTTGACAATTTCTTCTCCTCTGCCTTTCGCTTTGCAGCTTCAGCTTTTAGATGTTTTTCTTCAGGCAAGCTTCGCCTGTTTCCCAGCTCGGAAACTGGATTATGGTTGGTCTGTGATGCTTCCTTGAATTTCTCAACCCACTCGAGATATGAAGTTTCATCAAGGATGTGATCAAGCTTGATAGACTCTGGACCCCTTCTCGTAACCACATTAAACTCACTTAACAAGTTAGCTGGTTTAACCTTAAACTTGTCATCTCCAGTCAAACGTTCTTCATTGCGGAACGCAATAATTGCTTCTGCCATTGCAGTCAATTCATTCCTATCAAATTTATCTGATTCTTCATTGGTTACCTCTGCAGGATCAAGCATATGCAAGCTAAGCATAACAGATCGCAAGTCAGCAGCTTCAGCTCCTGCCATCTCTTTCCCATCCTGATCCAAGACATCATCTCCTACAATGTTGTGGCTAAGCTGTAACTTCCGTTGAGCTCTACGCATGATGACCTACATAGTCAGAACCTTCCTTTAGGGGAACTAAATATCAACTTTGAAATAGCTCTCAATTTCTTCTCACCTCCTCCACTGATTGCTCTGTGACTAAATTTATAGATAACACGTGGTTTGTTTGACCAATCCGGTGAGCACGCTGCAAGGCCTGCTTGTCTACCTGAGGATTCCAATCTTGCTCATAAAATATGACCTACATCACCACAACTTGTCAAGGAGATGAAAGAAATGGATATCGAATCAAAATAAGACAAGTCCAGATGTTACTAACACCATTATGCAGTGGCCAAAGGAAACAGGAATGACTAGTTCGTGCCTTGAAATCAAATTTAAGACAAGAATTAAAGTATATTGTTCAATTCACTTGCAAGAACTGCACCATTAAGCATAGCCAAGTCCAGAAAAACTATGATTTCCTACCACATGCTCCACCCATCACCCAGTAGGTATCAACTGGCACCACTGTGATGCATGTTGCCAACAAATATGGTATATCATGAGCTAAAAATCTCAATGACGATGATTAGGAAAAGAGAAGTGCATCAATATCCACAAATGAAGAACACATTCTTTAACAAATTTGAGATCAAGCATTGAACCCGTTTAAGTTTGAACTTTAACTGTTAGATATTCTACCTGTGCATTACGATTTCACTTTTGCGTATGACCTAAGTGTCTGTATGACAGTATCACCGCTTTCCATATAGCGAGAGGAGAAAACGTTGATGAATGAGCACTCCTTACTTGTACAACATATATTTGGGAAAGAAATACTTGTACAATATAAGGATTAACCCATGTCTGCAATCTTAAACCAATCCGATAATAGAAGTTCGGGTCGTAATTTTCACTCACTGTATCAGCAGCCACAAGGTTCAATCCAACTCCACCAGCTCTCGTTGAAATCAAGAAAACAAATGCTGCATTTTGTTCAGCTTCAAACTTTGATCTATTATTGACTAACTGATGACTAAAGCTCCTGATTGCAGCAAAGCGCTCTTCTGCACGAATTGAACCATCAAGACGCTCATAAGAATATTTCCTCAATTCCAGATAATCCTGCACAAAATTAACAAAGCAGAAGAACCATTCAACTGCAGGTTGAACTGTTCAAACATTTCTAATAGAACTTTTCTAAAACATACCAGATTACAAACAATTACCTGTAGAATATCAAGTGTTTGAGTCATCTGAGCGAAAAGAAGAACCCTATGTCCACAAGCATGAAGTTTTTGAAGAAGATGATCCAATATTAGCAGTTTGCCGCTAGCCTGACCAGCACTTAATGGTTAGAAAAGCATGCCCATGAACACGACATACAATCTTAGGGTGAGACAATAATAATAAATACAAAAGATTACAGGAAAATCTTTTAACGCTAAAAATAACTAAGAGCTACATACTCTTAACCTAGTAACAGTCAGGTAAATCACAATTACTTAAGGTGCATATCCAGTGTGAAATCTACAGCACAAAATTACAAACAATCACAATCAGCAGAAAGCAGCTACAGTACCTGAACTAGGTGTTCTCCCTCTTCGTATGGTTCTGGTTCTATACCAGCAAAAAGGTAAGGATGACTGCATGCTTTTCGTAGTTGAATTACCTGGAAGTGAGTCTTCAGGTTAGTTGTATTAGGGAAGACACCAGCTCCGTGTCAAGTCAAACTAACTCATCTAAATTGAGATGGAGGGAGTATTATTAGAAAATAAGTGCATAAACTTGTATCATTCACCTCATTGACTATAAGGTGTAATGAGTTGCTTTATGTCATAGAGCGTGTTTGCTTTAGCTGATTGTAAATAACTGACAAGTGTTGAAGCTGATGTTAAAAAATAAGTACTTACATGTTTGAATAAAGTGCTTAAACTAATAATCAACAGTTGCCAGGTTTGGTAAAAAGGTGTTGATAAGCTATTTTTCTAATCAAATGACTAAAATACTCCTAAATTTTGTACAAAATATTACAATTTTTTTTATATGGACAAAATATTACAAATTTGAAAGTATCTTTTCAAAGGAAGGGGAAAACTACAAATATAGAATGAATATGAAGTTGGGGGTTTTGTTTTGGGAAATACAATTTGAGACTAAAAAAAATATAAAAAGGATAAAATAGTAAAAGTCTTGGTCAAACAAAAAGTGCTTATAAGTTTCAAAGTCGTAAACTAATTATTTAACGTATAAGGACTTTAGATGTTTACCGAATGCATAAATAAGCTAAAATGTGCTTATAAGTCCGTTTAACCAGCTTATAAGTTTAGCCAGACACCCTTATAGTAACTTGTCCAGCCATCATGAAGCATGAGCCTATGATTGGATTATGAATATCAGTAGTCAATTCATAATTACATGACAATTTTCAGTCTAATTATTTGCTTGTTTTTCAGTCTGGTGTTTCTACACTTTCAGATTCAGCATCAACTGAGATTCATTTAACTAAGGAGGATGTAAAACCACTACTAAAAACTAAATATTTACATGAGTATAACCCAATTCATTTTGCAAGTGATCTCATCAACTTCATAGTGTGACTAGCTATCAAAACAAAAAATCGCCACATGTAACTGTTCTATACGTATTACTTATGGTTTCCTAACAGGAAATCCTCTTAGCCAGAACCAAGATTCATAGCTTAATTCTTACATCCAGTAATCAACTTGCTTCAACTATATATTACCTGCTAATAATCTTGGCTAGAATTTGGCATGTACTCAACCTAAAAAAGCAGCTCTATAGCTCCTACAACTACTCAGGATGTAGTAAACTAGATAGTAGAGACAACCACTTCAATGCAAAGTCTATCTGTCAGATGTCAATAGCTCATTAAATAGTATTCTTAACCTTCAGAAGCTTTCTATAGCCACTCATAATGCATAATAAGAAACCTCTAGTTGTACTTTGATATTGATGCTAAAGAGTTCATTCGAAATTCACCACACCAGATCCACATGGAAGAAGATAAAATCATCAAACCCAAAATGAAAAACTCCATGGCCAAAAAGACAGGTATATACAATATTCTGCAACGACCGAGTATTGGGTGCTCCAGAAGCAAGTGCTAGCAGCTGAGTTAGCTCCTTCCTTAATATGGACATGTATACCTTCTTTTGCAGTGCCACCAATGGTGCCATCCTGGAACCAAAATTACTAAACATATCAGCAACACTGCGCAAAAGCAATTCAAACGAAACCACATGACATACTATTGACAACCATCTAAAGATGAGATATCCTCTACCAGCTCTAGTGGATCTTCCCTGTAAAATATAGAGACAATGGAACAATCTTCCTACTCATACCGTTCCAAGAACAAGAGTTATTTATATATGTACATGGAAGTCCATCTGAGGAAACAAATCAGAAGCAAATCTAAGGAAACAATCAGAAAATCCTTAAATATTGTCTATCTATGATTGTGCTATGTATACATTATGATAATGTGTCTATGTTCATTCAAAAACACTCCCCCTCAAGTTGGAGCATAGATGTTAATCATGCCCAACTTGTAACAAAGATAATCCACTCGAGTTCTATTTATAGCCTTTGTAAATATATCACCCAATTGCTCTCTTGTCCTCATATAACCAGTAGAGATCATGTTCTATACGAATCTTTTCACGAATAAAGTGACAATCAACCTCAATATGCTTCATCCGTTCATGATACACTGGATTTGAGGCTGTGTGTAGAGCAGCCTAATTATCACTTTATCACCAAAATTATGCCAGGGAAAGGGCCTCAAGCCAACCTCAGTTAAAAGGTGATGTAGCCATAGTATTTCACATGTGGACTGAGCTATTGTTCTATACTCGGATTTTGCACTAGATTGAGATACAACATTTTCCAGTCAGCATCTGCAAAACACTCAATATGAGTATGTCCGTGATCACTATATGATAAGCCAAGACCAGAAGCTCCTTTCAAATAACATAAGATTTTCTCCAAGGCTAGCCAATGTTTGACTGTCTGTTGCGGATATGAATTGACTCACAACGCTGACAGCATAAGCAATATCTAGACAGATTACCGCGAGATAGTTTAGTTTTTCAACTAAGCTTCTGTATCTTTTCGGATCATCAAAACGGTCACCATCATCCTTAACAAGAAGTACACTAGGAACCATTGGTGTCCTACATAGCTTGGCTCCTGACTTACTAGTTTCTACAAGTAGGTTGAGTACATACTCTCTCTGGGACAAGAAAATCCGTTTCTTGCTTCTTGCTACTTATTCACCCAAGAAGTATTTTAGTTGCCCCAAGCCCTTGGTATGAAACTTGGCATGTAAAAACTTCTTGAGGGAAGAAATACTTGCACAATCATCTCTTGTAATAACAATATCGTTAACATAGACAACTAGAATAATGATACCAAATGTTGATTGTCAATAAAAGACTGGGTGATTACACTTGCTCTTTTTCAATCCAAACTCTTGAAGTACATCGTTGAATTTTCCAAACCAAGCACGAGGACTCTGCTTCAGACCATATAGAGACTTTCTCAGATGACAAAATTTCCTATACCCCCCTGAGCAACAAACCAAGCTGGTTGCTCTATATATACCTCTTTATGAAGATCGCCATGAAGGAACGCATTCTTGACATCCAACTGATGTAAAGGTCAATCCTGAGAAACAACCAAGGAAATAAACAAGTGGATAGAGGTGAGCTTGGCTACCGGAGAGAAAGTGTCAAAATAATCCACGCCATAAATCTGAGCATAGTCTTTAGCTACAAGTCTATCCTTTAGTCTTGCAACAGATCCATCAGGATTATTTTGACCACAAACACCCACTTGCACCCTATTGGGTTTTTTTCTTCCGTTAAATATACCAAATTCCAAGTACGATGTTCATCTAGAGCATGTACCTGCTCAAGTATTGCGTCATGACATCCAGAATGATTTAAGGCTTCCTTCATGGTTTTGGGGATAGAGATAGAGTCCAGAGAGGCAATCAAACAACTATATATCGAAGATAAATGTTCATAAGAAACAACACTAGCAATGGAATATGTGGATTTGCACTGACGTGTATCTTTCCGAAGAGTAATAGGAAGGTTAAGAATTTCTTAAGCATCAAGTGGAGGAGGATTTGATGACAAAGGAATTGATCTAGGACATGTATCATCAGTTTCTCGCCTCCACGTATAAACTTGAACAACTAGTGGTCTTGCTAGTATAGATGGAGCATGCGTTGAAGGTACAATAGTTAATTAATGCTCAATAGAAGAACTAGGATGCGGAGGGCTTGTGCACCCCCAGGATTAGTCGGGTCTCAAAGAGACTTGGACACCTAGTGCAAATCAAAAAAAAAAAGAACTAGGAGATGGAAGAACAACATCATTTGATTGCTTTGTCATAACACGGGTACCCCGATAGACTAATGATTCATCTTCCTCCCCCTGACTTGTAGAAAAGGAAGGTACATAGAAGAATTGTGTAGCCTCGGAAAACACCACACTAGTTGATACCAAATATTTGCCAAGTTCAGTAGAATAACCTCGATACAGCCTTCTGAAGGCAAGAATAGCCCAAGAAAACACACTTCAATGCCTTCGGGTCCAACTTGGTAACAGATGGTCGAACATCTTGGAATAATATGTGCTACCAAACACCTTAGCCTCCACCGAAAATAGTGACTTGTTTGAGGAAAAAAAACACTGTAAGGCATATTACCAACAAACACAGTTGATGGCATGCAATTAATCAGAAAACAAGTTGTAGGGACCGCATCCGCCCAAAACTGTTTAGGAACCTTCATTTGGAACAGAAGTGTCTGAGCTTTCTCAAGTAGATGTTTATTCTTCCACTCATCAACTCCATGTTGAGGGTGTATCAATACATGAAGACTGATGGAGAATACCATGTTATCTCACGTAAGACTGAAACATTCCTGACATGTACTCTTTAGCATTATCACCCCTTAGATACATACCGAAGCATTGAATTGAGTTATAATTTCAGAAGGAAGGCACAAAAGTGAGTAAATACTTCAGAACGACTCTTCATAAAATAAATCCAAATCATTCCAGAGAAATCATCCACAATGGTGACAAAACACTTATGCCCAATTTTAGAAACAACACGACATGGTTCTCAAACATCAGAATGAACTAACTCAAAAGCTGACTCAACTCGTTTATTAACCCTTGGACCTAATGAGATGTGATGATGTTTTGCAAACTGACATGAATCATAATCCAATAAAGAAATATTTTGAAACTGAGGACAAAGTTCCTTTAACATAGGTAAAGAAGGATGACCCAATCGACAATGTGCTTTAAATAGAGACACAACACTAGAGCATGCAACAGATCGAGATTCCCGTTCATTAAGGATGTAGAGATCATCAAATACATGTCATTTACCAACAACTTGATTCATCGAAAGATCACGAAACAGACAATGATCAGGAAAGAAAGAGATACAACACTTAAGATCTCTTGTAATTTTACCAACAGAAATCAAATTAAAGGTCAATTTTGGCAGACTTAATACAAATGACAGAGTGATAGATAAGGTTGATTTAACAATCCCTGATCCAAGACTATTACAAGTTGATCCATCAACTACAGTAACCGGAAAGGGTGTTTTGTGTGATAAAAAGCTGGAAAAAATATTATGGATTATTGTCATGTGATTTGTGGAACCTGAATCAATCCCCCATTTATTTGAAGAGGTGATAATACATGTTTTGTTTGACTCATGAATGACGTTAATTGAAGCGGATTCATTCTCTGATTTATGATATTGACAAAATTTTAGCAAACTCATCAGATGAAACCCGAATTTTTTTATTTTTTTTTTTTTTTTTGAGAAACAGGTAACATTATATTCACATAATTCTATCATCCAAACAAAGATGAGAGTGAGCAGTTACATCACAATGGTAAAAAACATAAGGCCATAAGGACTAGTCTATGGAGCTTTACAATTTCCCTATGAAGTCGACAAAAAGTTCTATATCCCCCACCATATCCTGTTTCACCAAAAATATAAAAGACTAAGGCAATTCATTCTGATTTTTTGTATGTTGTTTCTTCTATCTTCAGCGCCTCTTGCATTTCTTTCCTTCCACAATGTCCACCAGATGCTCGCAGGGATCAATTTCCCAGCAGTCCTCTCCTGATTCTCTTCTTCCAATCTCTCTCTTTCTAGTTGTCCATCATACTTCTAGTAGTTTTGGGAACCACGCAACTCACTCCAAGTATACTCAAGAACATGTTCCACAAATTTGCAGCTATTTTACAGTGTAGAAATAGATGGCTATT
>JAABOM020000001.1:25473924-25484222 GCA_011800125.2 Solanum clarkiae
TAATACATTAGAAGCTTGTGCACGTGACAACCAGGTCTTGGGGGATTTTCATCAAATTGAACTTTTATTTTTATTATGATTCCACGTTTTTAAGGTTATAGTTGGGTTGTAGGCTGACTTGTCTTGGCGGAATAAGACGAGTGCCATCACGCCCATTTTCGGGTCGTGACATTAAATTTTTTACACAAATTATTAGCCAAAATCACCTTAAAAAGTTATGTTATTAAGTCATAATTTTAACAGCTAATTTTATACTTATCAAGAATTTGTTGTGTTTTGTTGAGGGGCATGACCATTTCAGTATTATTTTGTATTATGTAATATATTTGTGTCTAATTAGAGCATTTCGTTGCTGCATTACTCCTTAATACGTTAGTGGCAAAAAGGTGGCCATTACTCTCTATTAGTTACTGATCTCTTGGTAACTCGTCTAACCTCTCACTCATTATTTAATGTTAGTGTATATATATTTTATTATTAGAATAAAACATTGAGCACATATATTAGTGAGTAGAAATTGTGATAGAAGATGAATATTAGTTCTTGTATCTTATATGATCATTAGTTCTTGTAACTTCCATGGTCATTAATTTCTTATAACTCGTGCAACATCTATCACATTTATCTATCCACAATATACTAACATTCAATGTAGCCATCAATTACATGGAAGACTTCTTCACCTATAAATAGTGGTCTTTCTTCTTTTGTGAAGGGTGCGCAGGAAAGAAATGAATTAAGTGTGAACAATATTGTGATGTGTAATAACGAAAGAAAGAGTTGAGACAAAGAAAATATTCTAAACTTCTAATTATATTCACTACATAAAAGAAAGTATTTATACAATGAAAGAAGATATATTTGTGTGGAGTTTTGGACTCTTCAACTAATCCGGAGTTGTCTTAGTCATACAACGTTATTGGGCTATTGTATCCTAGAAGGGATGAATCAAGAGTATTACTGCTAGATCGATGTAGATTATGTTGCAGTGGATTTGAATCTCCTTAAAGAGAGTGAGATATCTATGTCTCAGCCTGAATATATTTTTTTTTCATTTTTGTCATATATTTTCAACTAAAATTTATTGTACTTGTGACATATTACAACAACATGTTTTATAAAGGTAAAATAATTTAGGAGACTTTCCTACTTGGCTTTGTTTGTTAATCGGATTCTTTTATTCACCTATTTGTCAATTGAACATTTAAATTCATTGATATGTAATATTTTTTTGGACAATTCAATGGTGCATGTAATACAATTTAGTATACATTGAGTGCACTCAATGTGTACTTAACCTAGAATAGTCTTTATTTATTCAGTGTCTATGAGTTTGTAATTTTTGTGTACTTCAGATTTCAGAGTTTAAAAAGTTTGCAGTAATTATCATGTAATTTTTTGAAAAAATTGAGCACAACTTGGAATGAAATGCAACAGTGGATTACCAATGAAACAAGGAAAAACAGCACCAGGCCCAAATATTACAATTAATACACAGAAAATTTATCTATGCAATCCAGAAGGAAAGAAATTTTAGAGTTTTCAAGAAGATGGAAACGACTAGGGATGGCAATAAGCTGATGTGAGGCGTGTTAAGCTCAGATCATAAGTTTTTTTTAATTATCCGTATTGTATGACTATTTTTTTCATTTTCAATTTGTTCCACCCCAAACCTTCTCTGCATAATGTCCTGCATAAATTTTCAAGTTCTTTTATTTTTGAACTCGATTTAATATGAAAAATAAAAATTCGTAATTGTTTTTCATCTTTCTTTAATTAACATCTCGATAACTACTTATCTGTTTCTAGTTAACATTTCAACAATTATTTTTTAATAGCTAATTAAAAATTGATAATAAACATTTCAACAATTAGCAAGTTACCAGACATGTCTAGTTTAAATTTTAGAAAAGAAATTAAAATTAAAGTCAATTTTTAATTAAAAATTTATATTTTTGAATTTTACCTTGATAGTTAATGAGCTTTAAAAAGATATATTTGACCAACTAGAAAAACCAAAAAAACAATTAATCTACACTAAATAAGGACAAAATAATAAAGTCATTTTTTTCTTAATGCAAGTGCAATCACAAAAGATGACATATAAAAGGGACCAGAAAGAGTATTCTTTAATTAAATACATTATTTAATTAATAATTTTCGATTATATTTCTTAATAGACACACTAATTGATATGTATTCATCTTACTGCCTTGAAGATGCAAATACACATAGCCAAGACTGAAAATATAATAATATACGTATTCAAGGTCCAAAATATAATAAAGAACGTAATATTGTAAATTAGTGTGAATCAAAATAATTAAGTATTGAAGTTGTGAGATTTGCGTGAGTTACCCAGTTTGAATGCCTAAGAAACAATTCAACTAAAAGTGAAATCAAATAAATTGCTCAAGAACCTTCAGATCTCTTCTTTCTTTTTCTTTTTTAATATTTAAAACTCACCCTACATTAAAAGTGGACACATGGAATGCAAAAAACATAGATTTTTTCTTCTTCTAATATTTGTTTAAAAGAAAAGTGCGTATGTGCTTACTAGTGAAATCATTTTCATGTTCAAACCTTATTGCCACAAAAAATGTACGATTGAAGAAGCACTTAGGGTAAATCAAATTACAACTTTGCAACAAAACAAATCATAATGTGCACTTGCTCTCCAATATGGTTGCCCCTTGATTCTTGAAGTCCAAGATGGAATCAAAAGTTGAAATTTATAAATTTTGAGCTCGTCATCTTATTCATAGCTCATTTCAATTAGGTATTGAAATCGTAACTAAATTTTACACGAATTTGATAAATTTTTTTATATCATATAAAATTTTAAAGAAAAATTATTGAGTTTATCAGATACTATAGCAGATATTGTAGCACTGAGTTTGGACCCCACCCACCACCCCAAGATCCACACAATTGGAACATAGCGACTTTGGTCAATACAAATTAAAACCCCAAATTGGAAAGCTCCTATGTATTTTATAATTCTTGGGGTAGTTCAATTTCAATCAATAATCATATATTATAGAAATGGTGGAAGTTGATGAATGCATGAAATCATAAAGATTCCTCATTAGACGGCCGTGAAACGAACAATGTGGACCCTTTATTGTCACTTTGTTGATGGAATCAACCACGACATTACATATTGGTATCGAATATTTATGCACATAGAAATAAAGTATGGTGTGAAATAATCATGGACCAATTGTCGTTTTTTGGTTATAAATAAATATAATATATGGTGCACTAGACTAATTAAGTGTTACTATTATTACTACTTGTAAATATTATTACCTGGTCATTGGAAATATGTATATTCTACATAGTGATGATTACACTTGGCCAACTTGGGTTGATTGTGGTGCCAATTGGCAAAGAAAACTAACTTTCAAAACAACCGAAAGGAAGAAAATTAAAATTTGGTAGTCATCATTATAATCATTTTCATGCAAAACTTTGATTTTGTACGACAAAAACAATTTAATAGTGATTCATCATGACTCAATATAATGAACCGTGACACATATACAACATGATGGTAATTTTTGAGACACTATATATTTCCTTCCACAAACAGATATTCACTTTGTTCACTTTCACTTATCATTATTTCACTTTTAGGGGTTAATTTGATTATAAATTTCAAAACTAAATTTAATATTTAAAATCTAAACTTTAGATGGTTAAAAACTATACAAAAAATATTATAAGTCGCAATCTTTCTCATATTAATATGATGAAAAAATATACATTAAGATATTGATCAAAGTTCATATAGTTTGATTTCGATAAGTAAATGATAAGTAAAAGTGAAAAAAGGGAGTACTAATTATAAATAAAACTAAATGAAATATTATTCTTAGTTGAAATTTAACCATCTGTATATAGGTCAAATGGAGGTATATATATACATTACAATTATAAAAAAAAAAAACAGAAAATTTAAAGAAAGGAGGACTTAGTTAATCATAAAATCCATTGCTAGTCTGTCGTTGGAGTTATTTGTGTAAACAGATATAATCTATGTTGCTATAAAAATAAATAAAAAAAGTGATAATAATTATTATAAGTAAATAATTTGTATTTAACAAAATTTATTGATCATCCGTCGCTTATCCATCGTGAAATAGGATTATCAATATATATTTTTTTGTTATTCAAAGACAGAAATCAATAGTGCAAGACCCTAAAAAAGGCTTATTGGATGGAGAAAGAAAGACTTCAATTCGGGATGAATAAAACTAAATCGAAAATTATATCAAATGGTAAATTTTTTTTTTTAAAAAAGTAATTAGTGATTTAGTTTGACTTATTTGGTAGTGAAAAAAACTTGATTACATTTAGATTGGGTTGATTTTAATTTTAAGAAGTCAATCCGAGATTAAATCTATTTGACATATATATTATTTTAAAATTTTATTTTATGCGTAAAAATATTTACTTAAATATAATTCATAAATATTTCTTATAATTTTTCATAGTTTTTATTTTTTAACATATTATTTCAAGTTTGGCTTGAGATTTTGAATGATCCAATTAAGGTAATAGTCCATAGATATTCTTTAATGTTTAATCATGTAGCTAATACTACTTAATTATTAGACTTAATTTAGTATGATTTAGTATACTTTAACATTATGATCACTATTGTCATTATGACTTAATTGTTCGTAATATCTAATTTATGTGATTTCTTTATTATTTTTTGTTGAATATTTTAGTGACATCCCTCAAATCATATTTTGTGTTACTCTCTTTTTAAAAAACACCCTAAATAGTTATATTTTAATAGGACTAAAAGAATATGTGAAGCATAAATTAACTATATGTGTGTATGAACATTTCACCGAAAAAATCAAAACCTTGAGAAATTAAAAAAAATATGAGGTTGAAAAAATCGAGTTTTATTAATTTGGTTTAGTTTATAGATTTAAAAATGGAAAAATTACATAACTAAATAAACATATGATATGTATTTACATTATACAACTATAATTTTAAAAAATTACAACTTATAGTTATAGTTAGAATTTTGTTGTTATAGTTAGAGTTTTATTTCTATTTTCTCTCTCCTCTCTTCCTCTGTCTCGCATCTCTCCTCTCTCTGTCATTTCTTGCCAGATATACAATTACATATATATACCAGTTGCATATATACAATTATTTTGACAGACATACATAATCAATTCGATAGATATACATATACAATTCGTCTTTCTGCCCTCTCTCGTTCCCCGCTCCCAATCTTGCTTGCTAGATATACAAATACATATGTATATTAGTTACATATATATAATTATTTGACAGGTATACACATATAGATGGACAAATATACATATACAATCGTCTCTCCCTCCATCTTCTGTCGATCTTGCTCGCCTCTCTCCTTCCTTTCAGGTTATATAGTCAAAAGGTTATATACCGTATAATTAGGTAAAATATAATTATTTTATCATATTAAGTTTCAAGGCTAGGTTATTTATGAAAATTTCCTTTTAAAAATCCAACACAAATAATTTTGTCTGATATTTAAAAAAAATAAACTATTCCGATCCAAGTACACCTTACTTCAATCTATCCAATTTAAAAACAATTTAAAAAATCTCTGTCATATATAGAATAGAAGCTACAAGAGATAAAATTGAAGAAGCTCTTTGGAATTACGTAGATGAGAAGTTTTTGATTTTAACTACAGCGCATATTCCTTCAAAATTTGAAGAAAGGTAGCAAACAAGAAACAAGAATGAATATAAATATTATTTGTGCACTCATACTATATTATATAAGTATAATTAGGTAATAGGAAGTTGTCTTCCAATTAAGAAAAAGTAAGAAGCATAAAAGGCCCACCACCTTAATTTTGTAAATATTATTATACTAGTAAGTTACAAAATCTCAATATGGTGACATATAGTCCCACCATATATTTTATAATTCGATACCATCTTACCAAGGCATAGGACAAGTCGTCTATATTGCCAAGAAAATTATTCAAATATATAGAAGCAAAATGAAAAGAAAGCTTTTGACTGTTTCCTCCCCCACCATCCACTCCAAATTGGTTCTTTTTCTGTTTTTGTCACAGAGTTACAATTTTTTTGAAACGTAAAGAGGAAAACATAGATTTTTTTTTCTTAAGAAGATCCAATTCAATACATATATCTAAATAAATTTTTTCATTCGCAATATAATTTTTCAACTAGAAGGTGCATTGATTAGCACACTTTTTTAACAAGATGGCTCTGCAGTTGAGGATGGTTCCTAATTCAAACTTAAAACGTGATAACTTAGATAACGATTTCAAAATATATATCTAAATACTTTATTTATACTTATTTTTTCGTGCACATATAATAAAACTTGCTGGAAACAGCCGCATTATGTTTTTAAACATAGGGGTTAGGCTGCGTACATCCGACCCCCCCTCACCCTGCAATGAGCGGGAGCCTTTTGAGGCACTGGGGTATGTTGTATGTTGTATATAATAAAACTTAATTAATTAAATCATGATATATTATTCAGATAGGCAAATATACTGGATTTAAACCAGTAAAGGATGTATTCAGTAGATGAGATTGTTTCTCCCTTAACTAGAGGTCTCGGGTTTTGAGCTCTGTGTATGGAAAAATCCTTAATAGAGACTGCTTACCCCAAATGAGGTCCCTATGAATTTGGAATAGTCGGGCTCTATTGCGGATATCAGACTCTAGATGAAAAAAAAATACTAAATTCAAAATTTTAATTTTCAGTGTTTTTAAATTATTTTTTCTAATCTGTCCAGGTTATATGATTTATTATTAAATAACAATTTAATCTTAAAATACTCATTTTACTCTTAATAAAATAATTTATACCCACACAAACATTTATTCTTTTTGTTTAGACCACAAATTTCAAAAGTCTTTTTTGTTTTTTAAATTTCATGTCAATTCAAATTAACTCGTATAAAATGCAATGGAGTAAATTAAATAACTAACTAATTGAAAATAGATTTATATATGTAAAAAAAATCAAGTAAAACTACTTAAATTATGTCATACTCCCTCCGCCACAATTTTATGTGGCACCCTTTAATTTGATATATTGTTTAAGAAAAAAAGGAAGACTTTTAAAATATATGATTTAAAATCATTTTTAGATATTTGTATAGTTAAGGTAAAAATAAAATTTCTTATTCTTTTTTAAAAAAAGAGTGCGGCAGAGCGAGTATTAAATTATGGCATAGTTGGATCCGCCACATGGAGAGGGAAGAATGGGGATTGAGGGTGATGTAAACTTACATATTATATATAACATACTTCACTACCACCCAACATAACTCGAAATCACAAAAGCCAAAATGCAGGCCAAAGCTTGCCATAATATTCTTAATATTCCTCCAAAACTTTTGCCACCATCAAAACTGCCGTCCACGGCAGCGATGGCGAGCCAATCAAGATGGCCGAGCCACGTGGCACGAGCCATAACGATCACCACCACCTCACCAACTCATGAAGTCTACACACCAGAAATTGATGATACAGTTACCGCCTTTTGGGATTATCAATTCCTTTTCGTATCCCAACGGTCCGAAGCTACCGAACCCGTTTCACTTCGGGTCGTGGAGGGATCCATACCATCTGGTTTCCCCTCGGGGACGTATTATCTGACCGGGCCGGGCCTATTTGCGGATGATCACGGATCCACGGTGCACCCTCTAGACGGGCACGGTTACTTACGGACATTTGAAATTGATGGTGGTACGGGGCAGGTTAAGTTTATGGCGAGGTACATTGAGACAGAGGCTCAGGCCGAGGAACGGGACCCGGTGACTGGGAAGTGGAAGTTCACTCACCGGGGCCCGTTTTCGGTTCTGAAAGGAGGGAAGATGGTTGGTAATACCAAGGTAATGAAAAATGTGGCGAATACTAGTGTGTTGCAATGGGGTGGTAGGTTGTTTTGTTTGTGGGAAGGTGGTGATCCATATGAAATTGATTCAAAAACTTTGAACACATTGGGGAAATTTGAATTAATCAACAACTATGATCAATCATTATTACCAGTACAAGATAAAAAATTTAATGGTGATTTTTTGGATGTTGCTGCTCAAATCCTGAAGCCAATATTACATGGTAAGTACTATATAGTGTACTTTTTCCCTTCCACTATGTTAAAAATAAATTAACAAGCAGACAACTTTTTATTACTAAACAACGAAAATCCGTCCGCGTTCCTTATTTAATCACATATTAACAACAAAACTATAAAAAAAATCATGTTAGTAGGATACTATTGAATAATAACAAAAGTTTCACATTAGCGGTTAATGAGATAGATAGACCCCTTATAAGGCTTGAACAATCCTTCTCTCTTTGAACTAGCTTTTGATGTGAATTAGGCCTAAGGCCATACTTTAATGATCGATTAATAAAGTAGATATTTTTGGTATTATATGTATTTGCAGGGGTGTTCAAAATGTCTCCAAAGAGATTGTTGTCTCATTACAAAATTGATAAACGTAGAAACAGACTTTTGATCATGTCATGCAATGCAGAGGATATGTTGCTACCTAGGAGTACTTTTACATTTTATGGTAAGATTGTTTAATTTATGAACTTCAATTCAATTTTCTTCTTTCTTAATGTTTTAAGTGGGGAAGAATTAAAAAAAAAAAAGGAGATAAATATTTTCTTAAATATCCATTGCACTAGCATTGTGTTTGGTGTAGAGTTTAGATTTTTGGTACGTGGACAATTTAATATTAGAGCCTAATGTCGAAAAATGAAAAATGAGATAATTGGGTCTAATCTGGTATCATGTACAAAAAAAACTTGATTTTAGGTAAAATATAACTTTAGAAGCTAGCTAATGACGATAAAGAGACGATTCATCCCTTAAAACCATAGACGCGGAACTCTTTCAGCGTAAAGCAACACCAAAAAGTGAAGAAAAGAAATCAGAAACAAGCTTTTCCATTGTAGTAATATTTTTATGGTTTCTTTTTTCTGTTGCTTGTAGGCCTGACATCAGTAAAGGTGATTTTCTTGTTCTTGAAAGAAAAAAAAAAGGTCCAGTGATAAATATAATATTCATAAATAATGTCTTTAACCTAAAACAAGGAGGAAATATGAAGAAATGCTCATTATCCTAGTATAGTATATTATAAATTTACTATGTGTCCAGTGATCCAACTCTATGTTATAAAAAATATTTATTTTTATCAATATCACATGTAGATGTAGTACGTTAACAAGAACGACAAAGCCAAACAGAATTTTGATTTATTTTGATAATTCTTTGTTTTTGCCTCTATGTATTCATAAATAATAATTGAAGTTTTGGTTAATTTATTTTCTTTTCCAGAATTTGATTCCAATTTCCAGCTGCTTCAAAGCCAAGAATTCGAGATCCCAGATCATTTGATGATCCATGATTGGGCTTTTACAGATAATCACTATATATTATTTGGCAATCGCATTAAGCTCGATATTCCTGGTAATTAATTTGATCCCTCTGTTAAAAATAGATATTTTACTTTATTTATCTAATTTATTAGATTAATTTAGTAGATCGTGAGAGTTTTATATTATTTTCTCCTTTCTGTCCTTACTAACAAATAATTACATAAAATATCACTTAAATTTAGAGTTTTAAAATATTATTAATAAAGTTAATTTAGTAAAATTGACATACTCTTAATAAAAAAATTTACAGAAGTTGTGTCCATCGAGTCAGCTAATACCGATCTTCATTTTTCTTAAATCACACAATTTTAACTTAATTGACACAGTATCTTTAGTAATCTGGCCATGACACCTTTTTATTTTAGTACGATTCAAAAGAAAAATTATTTTGTATGACTGAAAATTATTGTATTAAAGATAAAAAAGAAATTTAAAGTCAAATTATTTTTAATTATTATAAAATATCTACTAATTTTTAGCACATGAGTTTTAAGTGTCTTTTTTTTCCTTTAAACATCGTACCAAATCAAAGGTACTACATAAAAAGGGATGAAGGGAGTAATATTTATTATTTTTTCTATTATTAGAATTAGATTTAGCTTTAGGGTCTCGAAATAAAAAGTTAGTACTATCTTTTTCTAGATTGATTTGTGTATAGAAATTGAAAAAACTAGGGTCATTCACATAAATGATATATTTTTTAATCTAAATTACGAGTTTTAATATAATTTTAACTCTTATCAAATATAATTATACTTTTGTTACCAAAAATAGCAAAGAGAAAGAGAAGAAGAAGAAGGAGAAGGCTTTTCTCTTCCATTTCTCTTATCTTTGTTT
>JAABOM020000001.1:25484322-25494886 GCA_011800125.2 Solanum clarkiae
ATATTATATTTATTGAAATAATAATAATAACATTTATAATAATATATAATATTAAAAATGAAGAGTTAAATGGGGAGGGAGAGAGAAAAGGGGAAAAAAAAGAAAGATAAGGGCGCAGAGAAAAAAAAAGAAAAAGAAAGGGAAAGAGAAGAAGAGGAAGAAAGAGTTATAATTTATTAATAAAATATGTTATAAATCGTAATAAAATAAATATTCTAAAAAAAATGTAATATTTAATATATAATATATTATTTATGTAAATATTTCAAAAAAATACCCTTAATAATAACCCAAAATAGATCAAACCAACCTAATATATACCCTACATATTTGGTCCATATAAATAACGACGTGTTTGTATTCAAAACAATTGACTCCCAAAACCTTAAAATCCTGCATCCGACTGTGATGAAAAATGACCTTGAGTACACGCGCCACCATATATATACACACACCCCTAAGTATAAGTAATTATTTTGAAGTGCAGGGTCAATGACAGCAGTATGTGGATTGTCTCCAATGATATCAGCATTATCAGTAAATCCAAGCAAACCAACATCTCCAATTTATTTGTTGCCCAGATTTCCTAATAAACAAATTACTAATAATGTAAAAAGAGATTGGAGAAAACCTATAGAAGCTCCTTCACAAATGTGGGTGTTGCATGTTGGAAATGCCTTTGAAGAAATTGATGATCAAAATGGAAATGTAAACATACAAATCCAGGCTTCTGCTTGCTCTTACCAATGGTTCAATTTCCAAAAAATGTTTGGTAAGCGTTCGAATTTATGTTTTGTGTACTGTCACTGTGTTTTAATTTAATATTATAAATAAAATAGATAAAAGATAAACTATAATTGATTTGTTATTATTTTTTCCTCCATGTATTTTTCAGGCTATGATTGGCAAAGTGGTAAACTTGATCCTTCCATGATGAATGTAGAAGAAGGAGAAGAAAAGCTATTGCCTCACTTAGTTCAGGTTTTCTTCCTGACATTTTGTTTATTATATTAGAAAATGCCTGAAGGGGAGCCTCTCCCCTTCGAGTAACTGGTAAAGTTATTGTCATGTTCAAATCTTGAAAACGGTCACTGGTAGAAATGTAAGATAAAGTTGCGTAAAATAGACCCTTGTGGTCAGGCCCTTCCCAAGACGCATAGTGAGAATTTTAGTGCACTAGACTTGTCCTTTTTATATTAGAAAATGCCTAAATATACTAAATTTGATCTCAAAAAACACAACTAGGCTACCAAATGTACAAAACAATATATTGGCATACAAGCATAACCACATCAACAAATGAATTTACGTAATATCCATGTGGCCCTACTTAAAAAAAAATTAAAAACGATGATTTTCTAACACGACCTAATTAATACATATATCTTTCATTATTCATGTGACGCACATGATCATACATGACAAACTCTTTATCTTTTTTAAGAAGTGTTTTAGAACTGAACGATTATTATTATTTTATAATAGTGTCACGTGCGAATTTCTGATTGACACAATTATGGCTATGCAGGTGTCTATAAACTTGGATAGAGCAGGGAATTGCACAAACTGTTCAGTAAATGACCTAAATTCTGAATGGAAGAAAGCAGCAGATTTTCCAGCTATGAATCCAGAATTTTCAGGCAGAAAAAATTCATATGTTTATGCAGCAACATCTTCAGGTTCACGTCAAGCATTGCCACATTTTCCTTTTGACACAGTTGTGAAACTAAATACGGTTGACAAATCACTCCAAAAGTGGTCAGCAGGTAGACGAAGATTCATCGGTGAACCTATTTTTATACCAAGAGGAAACAAAGAGGATGATGGATATCTTCTTGTGGTTGAAGTAAGTAATTAACTTACAAACACTCAATTTTGCAGAATATGTGTATTTTTAACATAACATAATTACAAGTTTGTATAGCCTATGATAAATATTATTGCTAATTAGTAACGTGGGAAAAAATGATAAGTAGTGTGCTATAATAAGCTAAACTACATTAATAATGTATTAAAATTTTTACACCATCGATACATATATGACTTAAAGATATTAGTATTATTCTTTGAGTAATATGATTGTGTTATTTTTTTAAGAGTTTAAGTTATATACATCGGAGGATATAAGAAATCTTTACACCAACACATTTCATCTTTAATTTCAAGATTATCAAACGTCACACTTAAGGAGACTTAACTATAAATTTTTTTGAGTGACATGATAATGTAAAACTATTCTATCACGCCAAAGTTTTTCGTTTTGCTGAATTGAAAAAAACCATCAATCACTATGATCTCTTTCTCATAAACTGCATAAACTAATTCTTCACCTTTTCCTCTCATGACAACCTTGTATTTACACTACTTATCTTGAAGAGGTTGAACTCATGGATTATAATTTATAGATCAAAGTTCAGTATTACTTCTATTCTTATGATTTTGTGCATGATTTTTTAATTAATTTGCAGTATGCTGTGTCAACACAAAGATGCTATCTTGTAATTTTGGATGCACAAAAAATTGGGGAGAAAAATGAAGTAGTCGCCAAACTTGAAGTCCCAAGACATTTGAATTTTCCACTTGGTTTTCATGGCTTTTGGGCTCCTAGCAACTCTGGCCTAGGCAATTTACAAAAAATTGAATCCAAGTGTAAAGATTCTTGGTCAATGATGGAGGATAACATGATTAAAGTTGGGCAGTGAAAAAAATAAATAAAATAAAGAATGTTTTCATATAGATGTCCATTATTAATTATCCAAAAGTGTTTAGAAAATTTAATAGGATAAGTATAATAGTTCATTTGTATACTCGAATCCACAAGAGTTTCAACAATGTCAATTCTTTTATTTAGATGTAAGCATTTAGTTGTATAAGCTCTGTGAAAGACTTTATGTATTCCAATTCTATATATACTGTGTAATTTTTATTTTGTTTATTAATTTGGGAGTGGATGAGGGTTAATTGTTTATAATACACTATTCTTCAATAAAGAAAAATTTACATGTTTCAATCTCTTGCATATAAAAGAAAGATGGTACAATAAATTATAACTACATATGAATCATACAAAAATTAGAAGTAAACCAAAATTG
The DNA here is from genome assembly GCA_011800125.2 of Solanum clarkiae. Lineage (NCBI taxonomy): Eukaryota > Viridiplantae > Streptophyta > Magnoliopsida > Solanales > Solanaceae > Solanum > Solanum clarkiae. Next base: position 25,487,415 of record JAABOM020000001.1, read on the forward strand.
ACATTTGAATTTTGAGGAGATATGGCTAGAAGATTAAGGTCACAAAAATTGAATACAAAAAGTTCTTAAATCAAGAAACTAAAAAAAATAGAAATTGAACTTACTAGAAGGTTAATCCAATACTTGTAATCCTCATAGCAATTGTTCTTCAACCTATTTTTTTAAAAAATGAATCTGATAAAAGTCAAGAATCCAACCCAAAAAAAAAAAAACAAATAAGAATTAACAGTAATATTTATTCTTCCAACTCGTATCAAACAATGACCTTTGTTTATCCAAATTAAAACTACAAAAGTTTGTCTAAAATTGAAAGAATAGCTAATCTTAAAAGTTAAGAGACCAAAGTGAGAGAGCATGATGAAAAATAAAATAACAAAAGATATCCTCAACATGAAATTCGATGATCAAAAACAAACATATTGATACCAGCCTAAAACTTGCTTTCTATATAAGTAGAATATTTCTGAATCATTATTCTTGTCTTCTCCTTCCCCATTATTTATGGATTCAATTTTATTAAAATCATCGACTTTTATTTATGATAAAAAATAACTTTACTATGTTAATACATATATAATTTCAAAAAGTTAAATATCGCAATGTCATCAATTACGATTTAACTAGAAAAGAATTAGAAATTCAGATGACTTTATGTAAAATCACCAACTTTCATTGTTTTACACTAACAAAAATAAAAACAAAAAAGAGTGCACCATTCAACGAAAATTGTAAAATGTGATTCTGTTTACCTCTAAATTTGCAATTTAAGGTAATAACTATATTCGCAATATGAAGTAATAATTACAGTTATTAAATAGTTTAAGAATATACAGATCAAAATGGTCAAATGGTGATTATTGTTAATGTCAAATTGCAAAATCTATATTTAAAAATGTGATAAAAATAAAATAATCTACAAAATAAGCAAGTAAATTAAAGTAGATAGTCTATTTTTTCTGGCCTGTTAGACCATTTTATTAATCAGTATAATAAAAAGAATAAGGGAAAATAAGATTACCCCACATTATATATCCCTTTTATGTTTTATGTCCCCCTATTATTAAAGTTCGTCTCTCTTTTATTAAAATTCGCATTCTGACATCATGTTGATGTACCTTGAATGATATATCAATGGCGTATATATATACTGATAGGGTATCGTATAAGATTAAGCTCAGTTCTATATAATATCGATATGCTATCAATATATCAATAAAGTATCACAAAGAATATATTTTCTATTAATTTAGAATTTAATAAATAAGTTTGTAACTTTAATAATTGTTTTATTTATTAAGAAAGAGTTCAAAATTATATGACACCAATAGGGTATCAATATATCAACGGAGTATCACAAGAATATATTTTCTACTAGTTTAGAGTTTAATAAATAATTTTGTAATTTTAATAATTTTCTAGTTCTATACGATACCGATATAGTATAAATATAATGTTTGATTATCACAATGAATATGTTCTCCACTAATTTAGAGTTTTTTTATTTACTTCTTAAAAAAGACAATCTTGTATGATATCAATTATGTATTAATATACTGCTAGAGTATCATATAGGATTGAACTCATTCTATATAATACCAGTATAGTATATATATACCGCCGAAGTATTGCAAATGATTATTTCATAGTATTTATGTTGACATCATGCTACTGTGCACAACCTCAGGGCAAAATAAAAAAAAAATGTGTGTAAAAAAGTAAATTATTTTAATCACGAGTCCATTAAGAATAAATATTTTGAATTAAGTCTACCAAAGATAAATTATTTCACATTAAATTTATTTTGTATAGTTTTTCCAAAAAAAAATCAGCCTGTTTATAAGGTCCAAAAAAAGAAAATAGACCTTCAAACAAGGGAAAGCCCAGCCCAGGCTATAACTATATCTATACAAAAAATAGAAAATCTAATTTTGTTTGTGTTTTTCTCATTCTCTACTTTTCTGAATCTATTCATGATGCTTTCATTCGGCTGCCATCAGAATCTCATTCTTTGTCGTCTCCTTCTCTGAATTTGTTTCCATCTTGTACTCCTATTTTTCTTCCTTTTTTGGCTCACACAGGAGCATTCACTTTTTGGAGGTAATCGATGTATGAGCTTGTCATATCTTCTCTTGTTGATTCCCTTTCTTACTTGCTTCATCTTCTTATTTACAAGAGGTAATGTGTTGTTCACAAAAGCGTGAAACTCATCGAGGTAGATGTCAGAAATTTGCAATGGTACCACAGGTGCTTTCTTAACCCTTTCTCTCTTTTCACTGCTAAAACAACTATGAATACCGACCTCAAAATTACTGACCTCAAATGGAAGTCGATAATTTCTGACTTTTGGAAGTCGATATTGTTTAAACAAATAAAAAAAATTAAAAACTTAAGTAAATCAACTTCAGAAAGTTGGTATTTTATGTAAAAAAAAATGCGGGAAAAATAATATAGTGACCTTCAGAGGTCAAAACTATTCCCGGGAAAAACAAATACAAGAATAACTGACCTCTTGAGGTCGGTATTGAATTTAATAAAATAATAATAATATTTTATTTTAATTAAATATTAAATATTTTTAAAAATCTATTTTTAATTATATCGTCCTCCGAAGGACGGTAATCATTAAAATAACAAAAAAAGGATAAATTTTTATACCGGCTTCTAGAAGTTGGTATGTTTAAATTTTCTTATAATTAAAATTATTTTTCGTTAAAATATGTATATAGTGACTACAGGAAGTCAATATATTTTTTTAATTAAATTATTTTACTAACATCGATCTCCAATGATCGGTAATACGATAACAAATCAAAAATTAAATTTAATTTTATTTGAATGAAAAATACAAAAAAATCAATTAAAAATTAGAGCAGTGATTTTATGTAAAATGGAGAATAAATTAATGTAAAATACCGACCTCTTCATATTGATATTAACGTGATAAGTTTCATTTTTATTTTAGTTCAATATGATACCGACTTCTAGAGGTCAGTAAATTTTATATTATCTAACTTTTTTAAAAAAAAATTGACATACGAAGGACAATTTTAAAATTTTTTACTTATTAATCATTATTATTGTATATTGTGTATAACCTTAACTTTTTATTCTATGCTTACGATTAACCTTTTAAAAAATGTAATAATCTTTTATAATTTTATTAAAAAACAAGAACTGATGGAATAAATAAACAATAAATAAAACATTGATAATTCATATTCAAAGTATGAAATAACATTGACATTAATTAAGAGATCATTTTATATATATTCATAAAATAATGTAACAAATTCTATCCGTTTGATGCATTATAAGTATTGACACCCAATTTTTACCTTCCATAGTGTCAAATTAATTATCGGGACTTTATTTTTTAACAATTTTTAAACATTTAAAAAAAATATATTTAAAATTAATACGGGCGCGTGTAGTCACGCGCCCCTAATTTAAACCCCTCCCCCGACCTTTCTTCTTCATTTCCCCATCATCCCCAATCCCCCAAAAAAAGCCTAGCAGCAGCCGCCCAACCTTCACCCATCCCCAACCCCAACCCTAACCAAACCGGCGCCGCCCCTCTTCAATTTTTTCTCCATTTCCCCATACACCCCGACCCCCCAAAACCTTTCCCGCTCCCCTTCTTCTCTCCCATTCCCAAGCCGTCGCCCCAATTCCCAAAAACACCTCTCCCTTTCCCAATCTCCTTCGTCGCCGACTCATCCTCTATTCCCCAAAAATCGACATGCATTCAATTTGGAGGAGCGGAGCTCCTCTTCTTCAATAAAAACGAAGAAAACAGAAACGAAAATGGAGGAGGAAAAAGGAAGAAAAATCAGAGAACGGGGAACGCGTTTTGTTCTTCACCATTTCGGAGGGGAACGAGTGAAAGATATACCATAGATAAAGGGATTTTCGGAATCAAAATTCGAGAAAAGGGGACAGTAGCGAGAGACAGGGGGAAGATAGAGGAATCGAAAACCAGAAAATCGAAACCATAAATTTCCAGAAAATAGATATTTTTAGAAATCGATTTGACATCGTCATAGCTTCGTCAAAGCTCATCGTCGTCCCAATTCGCTGCCCCGAAAAAGTAATACCCCTATCTTAATTATCGTTTCGAATTTCACATATGGTGTTTGAACGTGGATGTAGTGGATATGTCAATTTCACCACATTTGAGTTATGTTTGTCTTAACTGGAAGACCTCTGTTGTGATAGATTGATTTTGCAGTGATGTGAATATTTGTTGTGAAAACGTTCTGATAGATTTATTATTCAAGTTTGTTAAGTTTGAGACAAAATGCAATTCATGAACTTTCTCCCTGGCAGTTCTTTTTTTTTTCAACTAGTCTTTATAAGTACAATATCAAAACTATTTTCATCTATACTGTTTCCATATACATTGTCTGCTAAGTCATTCTGTTTTCAAGATAAACAACCAATCAATGCCTTAATTCATACTTCAAGACGACCTACTGGTTAAAATTCGAGGTTTTTAACATGTTATGGCTTACTCTTAAATGATAATTTCAGATCCTTATGTCATATGAGGTTATAATCTGTAATCTGGTTAACTAATGAGTTCTTTTGAAGGCAGTTGTTATTCGACCTTACTGTTTTGCCTTAAAGGAGGTCTGAAATCTAGATTTTGAGGCAACCCTCTTAATTTCAAGTATTTGTTCTAGCCTCCTATGAAGTATACATGAGTTTCTCATGTCAATACAGTTTTGGATTTAGTGTGTTAGTGATTGTTTATGCTTGGCTTGATATCATTGTATGTGGGTTTTTAACATCTGTGTTTGTCTTGCTAATTGAATGGGTGCTGTCACAGTAGAGGGGCATCATGTTTCTGTTTTTCTGTTTAACTATGTAATACTATAATAATGTCGTGTTTGTCGAGAGAGTTTCTTGTTAGCTGCGTTTAAAGTTCTTCTCGTTGTCCTGTTTTCAATTAAATTTCAATGTTCAAGATTTAGTTTTTTTTTTTTAGCTTACTGATAGCAATGTTTTTAAGTCTCGTGTGTTACAATCTGCGAAACTCTTGGCTTGTAGATGAGTATTTACTGTTTCAGCCTTCTGTATTTATCTGTTTGTATCTAGTTATTGCCTTGCTTCGTTGGTTGTAAACTGGTTTTGCTAGCTTCATTTTTTTTCTCACAAAGATTATATCCACTTTAACATGAACCTGGTTGATTGATGGCTCCCTGTAACGAGGAAGAATTGTTATTACATATGATGTTACATAATGAGTTTTTTGGTTTCATAGCATAGATCTTACTTGCTACCCCTTTATGGTTGCTCGAGTCTTACCAATGGTTAAAAGAATCTAGTAACATTAATTGTCTAATTGTTACCCATAGTTATCTGGGTACGGGTGGCTGTTGTGCTGGGTTCATGATCTAAGTTTAATTTACTGATTCATGACTTTCGTTTGCTAGTTAAATGATGTGTTTACTTCTTAAAATTGTTTAGATTGAGTCTAGTCGATGTTGCACCAATTTGTTTACTAGTTTGTTGGTTCCCTATTGGAGTCTAATTTCTAAGTAAACTGTGGTTGAGTTTTATCGTTGCATCTCTGTTTCAAAGTATTACTGACGCAAAACAGTAGCTCTAGCCTTTTCAATACAAGTGTATTGTTATTGCTTCTGTCAGTTCTATTCTTCGAATTGGATCCATGTGAATTTGCACAAAGGCTTGGAATAGAAGTATGAAATGTCTAGAATTGTTGCTTGTCCAATTGACTGCTGGCTTGGTGCAGATTGTGCTTGCTGACATACAAAGACTTAAATCCCAACAATTCTTGTGTTGTATGAACTGTCTGTTAGCAGTTTAGGCCTTTTCTTCCATGTCATCTGTGGCTTCGCATGTTGTATGAACTGTCTGTTAGCAGTTTAGGCCTTTTCTTCCATGTCATCTGTGGCTTCGCATGTTGTATGAACGTTTTACCCATCTGTCATTAATATGATATTGAATCTGACACTAGGTTAAAAAAAAAGACTGTTACCCATGCTATAACGCTCCATTTCTATTTCGATAATCCGTATACTACAAAGAATCATTCCTTGTTTGGTTTTTGAACGATTATAATACGTCCGAGAGTTGATTAGATGCTCATTCTCTGCCTGGCTGCTCCTAGAACACACATCATTTTGGCCCTTTATATGGGATACGGTCAGAACATTTCCTGCAAACAACAATCCTTAAGAACATAAGTAGTAGCTGTCATGTCCGTTTCCTGTTGGGTTTATAACTGGTAAAGTGTGTGTTTTTTTTTGCAATTTTTAGTTCCCTATACTAGTACAATGAATATAACTCGTGATGTTTTAACATTTTGCAACTTGTTTCAAGGGCATATGAATATAACTCATTAATATGATGATGGAATTAATTTTTTTTTTCATAAGAAAATTGATATGCTTTCATTCTCTTCTTTTCGTTTAGATGATATTGGGTTCACATACTAATTCTTTTCTTTTTATATGTTGTACGAGCAATTGTGCGGGAGTCCGTTAGGACTCCCCAAATATCTTCTGCATTTCATTGGGCTATGGAGGCCCAAACTCCCTCTTTTCGAGTCAACTCGAAATCCAAGAAGAAAGGAGCCGTTATACTCATCTCAACAAAAGTTGCAATAGAATTCAAAAATGGATAAGGATTACTTTGACTCATTTCTTTATCTTTATTTTTATTTCGTTTATATAGTCGCATGTGTTTGTATATTAACATTTTATTGGTTTTAATCTAATTAAAAAATCCTCGACATGTCAAACATTTGTGTTATTTTATCTTTCTTTCATTTTCTTAAAAAAAAAAGAAGAGTTTTATAAAAAATAATGATAATAATAAAATAATTTTTTTTAAAAAAATGTGATTTTGTTGCTTTTAGTTAAATTTTCAAATTTAGTCAAAGTGTCAAGTTTAGTCAAATATTTAATTAAGTTTTAATTAAAATTTTTCAAGTCAAGTCAAAAAATCTTTAAAAATGAGTCAAACGTTTCAAAGAGTTAGTCAAATTTTTATAATCGTCAGATAATCGCATTTAGCGGCAATTTCGAATGCTTAAAACCTTCTCAAAATGAAAATATGAACCTGAACCCTATCTCTGGATTTTTAAAAGATTTTCTCTGTTAGGTCTTTTAAAAATATTTTAATGGTTTCCTAATTAGGTGGCGACTCTATTTTTCTTAAATTTCAAAAAAAAAATGGTTTTACTCAAATTAATTGAGTTTTAATCGATTTTTTTTTATTTTTAAATTGATTTTTCATTTTCTTTTTAAAGTCGGTCATTTTTTCGCCGTAACAATAAGTTCTTTTCTTTCTAAGATGTGGAATAGAATAACCCTGTTGAAGTGTAATGATCATACGTCTGTAATGCATTGTATGTCCCATAATAGGTCTCATTCTTCTACTCTTTCCCGGAAGTCGATGACTATTCATAGCTATTACCTTGACACCAAAGAAGAGTTCGACCCAAT